>JAIUSX010000092.1:1200000-1515098 GCA_026573805.1 Hesperophylax magnus | reverse complement strand
TTATAAAAAGTAGAGGAAAGTCATTGTGTAATCAAGTGATTTAAAATATGTATTATATTTATAAAAAGTAGAGGAAAGTCATTGTGTAATCAAGTGATTTAAAATATGTATTATATTTATAAAAAGTAGAGGAAAGTCATTGTGTAATCAAGTGATTTAAAATATGTATTATATTTATAAAAAGTAGAGGAAAGTCATTGTGTAATCAAGTGATTTAAAATATGTATTATATTTATAAAAAGTAGAGGAAAGTCATTGTGTAATCAAGTGATTTAAAATATGTATTATATTTATAAAAAGTAGAGGAAAGTCATTGTGTAATCAAGTGATTTAAAATATGTATTATATTTATAAAAAGTAGAGGAAAGTCATTGTGTAATCAAGTGATTTAAAATATGTATTATATTTATAAAAAGTAGAGGAAAGTCATTGTGTAATCAAGTGATTTAAAATATGTATTATATTTATAAAAAGTAGAGGAAAGTCATTGTGTAATCAAGTGATTTAAAATATGTATTATATTTATAAAAAGTAGAGGAAAGTCATTGTGTAATCAAGTGATTTAAAATATGTATTATATTTATAAAAAGTAGAGGAAAGTCATTGTGTAATCAAGTGATTTAAAATATGTATTATATTTATAAAAAGTAGAGGAAAGTCATTGTGTAATCAAGTGATTTAAAATATGTATTATATTTATAAAAAGTAGAGGAAAGTCATTGTGTAATCAAGTGATTTAAAATATGTATTATATTTATAAAAAGTAGAGGAAAGTCATTGTGTAATCAAGTGATTTAAAATATGTATTATATTTATAAAAAGTAGAGGAAAGTCATTGTGTAATCAAGTGATTTAAAATATGTATTATATTTATAAAAAGTAGAGGAAAGTCATTGTGTAATCAAGTGATTTAAAATATGTATTATATTTATAAAAAGTAGAGGAAAGTCATTGTGTAATCAAGTGATTTAAAATATGTATTATATTTATAAAAAGTAGAGGAAAGTCATTGTGTAATCAAGTGATTTAAAATATGTATTATATTTATAAAAAGTAGAGGAAAGTCATTGTGTAATCAAGTGATTTAAAATATGTATTATATTTATAAAAAGTAGAGGAAAGTCATTGTGTAATCAAGTGATTTAAAATATGTATTATATTTATAAAAAGTAGAGGAAAGTCATTGTGTAATCAAGTGATTTAAAATATGTATTATATTTATAAAAAGTAGAGGAAAGTCATTGTGTAATCAAGTGATTTAAAATATGTATTATATTTATAAAAAGTAGAGGAAAGTCATTGTGTAATCAAGTGATTTAAAATATGTATTATATTTATAAAAAGTAGAGGAAAGTCATTGTGTAATCAAGTGATTTAAAATATGTATTATATTTATAAAAAGTAGAGGAAAGTCATTGTGTAATCAAGTGATTTAAAATATGTATTATATTTATAAAAAGTAGAGGAAAGTCATTGTGTAATCAAGTGATTTAAAATATGTATTATATTTATAAAAAGTAGAGGAAAGTCATTGTGTAATCAAGTGATTTAAAATATGTATTATATTTATAAAAAGTAGAGGAAAGTCATTGTGTAATCAAGTGATTTAAAATATGTATTATATTTATAAAAAGTAGAGGAAAGTCATTGTGTAATCAAGTGATTTAAAATATGTATTATATTTATAAAAAGTAGAGGAAAGTCATTGTGTAATCAAGTGATTTAAAATATATTTTCGGGCGCTTAAATTGCTAACCTTGTGAGATACATCAAAATAATGTACTACTAATTAATTGTATTGCTCTTACTTACTTGACCGGTCAGTGGCTGAGTGGGCATCGCGTTTAGGTCCCACCCGGGCGTCCCATGTTCGATTCCTCGGCTGGCTAAGTTCTCCATCACAACACAAGCAATATCTTCCGCTTAGTGTGGTGGTAGTAGGAGTTTTTCAAATGTTAGGTTATTCGTAACCAGGGAATGTTTGTCTTTCTTTTAAAAATTAAAAAAAAAATCTTACTACCCATATAGGTACACCTACTAAAATATGTAGGTGTGTACATTTAAACTGCCTCCGTGGTTGAAGGGTAAGGCTCTTGGCTACGAATCCGCAGATCACGGCGTGCGCAAGTAAATTTTGTTAAATTAATTTTGTGTCGTTTTGCTAAATTAATCAATTAAAAATAATATACAATACTTGTTTGGACAGATAGTTATCTTTTTTGTTTATCAAAACTTAACTAAACCATTCAAGTTGTTTGAGACAGGGAAAAGTATTAAAATAAAATATTTATTTTTTATTTTAGTAAAATTCCTGAAATCAACAGGTTTTAATTCCCTTGCGATGTTTATTTGGCCAAAATGACCAATTTTTACCACATAAACATCGCAAGTGACCAATTTTCGAAATAATATTGCATTTTTTTGTTCACTATTTTATTTTACGAATCTTATTATTGTGTTTTGTTAATAGAGCCAACGCCAATGCCATTCGTTGAAATTTTGAAAATGACATGAAAGCCATAACACCCTTGCCAATCACAACACTGCAAATCGGATAGTGTGGAGGAAACCTCCATTTTTTTCCACTCTACCTCCAGACATGTCGGGGTTCTGCAAATCGGATCATGAGTAAAAATGAACTAGTATTTAAATATCCATGTAACTCGAAAATAATAGAAAATGTCATGACTAAACGGCGCAACTTTTCCTACTGTGTTTTGTTATAACAGATAGCCACGCAAATGACATCTTTTTAAAAATATATATTTAAAAAAAAAATTCTTTATTCATTGTAAGTTGAGGATTTTTTGACTTTCATACTAGGTACATGTCCGTGTTACGACCAAATTCTGTATCGGGTTGCTACAGGGTTTTGTTATAATACTCGTCCAAATAAGTCGCGTCTCAACTTGAGCGCGCACATACAGGTGGCTTCTTGCTGCTAACTCATCTCAGTCGCGTCGCGACTTGAGCGTGCGTTTAGACTGGTCTCCCGATCCGGCCTGCCACGCAACTGGCGGACCGATGCATATATCGCCAAGACCCGGACAATCCTCACCCCCATGAACCCGGGCACCCCTGCTCAAGTCACCAAACGTAGCGAACCTCTTGGGGTGACCTATGACAGAGGTTATCCAATAAATGGTTCCCGGGGTGGCGGTACCCATAACCACCTCCCAAATTGAAAATTATTATAGTACTTGACGTATACAAATTGAATTTGGTCCAATTTTAGTAAGATCGGCAAGTATGGTATACTCGAAATAAGTCACTAAACCAAGAAAAAACTAATAAAATATATCAATAACTCGGGAAAAGACAACACTAGTGCACCGACACAATTCGATATACTACGCTACATCACTTTGCTGTATATTTATTTGTCGAAATAGAAGTTAAATAAATAAAATAACAATATACATTATAGGTTATTGAAGAATTATAATATTATGCTAGTTACCCAAAAGTTATTTTTTTTGAAATTATCCATTTGAGTGTTTTGTATCCATATTGGCAATACGGAACGAAATCACGGATGTTTTTTTTTACAGATATTATTTTACGTAAACATATGAAATTAAAGTAAGAATATCGGAATACTTCACCAAACAAACACAAAAGTGACCAAACGGAAAAAATAATAAAAAACATCGATTACTCGGGACAACACAACACTAGAATATCGAATATCGATTTATGACTACGTGACATCACTTCGCACAAATACATACGTATTTATCTAAACCCTGTCCCCCCGACCATTACCTCCCGAATACTGAGCGAAAGGGACACATGCAGCTCGAACTACAAATACCTAAATGAAATCTTCAAAATCGAGGTTTTGTATTCCCCATTTTTCTCCTCCAAAAGTTAACCGATTTTCAATTTTTTTTTACCTACTATATAAAAAGAAACTATTCTATGTCGGACCGTTTTGCTTTTTTTCAAAATATATTGTCTAGTTTGTAGACTGAACGTCTTTTAACTGCGTTAAAATCAGGCAATTTTATTGATTTTTGGAAGGTCATAACTTCTATAAGAAGCAATTTATCAAAAAAACAAAACGTACCGACACGCAAATTGCCGATATCTATTTTATGTTAAAAAAATATTTGCACTAGGGTTAAAATCCAGAATGATAAATGGGGACTACGTTTGAATGGAAAAATCAACGCCCGGTTACGTCTTAAGGACCACGTTACGCGGGTAAACTGAGAAAATTATTCTATATGAAAACCTTAACGATAACATAAATATATAAATTGTTCCTATTCTTCTGGATTATCTATGTATATGTATAGGTGTACGTATATAGAATTCTGTTATATAATAAATATTATGCTGCGAAAATTATATAAATACAAAATGAATAATAAGATACATTATGAGAAAACAATTGATTGGGTATCGCTAATTGCGTTCCGAGATAATCGCAATCAAAGTTTTTTTCGGATTATATTTCGATGAATCTTTGTGTTCAGTGATGGAAAATGATTACAAAACACGGTCAAACTATATGTTACGCGATGTATGTAGTAAGAAAATTAAATAGTTAAATTAATGTCCTTAATTTTCACAAATTGTATTCTTTGTACATGGGTACTACACTCCTTTTTCCGCCAATCAAACAAATTTTATGATGTTGTTAGTAAAAACTGTGTAATAATAAATTTTATGATGTTGTAAGTAAAAACTGTGTAATAATCAGTAATAATATTTTTTCAAGTGGAAATAAGAGTAATGTACAACTTCCAAAAATAAACATTAACGTACAAATTTAAATTTTAAAAAATCATTAGGAAATCTATATATTTAAAAATTTTCACGTGTCACGGTATTTGTGGTCATATTCCTCCGAAACGGTAGCGTTGTAAATTAGTTTAAATGTTTTGTCTTATATGTAGTGTTGTTGTAATTTCTTTTTTACTTTATGATACTCTTACGTTTTACTAATATTGCTTCATATTTAGTTTTTTAAATATTTAGTTTTCTTTTTTTTAAATTATTTCTTAATATTTTCTCATTATTTATTTATTTCACGGGTTTTTTTTTTTTATAAAAATGCTCAAATCAAAAAACTTTATGTTTATTTGGGTTCCCCGTGTGGTATACATTCTCCAGTTTCCGGCTTGTACTACGAGTTTCCGGACACCATGTATATAAATAAATTCAAATTTTTCTGATCCTAGTTTGAAATTTAATCCTAATATCTTTTTTAATACTACATTATATATAATTATATATATATATATATATATATAATATATATATATATATATATATATATATATATATATATATATATGTATATATGTGTATGTACGTTTTAATTGAGTATGTATGTATTTAGGTATATGTAATTACGGTTTATGTTAGTATATTAACCAGCACACACGTAACATTTCCTCTCTCAGGCCTACAGGAAGAGATTTCTGTAGTACCTAATATGTAGTGCCTTTGTACAATGTTGTAACAATTAAATTACTTTAAAATAAAATCATTTATTTTCTTTGACAGGAGCTGATGTACAAAAAAAATGGAAAAATCTTAAAGATACGTACTTTAAAGAGGTAGCAGCGGATAAAGCGGTAGTTTCCGGTCAAGCCGCAAAGAAGAAAAAACGACCATACATACACATGAGTTCACTTTCATTTTTATCCAGTCAAAAATCAATCAGAGATACGACAAATAATATTAGAGATACAGAAAGCACCAACAGCAATGCCGAAAACCATACTAATCCATCCGACGAGGACACTGACACAGAAGTTACACGAAATAAAAGAAATAAAGCGAGCATGCGTAAAAAGACCAGAATTCAGAATAATAGCGATGATGAATTATTGAAATTATTGCAAAATAAGACATACGACGAGGATGTTTCATTTTGTGAAATGATCATACCAATGCTCAAAAATCTTTCAACAGAGCAAAAACATTACGCTAAAATTGAAATTCTCAATGCACTTAACAGAGCAACCAAATATTCACAAGAAAATTTTATGCCACCTAGAGCCAGTTCCACTCTGTCTCAGCATCGATCTTCATCACCATCCTATTCATTTTACAATCCAAATATGCCGCCACCCTATCCAAATACTATCCGTCAATCTCCTTCTCCCCAAATTTCATCTCGTAATCCAATTGTTATTTCTCAGTCTCAGCGTGATCCATCCCCTCAAACCCAATACATGCCATCTCGTAATCCAACTGTCGTTCTTCAATATCAGCGTGATCCATCTCCTCAAACCCATTACACGTCTCGTAATCAAACTGTCGTTTCTGAAACTTCACCTGAACCATCTCCTCAAACCCAATACACGCCATCTCGAAATCCAACTGAAGTTCCTGAAACTCCACCTGATCTATTTCCTCAAACCCAATACGAGCCATCTCGTAATCCAACTGTCATTCCTCAATCTCAGCCTGATCAATCTCCAACCCAATATGCGCTCTATCTCGATTCAAATTTTCCAAATAGTCGATCTTCATACGTAGTAGAGGGGAGTGGTTTTGATATGAAAAATTATGTTTTATTTAAATGAAAGTTAATTTTTGTTAAATATTTTTTTTATGTAAATTTTTGTTACCTAAGTAATTTACTTTATATATGTAAAATTTTGTTAAATTTATGTAAATTTTTTTTTTTAAACAAAAACTTAAAAAACATTTTACTATTAACTAGATTTAAGTATGTGTAACGATGTGCCAACTTATATTTCCATTATGAACAAAAAAATGCCAACTTATAATTTCTCTATGTATGAAAATTCACATTATGTTTCATTATGTACCAAAAAAATGCCAATTTATTATTTTTTATGTATAAAAAAAGTAGTTCTACATACATCCAAATTGTAACAACTGTTAAAAGTATGTACAGTACTGTCAATCTGATAGTGCTCCCTCTCTAAACACGAGAATTTCTCAATTAGGGAGGTATGGTTACCACTAATATTATATATTATGTATAGATATTGGTTAATATCATATTGGTTAAAATGTATTGGTTAAAAAAAATAAATAAAATAAAAAAATGATGCTATATGACTAATTATTGTTTTATTAACCTCTGTCGGTTATTAAATATTCATTGGAATGTTACAGAAATATAGGTACGGTCAACGGCACTTCAGACTACCGAAAACTGTCAAAACGTCTTCAACCGAATGTCTTCAATCGATTGTATTAACTTGTTTGTAGTAAGGCACATAGTCGATTGAGAAAAATTGTCATTTTTTGGTAGCCTGATGTGCTGTTGACTGTACGTAATATGAATATCTTACCTTAGAGTTATCGAGAGTCTCTCTTCAGCTGAAATTGCTTTTCTCCAATTCGAATCTTGATGGGTAATAGCCGGACCAACTAGTAGTAGTAAATTATCAAATGATTTTTTTGTCATTCTGTAATACCCAAAAAACTTTTTATTGTATTTTCGCAGCTCTTGATGTTTTATAAAGAAAAATCCTTTCATAGGTCTCAATGCTGTAAATGGGTGAATCCAATGTTCGTGACATCTTTTTCTGTTACGCCGCCGCCGTAGAATTAGATACATTAAAATTTTAGTTCTGTTATCCATTTACACGTGCGTCTTAGCCGAGAACTATATTATACTGTCAAAAATCGCACGAAATTTTATTCCCAGTGCGTACTAGTTGTAATTCCGATCGCGGAATATAATTCGCGCGAATTTAAAACGCGCGAATTTAAAACGCTGTGCGGACAGGGCCTAACTGTCCGCACAGCGGTTTTTCACCGCGCGTTTTTTTTTCGCAAATTCTGTGACACATGGGATCTTATAGGGCTATCCGCACTGGCGGTAAAAAAAACGCGCGGATAAAAATTCTGTGGTTTGCTGCAAATCGAACGCGATGCGGTGCGGATTTATTTCCGCGCGAATACTTTGTGCAGTATGAAATAGTATGGCCATGGCCGCACTGCGGAATAAAATTCGCGCGTTTCACATCAGTTGTGCTACGTCGCTGCTACTGACAGGATGTCGCGCGCTTCTTCTCCCACCCGATCGGCGAGCGCAGAGGAATTACCAGAAAATGACGAAATTGATGTGGAGCAATTAATCTCGCTGATGCACAGGAGGCCTCCCCTGTGGGACAAGTTTGATCAAAAGTACCACGACAGAATATTAAAGGCGAGATTGTGGGAGGAAATATATCAAAACTTATATTTTAATTGGGAACACTGCAGCAATGCCGAAAGAAAACAAAAAGGTAAGTAAATTTTTTTTTTTTTATTTTTTTTTTTTTTTAAGTTTTCTTTATTCATTGGATTTTTGTTACATGCATTGTGGGATTTTTCGACCACCATGCTAGGCACATGCCCGTGTTATGGTAGTCGAAATACTTTATTTATTTATTTACACATCTTTAGGTAAAGTATATAGTACGTATGCGGCATGTAAGTAGAATTAAAATGGCCGGCTTCAATCGAAGTGCGATATGCGGGGATACGGCGTCATCCATATTTTTTGAAAATAAGTATCGTTAATTTTTCTCGGTCTTTGTGTTGGTATAGGGTAGATGTTTAGATATTTATATTCTTTCATATTGCCATGAAATTGACCCTTTCGATGATTCAAAATATTCTGCAAAATATTGTCCGTTTTCAATGCTGGATATTCTAGATCTCACAGGACTAGGGCGCAAACTTTGTAACTCTGTCCCATACAATCTGTCGCTAAACCGAATTCCATCATGTTTGCGAACGTAATTATGTAAAATGCAACACGCTTTAATTATTTGGTCACAAGTTGTAAGTTTTACATCTAAAGCTCGATGTAAAATTCTCCATTTATTAGTAAGTATGCCAAATGTGCATTCTACAAATCTTCTTGCTAGCGTGAGTCGGTAATTAAAAACTCTTTGATTTACAGACAGGTTTCTTCTAGGGTATGGTCTCAATATGTGTTCTGAGAGAGCGAACGCTTCGTCTCCAACAAAGACATAAGGCATTTTTTTCCCATTTTCATCATTTGGCAGGCAATTTGGTGATGGAAGTAATAACTGACCACCTTCAAGCTTCTTCCCAAATGCAGAATTTTTAAAAATCGTAGAGTCACTACCGCTGCCGTAAGCACCTATGTCAACACTGATAAAACTATAATTTGCATCAGCAACCGCCATCAAAACTAAGGAATGATATTTTTTGTAATTATAAAATTCAGAACCCGCGCCGTTAGGCTTTTCGCACCTTATATGCTTTCCATCCACCGCTCCCAAGCAGTGTGGAAAATGGGTTCTTTTATAGAAAATTTCGGCAGTATGGGACCAAGTTCTTTCATCAGGTTCTGGCATGTATGAAGGTTGTAAGCATGACCATAGGTGTTTACACGTGTCTTCTATAATTTCGCCAATTGTAGAGATACCAATTAAATATTCATAATATGGCGAATGGTAGCTATTTCCTGAAGCCAAGCACCTACAACAGTCGTAAAAAATATGTAAAACCAATAATATAATAAATATAATATGAAAAATTAACGCAAAATTAAATATCTATATATATATATATACTTTTTACTTACTATGTTATTAATTTACTGTTACCAATACCGAACTACACTTTTGACACATTTTTAGTTCATACTTTAGTAACTTAAAAAAATGGAAGACATTACAAATGTATTAGACAATATCTCACCGATTACATGTACCGAAACAAATAGTGCTATAGAAGTTCGACAAATCTAATACCAATGCACGGTTACAGACCACTACGCTACTATCACCTCCCTGTCACATGTTATTAATAAATTACCTGCATCTAAAATACCCAAGAAGAAAATCTGCCATGACACTATATTCAAACTGGTTTCCAAGGAAAACTGGTCAAATTTCTATAAACTCACCGACCCAAACATAGCGTGCAAATTTTTTATCGACATAACCATTTGAAAAGTTCCACATCCAACACTAACGACAAACAAAGTAGTCGCAAAATTAAACTTAAGCCTTGGATAACAAATGGCATCCTACACTGTATTCACAAGCGTAATAAACTTCACAAATTTTGTAAAAACAACCGCAATAATCACAAATCTCTCATATTTTACAAACAATACAGAAATGCTTGTAAAAAAATAATCTGCAGAGCTAGAGACGAATAGTATACGAAACAGATCAAGGAAGCTGCCAATGACAATAAACAAATCTAGAATATTGTCAAAGAGATTTGCTATACCAACAAAACTACCGCACTTATAAATAAAATAACCATTGCAGACCAAACACTAGATACAACAAATCATTCGAAGAAAATCGCAAATCATTTCAATAAATTCTTCTCCACAGTCGGATCAGACTTAGCAAATAATATTTTAGATAAAAATGGAAAGACAGAATATAACCTTGCAAATAATATATCGATCGATAATCTTAGTTATGATCCATTTAATCTCACTCCTGCCACAGAACAAGAAATTACTGAAATTATATCAGTCAAAAACACACATTCAACTGGAATCGACAATTTATCCACCAAATTGATCAAACACCTCAAACCAATCATCACTAAGCCCCTTGAACATATAATAAATCTAAGCTTTCAAACTGGCCTCTTCCCAAATTCTTTAAAACACTCAACAATTATTCCTATCTATAAATCAGGGGACAGATCATCAATGAATACCTATAAAGCAATATCCTTGCTGAGTCCGATATCAAAAATAATTGTTTTTTTTTTTTTTTTTTTTCGTAAGAAGCAATCACTTTGTGGTTAGACATTTATATATTAAATCAAATAAAACACTTTGTTTATTAACCACGACTTTTTTTATTATTACATCTACCGGTTTCGCTACGTTCGAGCTTCATCAGGATGTGAAATATAACTAAAAACTAAGACAGAGGTGATGCATATTTATAGGAAAACAGAGGGAGACAGAATATAATACATTATAAAAGTGGGAGGAGTCAAATATTACATAGTCATTGTATCATACGTATCCGGACCTCCAGAATCTTTCAGAGGAATTCATATTTACGTAAAAATTAAACTCAAACCCCGAAACCGCTCGATACCGTGTCGCCGACATAATTGGAAATCTTCAAATCATAATTACTCAATCAAATTATGTGCTATATGTGATTAATCAAGATAATTACACAGAAATATAACAGCAGAACCTGAAACACATCTGAAAATAACCATCCATCACCTCACTCGGAGCCACCAACCCACGGAATGAACTCCGCTAAGGAAGCGACCCAGTATTTACGTGACCCCCCCTCCATACTACCCGGAAAGAATTCCATGATGGCCGCCGAGTTTTCAACCAATCACAGCTCAGCATACTCCATTGAAGTTCTTATCAAACATTGATAACGAAATTTGATGCGACCACCTGTGATAACATCAGACTCAATTTACAGGAAAATATCAGAAGATACGACCACAGGATAAATATCAACATCAAGAAATGATTATATGCTAACATAATAACTTAAAGAATTGTACCTAAATATGTTTTTTACTCTTTGGGAAATGTTCAAACCAAAGATATTTGACTTCAACCCCAATATGAAACTTTGTATAATTTATTATAAAATAAATAAACGGGACTGGAGGAGATGGTTTGGGTAGATTGAACTAACTCGGTTAAAGGTATCATATTAAAATATAACTTTCCTCTTAACAAATTAATTACGAAGAGGAAAAATACCTAACCAACTCACCCCTCACTAAAGGGGTGAAACCTCCCCCGAGAGGGCCCGAATTGAAAACGTTCTATAAATAGAGAACCGAATTCCATACAAAGTCAGTTCAAAAACTACCCCTGAAAGAGAAACCTCTCTCCTGAAGAACCATCTCCAAAGTCTACAAATCTCAAGAAATATTTTCAAGTGTTCTTAATTCAGTATTAAATTCAGTTTTTGCCAGTCTTAAATTCCTTTCGTCGACTCAGACTTGGGAATCAATCCCTCTCTGATCTTGGCATTAAACTCTATTAAAAACCTCTGCAACATCCACCAAGACTGAAACACTAATCAAAGTGTACCCAGCTACCTTCGCATTTACAGTATTGTACGGACGGTATATTGTCTCGTACAGTCATAGTGAATTGAAGATATATAATAAAAAATTACAAAAAACACATTTTTACATGAATTATACATATAATAATACATTTTAAAGACATAAGAAAAAACATAAACATATTATTAAGGAGTGGAATGGATTGTGGGAAACAAGTTAAATATAGGACTATAGAATGTGTTTTTTTTATTGGATAAATTAATTTGTGTATTTAATAAATGGTCTGATAAGTTACTGTTTATAGATTTCCTTATTTCTAATGATTCTAAATTGTCTAACCTAATGCCTATACTATTTTTATGTAAGAGGCTAGTACCTGTTATTTTATCAAATCTATGGTCTGCTGATATTAAATGGTTGGCGAGTTCCGAAAAACCATTACCATTTAAACACCGTACATGTTCCTTCACTCTGGTGTTTACATTGCGCGATGTTTTACCTATGTAAAAGGCGGGACAATCACTACAGTTGAGTTTATAAATACCCGAATGGCTTAGTATGTCATCCGTGTCCTTAGTATTAATCAAAAATTTTCCTAGGGTATTGTTTGTATAAAAGGCAGGTTTAATATCTAAAGGAAGGTTCCTAACGCTTTGATTTGAAATATTATTTAAAATAAAATCCTACGCCAATGGTGAATAGGGGTGTTGGTATTAATTGACGGAATACTGCTATATAAAAATTTGTTTGTGGAAATATGTTTTTGTTTTTTATTAAGAATTTTATCAATTAAGGCCGCATCATAGCCATTATTTGATGCTATTTGTTTTATTATTGATAATTCATTTGAGAAATTATTGGTAGATAAAGGGACGGAAATTAACCTGTGTATCATTGAATGGAACGCTGCATGTTTATGGGAGATGGGATGATTAGAAGTATTGTGGATAGTTATGTCTGTGTAGGTCGGTTTTCGGTATATGTTAAATTCAATTCTATTATTTATCAGGGTGAGCGTGAGGTCTAGAAAATTTAGAGAAGCATTGACACCTACTTCTAGGGTAAACTGAATTTGGGTATGGAAAGAATTTAAAAGCTGGAGGAAGATATTTAACTGTCGATCCGTACCTGACCAAATACAAAATATGTCGTCAACATATCTTTTCCATATTAGCACATTTTTTAGGAGAGGCGATTTACAAGAAAAAAAATTATTTTCTAAATTATCCATAAATATATCAGCGATCAACGGTGAAGTTGGAGAACCCATCGCCAATCCGGTAGTCTGATTATAGATGATGTTATTAAATTTAAAATAATTTTGGTTTAAGCAGACATTAAACAAACGAGAGAGGTCATTACTAAAGTCACATGGTAATTTAGAATTATTCAGTAATTTACTAATTAAAGATTTACATTCGGTTGTTGGGATATTAGGGAACAAGTTCACTACATCAAAAGAAATGAGTTTACTGTTACTAGGAATAGTTAGGTCTTTTAAGTCGTTAATTAGTTCTAATGAATTTTTAATAGTATGTTTTGGGGAAAACACTTTAGAATTATTGAACACATTAGTGATAAATGATGCTAATTTAAAATTTGGTGACTCACAGGAAGAAACCACAGGTCTAATAGGGGTGTTAGCTTTATGGATTTTTAGAACTCCATATAACTTGGGGACTTTAGGGTTTTTTGTCAAAAAATTTACTTGGTTATGTGAGTTATCTATAAAGATTGGGGTTTTACATGATTTTAAAGCATTTTTAACATTATTGAGGAATTTATTTGTTGGATCTTGTGATAGGGTCTCCACATTACCATTATTAATGAAATCACCCATTTTTGAATGATAATCACATTTATTCAAAATAATAACAGAATTTCCTTTATCGGCTTTAGTTAGAATTAATTGGTCTTTCTCTAACTTTTTACAAATGTTTAACAAGTGGCGTGTTTCTGGATTAGGCATGGGTTTAAATTTCGGTATTAGATTTTTTAATAAATCAGCACTTTTATAAAAGAACGGGTTTGGTCTGTTATGCAGGGCGGTCTCTATGTCGACGGCAACATTTTCAACTGCGTCTTTGAAGCTGGTTTTGTTATAGTTTAAATTATATTTTAGGCCTTTCGATAGAAGAGCCAGTTCATCTGGAACAAATGGTGTAGACGACAGGTTCTGCACTCGATCGAAGAACTGGTGATTTGTATTAACAGGTATGTTATTGTGGATATTAGCTACGAGGCACAAGTTTTTTAGTAAATAATTGTAAAAACGGTAAAACGAAGGCTATACAAATTTCTTGAAGACAATGACATTCTGTCAGGAAATCAATATTTATTTATTTATTATTTATTTATATATATTTGTACATTTATTTATAACAATTACAGGTAATATAGCCTAAGACGTTATAATTGTACCATTTATGCAGTGTATATGCAATGCCAAAAATCTCGCAAATGCGCTATAGGACACAAAAAATAAATCTATTTTTTTTATCTACTGCATTCAAAAAGCGCGTAGCTCTCCACACAGGTGAGTTCATAAATAAATTAGTGCGGCTTGCTCTACTATATAGAAGATTGTGATGACGTCCTCGAGAGTGAGACTCTGGTACAAAAAAATTTAGTTGGGCCAGTATCTCATTATTAGATAAGTGACCGTTTATTAGTTGAAAAAATATTTAAGCAAAGCAATACCTCTACGTGTCTCTAGGGAGTGGTAATTGGTCATGCCTAATATATAAATCGATGGGTAAAGCCAAGGGTAATGTCCATAGAGCCGAGAGAATAAAAACCTTAAAAAAAAATTATGGACTCTTTCAATGCGTAAAGTGTATGTAAATTCATGTGGAGCCCAGATGATCGAGTTTGATTCAAGTACACTTAGGACTAGTGTGTTATATAATAACGTCAGTGTTTTTGTGTTACGAAACGGATATGAGTTCCTAATTACGAAGCCGAGAAGCCTGTATGCTCTGCTTATTAAATCATCGATGTGTTGGTGAAAAATTAGTTTGCTGTCGTAAATAACTCCTAGATCTTTGATTTGGTTTAGGTGTTAGAGAATAATTTCATTGATTGTATATTCAAATGCATGCGGTTTCTTTGATTTTCTATACGAGACGATATTGCACTTGGGTGTACTGAAGTTCAAGCCATTTATTTTGGCCCAGTTTGAGACGCAGTCAATGTCACGTTGAAGGAAAATACAGTCAAGATGGTTTTTTATTGAGCGATATAGTTTCAAGTCATCTGCAAATAGTAAATACAGCGAATGTGTGATGACTGAACCAATATCGTTAGTAAAAATCAGAAACAGAAGTGGTCCAAGGATAGACCCCTGAGGAACTCCAGAAAAAACTATGAATTCAAAAGAACTGGAACCCTTATAATAAACAAACTGTCTACGATTTCGAAAATATGAAGCAAAAAAACAGAGTAGTCTTTTGGAAAAACCAAATGAAGCTAGCTTATTTAGAAGAATGTCGATGTCAACCTTGTCAAATGCTTTTTCCAGGTCGAAATAAGCAACATCCACCTGTCCCCGATTGTCGAGAGTTTGTGATAAGAAATCTGAGATGCATAAGAGGTTTGATGTTACTGACATCTGGGGTCTAAAACCATATTTACGGTCATCAAGAATTGGATTAACGTGATTAAGTATATATTTATGTAGAATTTTCTCGAATATTTTCATGATGGAACATAGAACGGCAACTGGTCGATAATTCCGGATATCGCGTTTGTCTCCCTTCTTGTAGATAGGGGTTATTTTAGTTAATCTCCAGATGTCTGGGAGAATCCCCTTTTTTAGGCATACATTGAAGAGATGACATAATGGTGGTATTAAAAGGTCGGAACAACCCTTTAGTATAAATGTTGGAATATTGTCAGGACCAATGGAGTGAGGTTTCTTTAAATTTGAGAGTGCCTCCTTAACATCTTTTTCTGAAATACTGACCAGGTCGAATGAGGGCCCAATCTGTACAGTGTGAAGGGTAGAGTCAATATTTAGAGTTGGTTGGACATTTTTGTAAACAGATGAAAAAAAGGTCACAAAACTATTAGCGATTTTATCATCAGTAGTCAATTCTTCTCCGTCAAGAATCATAGACTTAAATGAGTTGTTGGATTTTTTTAGATCCTTAATGTACTTCCAAAACTGTTTGGAATCGATAGACAATTTTTCTTCCATTGATGTTAAATGATTTTTAAAAGCTTCACTGATTTCACGTTTTACGATGGAGCGATAGGCTGAAAAACTAGGATAGTCCAAGTTGTTTTTTTCCATTGCTTATGAAAAATATGTTTAATTTTAATATTTGAAATAATACTATTGGTGTACCACTTAGGATATACTCTGTGTGCCGTAGTGCGAGGTGTGGAAATGGGTATACACTTGTCGAATATATTGTAAATTGAATTGTAAAAATTTGTACATAATGCATTTATGTCTGTTGAACTTTGGCAGACCGGTTGCCATGAGCATTTAGAAAGGAAATTTCCTTTGTTGAATCTCCAGGCGTTTATGGTTCTAGCTCCATGATAGGAGGGAACTTCTATTGGACTTGGGTTTAGACATGAACTTGAACCGCCTGAGTGAGCCTCACTAATACTTATAGACAAAGCAGGGTGGTGCTTGTCCTCGTTTGTAATAGGGTCATGACATTTCTCAACACACTTTACAAGATCCTTGGCATTACATAAAACTATATCCAGAGTGTTATTATAATCATTACATATCAAGTTATATTCATGCAAACCGTAGAAACATTTAAAATAATTATGCATGGTCACAATATTGGAGTTACAGGAAGGGAGGTTCGAATCACCTAATATTAAGATATTTTTGTCATTGAGAAGATTATAATTACTTTCTATTTTTTCGAACATGTTGTAGTATAACGAAGTTGAAGAAAGCGGTGGCATATATATCACACATACAAAAACAGTTGAAGATTTCAAGGATAGCTTCACCCACAGGGATTCAGTGTCGGGGAGGTCCATTGAAGAAATCCTCTCAGCATGGGTTACAGAATCAGCATGAACAGCCAGGACGACACCTCCCGCGCGTGTGAGGCGGTCACGACGAAAGACAACATAATTTTCTGGAAATAGCTCTGAATTATGCACACTTGGTTTCAGCCACGATTCAGTGATTGCTATTAAATCTAAGCTATCTCGAGCAAATAGGTTGTTTTTAAATACTGCCAATTTTGTATTTAGCCCTCGAACGTTTTGATAATAGACAGAGAGGTTAGAATTACTTCTCACTCTTAGAGTGTTTCGTTTCATCATTGGTTGCGATTTCTCCGAAAAAACCACCCATTGAATGCAACATGATTTGGCCATATGTACGGGTCCATATAAAACGAAAGCTTCGATTCCGGGACTCCGATCCGGAAAGAGGCGTAGTCAGCTTTGGCTGTCAACTTGACAACATCGAAAACAATTTCTTTGTTTATGTTGAGAAGAAATTTTACAATATCCTCAACCGTAGTGTTGACATCGAATTGCCAGGCATGAATATACTTGCGCCTTTCAACGGCTATGAGGCCTTTATGCTCAGTCGCGGTACCATGAAGTACTGGTCGTCTTTTTTCCTATGCGTAACTCGGCGCCAATTGGGGTTAGCCGAAGTGGAGGTATAGGCTTCTGTTTCAGATTCGGATTCTGCTGTATCGGTTTCTGCAGTCTTCGATGTTACAGTATCGGTAGGTTGAGCAACGGGAGTTGACATCTTCTTCGGTTTAGATGGGCTGGACAGCGGCCTCTTTCCCTTGTCGATGGTCCCAGAAACTTGAGTTGTTTCGCCTTCCTTTGCTCTAGCTGTGGCGCCAGTAGACATTCGACCTTTGTTTACGGTAACTTTCGGCTCTGTGCGAGCGGCCTGGTTAGCGGGCGGCGATGTGGGCGGGGGCGGGGAGACAGTGACATCGGCCCAGCGGCGGGCGGTGAGCGATGTATCTACCCCACCTATACGTTCATTTGATGTAGGTACACTTTTATCACCTATAATTTTAGAATTCAAAGTCACTTCGATGCTTTTTATGCGAGTTAGTAGTTCTTGTATGGTTTTATTTTGGTCAAGTATAATATTCCTTAGTTCAAGAAACACGGGATCACTCATTTTTAAGATAATATAACTTAAAAGAAATCTTACTAAAATCGTTATTTTACTATCGCGTAAATAGTAACACACCCATGGCATTCGGTGAAACGTTCGTATTCTATGGCTTCCGCAAAGGTCGTAGTGCCGCAGATGCAATTGCAAATTTTACAAAAGTAGTCTCTGATAACCTTGATAAAGGCCGCAAGCCCCTTGCTGTTTTCTTGGATCTAGCCAAAGCCTTTGATACTGTCTCTCACCGTATACTTTTGAAGAAACTCCTTCAGGTAGGAATAAAGGAACTCCCCTTAAATGGTTTGATAACTATCTAACAAATAGGTCGCAATCGTCTCTTATAAATTCTGCTAAAGAATATAGAAGTATAAGTTTACCAATAATGTACGGTGTGCCTCAAGGCAGTGTATTAGGCCCACTTCTCTTTCTAATATATATATTAACACTTTATGTGACTTGGCAATTGATGTAACTATAATATCTTTTGCTGATGATACGGTAATTATCTTTGAAGCTGAAAATTGGAACTCAACTTTGGAAAAAGCAAATAAGTGCCCAAATAAAGTAAAACATTGGTTAGACGACAACCTTCTGACTCTTAATATTGACAAAACAAAATACTTACTGTTCTCCATACGCAAAGTCACTCCTTCTCAAAACTGTCCTAATCTTATCATTCGCTCATGCCCACAAAACCATATTACCCGTACGCCTCCCCTCAATAATTGCTCATGTACCAACCTAAAAAAATCCGAACAAATTGAATATCTAGGGATTGTTATAGATTAAGGCTGCCCAACCTTTTTAACAGTTGAGCAAAATTGACGATTTAAAATTCACTGGCGGACCACTGACCACTGACGGTTTCTATTTTTGTTACCTAAGCTTTTTAATGTCTTGTTTTATGCAACAAACAAATAAAAATATCGAAATTTTATTGTCGTTTATTGAAATCATAAAATAAAGAGCATCTACTGCCAAATAACGAAACAACATTTTATGTAACAAAAATCTAAATCCAAGTAATTTGTACAATCAATGTTTTTTGACATAGTTTTTGTTTTAATAATTCTCCTATGTTAAGAGTCAGTTCAGATGTCGACAGTAGCAACAAATCAGATATATGTTGCTCAGTTAGAGATGTGCGGTATTTATTTTTTACATCATTAAGTTTTTTATAAGAAAAAAACTTTTCACAAACATACGTTGATCCAAAACTACTTAAAAATTGAAACGACAGTCTTCCTTTGGCACCAATTTCCAGAAATCTCCAAATTCTTCTGAAGAAGTTTGTGACTTTGAAAATATTTTTTCTGCAAAAAGGTTTTTCAGTGCAGAATGATTTTGAAGTTCAGTGAGTTCCAACTGGATATTGGCAGGTGTTATGGTTGCCCATACGCATATACAGACCTACCTACGTACCTATATGTAGACACATCTATGCACGTGGCCGGAAGCTAATCACGCGGCCGTAACATGTTTGTCAACAGCGTCTACATGTACCTACAGCCAATAGGAACGTTCATTTCGGTCCACGTGGACTAAATGTTACGTAGGAATGATCGCTTAACCAATCAGATCGCTCAATTAAAAGCATGACCATATAAGGAATACCCCCACCTTCGCCTCTAGCAGCAAGCTGGACACGGGAAGCCGCAGAGCTACGACAAGATCGCCAGTTGCCCGGAGAACGCGTTTAAAGTAACACGATGGACCTTTACTCTGACCATCGGCTTGCCGCCGACTCGCGGACCCTTTACATTATATAATGGTGTCATTTCTCCGAGTCTACCACTTCATAGGCCATCCCCTGCTTGCCACATCACAGACTCCCTTGTTGTACAGTTGTGTCATGTCTCCGAATATACCCATGCCTGTGCCCTGCACCAGTCTGAGGCGGTGAATTTGTTGCTTCCCGCCCAGAGCCTACTTCCATCAGCGCCATGCCCGCCCAGAGCCTTCCCCTGCCGCCTACACCAGTCTGAGGCGGTGAATTTATTGCCTCCCGCCTCAGAACCTCACAGCCCCGCCCTTGCTGCCTGATCAGCGCTGCCTACCTGCCCACCAGCCTGAGGCGGTTAATTTGTTGCTCCCGCCCAGTGCCGCCAACCGCCTATCTACCTGATCCTAGGAGAGCCCCTTGCTGCCCGATCAGCGCTGCCTACCCGCCCACCAGCCTGAGGCGGTGAATTTGTTGCTCCCGCCCAGTGCCGCCAACCCGCCTACGCTGCCCTTTCCCTGCCTGACGCCAGCTCAGCCAATACTCAAGGCCCTCGCCAGCCGCTCGCACGGAGCCCCTTGCTTCGCCCTGAGCCCGTCCTGCCGCTCCATGCCGTTCCTCGTAGGCGTCATGCCCACCTATCACGCCGCCCTCGCTACACGGTGAGCTCAGCCTCCCGCGCAGGACCACCTGTCCTAGGCGTCCCCGCCTATGACCACCTTCATTGTTAACACGTGAGCTACTATTATACTTATTTCTATCTGAGCCTTTAGATTCATAGATTGCCATAGTATCTTCGGGTCTTAAACTGGTTCACTGTAAATGTCTAGCATTACCCCTTGTATGTGATAATAAACCTGTCATACCGAATTACCTGTTTTATTGGATATTTTACTACAGAACCTACCCCCAAAGATGGAGTTCTATCCTCTGCCGGCACTCTTGTGCGGCGAGCATATAATACACTATAACACAGTAACATAAAGACATCTATAGTTAACACTGGTGACCAAAGTGGTGCTATGTTACAGAATACACTATGTCATGGTATAACACTGGCGCCAACGTGCCGGGGACTTATAACTGACATATAATACTTTATAACTATCTATAGTTAACACAGGATAACTAATTATTTCAGTCAAACTGATTGTGAAAGGATTAAAAAATTGTAAATTTTGTTTTGTACTTTCAAAGTCCTGGAATCTTCAAACGACTGTAATAAGCATCTAATTTTAACTTCGTACTTAGTACAGTTTATAGTGTTAGTTTATGGTGACAATATTGAGCTTCTCTTTCAAATCTTTGAGTATGGGAAAAGGGTCATTATTTTCGTTGGCTAAACATAGTCGTAAGTGAACAATCTTTGCCTTGTAATTTGAGATTTAAAATATTGAGATAATTGGTGATGTCAACAAGAAATGCAAGATTACTCAACCAGTACTTATTCTTGAATAAATCGCTTTCCAAAGGTAACGCCCCTTTTTCTTCTAAAAATTACAACACCTGCTCTCTCAAGATGAAGAAATGTTTTAACATGTTGCCCCTTGAAAGCCATCGCATAGCGCAATACAGTTGTAACTCTCCAAATTCGCAGATTTCTTCTTGAAATAAAACTCTGAATTGACGTCTGTGAAGAGCTTTTGAACGTATGTAATTTATGCAGCGTACTACCGGCTCCATTATATCATTCAACTTTATGTCCTTTGCACACAACGCCTCCTGGTGGATGATGCAATGATACGAAATTATTTTTCGATCCAAGTAATTTTCAAATTGGCGGGTATTTTGAAAATGGTTCACGCCGGCCGCTTATAATTCGTTCACGGGCCACAATGTGGCCCGCGGGCCTGGGGTTGGGCAGCCTTGTTATAGATGATCAACTGCGTTGGGAGGATCATGTCAATTTCACAACAAAAAGACTCCGCAAATTGTGCTATATATTTCTCTCTCTCAGATCAATCCTGAACCTTCAAACAATGAGATGCATATATTTTGCACTTTTCCAATCAATAGCTACATACGGTATCGTGGGATGGGGAGGCTGTGCAGCTTCAATTATTTATCCCATGATCTTAATTCAAAAGCTGCTACTAAGGATTATATTAACATGTCACCCATCTCACCCATCTGACCCACTTTTGAAAAAAATCGCAATCCTAGACATTAGACAATTATACGTTAATTCACACTTAACAATACTCTTGAACCAAGTGGTCGACTGTAAAATCGTTGTTAATTTAATGTTTATTTGGGCTTATAAAAGTGATCAATTCCACAAAAAGTTGTTGCCT
Organism: Hesperophylax magnus; assembly: GCA_026573805.1. Classification (NCBI taxonomy): domain Eukaryota; kingdom Metazoa; phylum Arthropoda; class Insecta; order Trichoptera; family Limnephilidae; genus Hesperophylax; species Hesperophylax magnus. Next base: position 1,492,966 of record JAIUSX010000092.1, on the reverse strand, counting down.
AATTAATTATTCCACTTGTATATTGTACATCGTAAGTGATCGTGTGATTCCGTTGACTCTACAGAGTGCTACAATTCATTGTTTCATAACCTTGACAGTTCAGTACCTATTCGTAATGTCTGTTCTACCTACTAAAGCGGGTACTAAGTCAAAACGTAATGTTGCCGTGGAGAGCCCCGCTGCCGAGGCTGGTTCAGAGCCAGACTTTGGTAATTTACTAATTTCGTTTAAGGACGAAATTAAAGAAGAAATTAATAAAGTGTTTATGCAATTAAAAACAATGAATGATGCGCTAAGAGAGTGTCACTCCAAAATTAATAACTTCGAAGTCAAAAACAATGAACTTCAAACTAATTATAATCTGGTATTGTCCAAATTAAACCGTCTTGAGCAAACCTTATTAAAAAACAACGTGAAAATTATTGGCATACCGGAAAAAAGAAATGAAATTTTAATAGATATCATAAAATTGCTAGGAGCCAAGGCAGGTGTTGATGTTCTCCCAAATGATATTGATGGAATCTCTCGTACAAGGGTCAAGGAATTACCCAGAGAAAATCCTAAATTTACTCGTCCAATTGTAGTAAAGTTCACAGCCAGCCGCAGTAGGGATAACTTTCTTGCTGCTATAAGGAAGAAAGGCAGTCTCAACTCAAGTGATTTGAAGCTTCCCGGGGACTCCAAAATTTATGTCAACGAGCATCTGACTGCTGCAACCCGTGCGCTCTTCAAGACAGTGAGAGACTTAAGCAAGGATAAAAACTTTAAATTCAGATGGATCAAATACGGAAAAATATTTTTTTTTATAACCTTAAAAAGGTTACACAAATTCGTGACCTAGGTGTTCTGCTTGACAGTAAACTTACATTCGAGGCGCATGTTGATATGATTGTGAAGAAAGCCCTTAGAATGTTAGGATTCTTATTCCGTATTGGAAAAGAATTCAATAATATTCAAACACTTAAAATATTGTATTTTTCTTATGTTCGCAGTCATCTTGAATTTGCTTCTCAGATATGGAATCCTCAATATAACATTTATGTAAAGCGCATTGAAGCCATCCAAAAAAAATTTGTCAATCATTTAAAAATTAAGATGAATATTGGTAACCACGGGATTAACAGCTCGATGGAATATTATGGACTAATACCATTAAAAACTAGAAGAGACTCCGCAGATATAATATATCTCTATAAAATTATCAGTGGCCTTATTGATTGTTCGCCCCTTTTGTCTGAGATTAATTTTAGAGTCCCTAGCTTTAGAACTAGAGATAAGTCACTTTTTCATCTTCAAAAATGCTCTACTAATCACAGACAAAACGCTTTTATTTTCAGAGCTTGTACCCTATACAATAAGAATTTTAATTGTATTGACATATTTTCGTGTAGTTTAGGAACATTTAAAAAAGATACCTTAGCTATTATTAAATAATAATTAATAACATACTGCAAGTTATCATGTTGTTGATATGAACCCTGTCCAGTTACAAGTGACTCATTTTATAAACATCTGTTCAGTTTAGTTGTAGGTATATACATATATTGGTGATTATTGGTGTTGTGTGAGGATAAAATTGATATTTTGTAATTTACTTGTGTTCTTATATCCGATGTTATGTTTACTTTATTTAGTATTTTGTATTTTCTGTAAATATTTTTTGCCCACGGGTACTGGACCCTTAGTTTGTTATTATAATTATTTTTTTAAGTGAAAACCTATCATTAGATATTATTTGTATTTTTTATAAGTTAATTATTTAAAGATGTAAAAAATCTGTTGGTTTTCCTAAATAAACAAAATAAAATAAAAAAAATAAAAAGACAATTCTCATACACATAAGGAAAAATGATTTAACACTCAAAACTCAACAAAATATTTGCACCCGCTATTCATCACACCAAAAATGTAAAATTCCTCCAACAAAAACAGCCTTCGCCCAGCGACAGTTCTCTTATATAGCGCCTAAAATGTTCAACTTACTGAGTGTTGATATTAAGACATCGAAAACTGACGATCTTTATGCCATTAATGAACAGAACTGGTTATTTGCTCAAGGAAGGAAATATTATAAAGAATGCCTTACATCTTCAAACTGTTCTTATTTTTTCATATTTCTCGAGTAAAAATTTTATCTCTAAATTAACTTTCAACAAAAACTTTATATTACGCTGATGCGATTATTCTTATTTTTATTTCTATTATCCCTAACATTATCTATTATTTTTATTTCTCTTATCCCTGACATTATCTATTATTTTTATTTGTTTTCCTACTTATTTTTATTTTTACAAGATTCACCAACTTCAACTCCTTTCCTGTATGTGATCATGTACCTAATATTATATATTCAGAATTGGTTATTTATGAAGGGAAGGAACTATTTTAAAGAATGCCTGACATCACTAAATTAAGTTCATTTATTATTAAGCGTTATTATTCTTTTTTTCATTTAAATTCTGTTTAAAATTTCTTTTCAAAATAATTAATTAATTTATCTCTGTTTTCATTATTTCAACAAGTAGTCATTTGTTTATTTGCCAATTTATGTTTATATTTATTTTATCTCATTAAAATCAACAGTTTGCAATACGGTTGGTTTATTCTTGTGAAATGTACTTAACTAGAAAACCAGTTAAAGTATTACCTATTTTACAAATACATTGCATTTCACAAAATAATATATTAACAATAATTTTATATTAATTTTAAATATTTTATTTTATGCAAAAATAATTTTATCTTTGAATGTGAATTTTATAAATTGAATGTAAATCTATCTTTCTACTCTTTTTAACGCACGTATACAGTTTTTATTGGTACATTTAGCATTAAAATTAAGTTTGCCTTTATCTGCTGTGACTTCTTTTTATGATTTGAAGTTTTATATATACCTATACCATTATATATTTTTAAACATACTGTCGCCTCCAATGTATATGTGCGTATCTCTGACCTGTTTATTATTTACTCTGCGCAACAGAGCCCCAAGCCTATATTATACCTATACCATTATATATTTTAAAACATATTGTCGCCTCCAATGTATATGTGCGTATCTCTTACCTGTTTATTATTTACTCTGCGCAACAGAGCCCCAAGCCTATATTATACCTATACCATTATATATTTTAAAACATATTGTCGCCTCCAATGTATATGTGCGTATCTCTGACCTGTTTATTATTTACTCTGCGCAACAGAGCCCCAAGCCTATCTTATACCTATACCATTATATATTTTAAAACATATTGTCGCCTCCAATGTATATGTGCGTATCTCTTACCTGTTTATTATTTACTCTGCGCAACAGAGCCCCAAGCCTATATTATACCTATACCATTATATATTTTAAAACATATTGTCGCCTCCAATGTATATGTGCGTATCTCTGACCTGTTTATTATTTACTCTGCGCAACAGAGCCCCAAGCCTTTATTAATTTATCTACTTTTATAATTACACCGCGAACTATACACACAGACTTTTAACTTAGCGTCTCGGTACCTACATTTCGTTTACAATATGATATTATGAAGATTTACAATCGTATTGTGATATTATTATATGAATGTAAGTCTATCTTTCTACTCTATTTTACGCACGTAAACAGTTTTTATTGATAAATTTAGTTTGCCTTTATCTGCTCTGACTTTTTTTGATTTGAAGTTTTATATATTTTTTGACACGGTAAATAATACAAACGATTTTATAGATATAAAACCTACAGCCAGCCGAATTTTTCGAAATTTCGAAGAATTTCTAATAACTATTAAACAATTAAATAGACTCGACTGTATAATATTATCAGAAACGCATTCATCGAGTGAAATTAATTATAATATACCGAGTTACTCGTACTATGCAACAAAATATAAAATTAACAGAAATAGCGGCATCGCCATATTTGTATCAAATATTTACGCTGTCACAAGTGTAAATGAAATAATGATGAATAATGTCAATTTATTAAACTTGGAGATAAATTTTATGAATTATTCATTTAATATCATTGCTATTTATCGGACACACTCTTCTGCTATAACCACATACATAGAAGAATTTAAAAAAATATTACAACATCATAGAAACAAAAAAACAATACTCATCGGAGATATTAACGTAAATATCGCTAATGACTATTTAAATATGTTAGCAGAATTAAATTACATTTCATGTATAAATTCATACACCAGAAACATTATCGGACAACGACCATCTTGTATCGATCACATATTCACAAACACCAAAGATATACAAAATATATCATCTGCGGTAATTAAAACAGCTGTAACGGATCATTTTGCATGTATATTTAAATATGACTACAAACATCAAAACCTCTCATTACCAACCACAACGGCCGTTAATAATACTGATAAATACAAATATAGTATTAATATAAATTCTCTCACTAAAATATTAAGTAACGAAAAAGAATGACAAGAAATATATCAATGTAACGATGTAGAAGAATGCTGCAAAATATTTGATAAAAAACTGTGTTTTCACATAAATGCTTGTAGAAATATTACATCTAACAAAACATCTTCAAAACTAAAACCAATCAAACCATGGATAACTCACGGATTAATCATCTCAATTAGACACAAAGAAACACTCTACAAACGATATACAAAACAACCGGAAAATATAACATTACAAAAACATTTCAAAGCTTATAAAATAAACTTACATATCTAATAAAAAAACACAAAGGATGACTACTACAAACAAAAACTTGAATTATCTGGAAATGACAGTAAAAGGATTTGGTCCATCATAAATGAAATTGTCGATAAAAAACATTTAAAAAATAAAACAATCAACAATGTAAACCATAATGATTCAAAAATCTGCTGTAAAGATAAACCTCTAGAAGCCGCAAATGTATTTAACAATTTTTTTACTAATGTGAAAAAATCCAACAAGGCCTTACCCCAAATGACCCAAATACTACAGTAAATAATGAGCATAAATTTGAATTATTTCAACTAACAACGCCAGAAGAAATTGAACAAATTATTACAGGTATGAAAGGAGGTCGAGGAGAAATCGAGCAAGAATAGTGTTACACTAATTATGAACATTATTCCTTATTCATTTACTCGTAGAATTATATATACATTTTTTATCACACCTAAATAAATGCAATGGAAAATTTTAACTTAAGCGAAATTGATAAAAATCTAAATATAGAAGAATACGTATGTGAAGCAGCCAGTGAATGCAATAAGATCTATGACAATATAATAAATAGAATAACAATCTTGCACCTAAACATAAAAAGTATAAATAAAAACATGGATGAACTTCTGGTATCCCTAAATACATTATGTTCACAGCCAGATTTCATAATACTATCCGAGGCTCACATACATGCAAACATAAATATACCAATCATCCCAAACTACAAAAATTACAATACAAATTATCAGATTAATAAAAATAGTGGAATTGTAGTATACGCTAAAGAAAAATTTACTGATATCAATATTACCGAAATACACATATGCAAAGCAAACTGTTTGTCATTAAATTTTGTTTTAAATAATATGCAATTCAATGCAATCACAATATATCGAACACACAGCTCTGATGTATCTTTATTTATAAAAGAATTAAAAAAAATACTATGTAACAAAAACCATCTAAATTGTATCGTAATAGGTGATTTAAATATTAATATTGGTCCAAATAACCACTGTAAAAATAAAATAGATTATATAAATGCTATGAATGAAATGAACTTTATATCATGTGTAAATAATTTCACAAGAGAATTTGCAAACCAATCGCCATCATGCCTGGACCACATATGGAGCAATATTAAACACACAGAAAAAAATTAAATCTATTATATGGAAAAATGATATAACAGATCACCATACAAATATTTTTATTTATGATTTAAATAAAAACTTAGGATTAAATGACTCTAGAAAAAATATTAACATAATTTCCAAATTGAACAATGTAAAATTAAATAATAAATTAAGTAACGAATCTTGGTCCTCAATACTAAATTGCCAAAACCCAGACATGTGCGCAAACTTCTTTGAAGAAACTTTAAATGCTCATATCGCAGACTGTACAACCTTTATAAATAATCAACCTAGTTCTAAATTAAGGAAAATCAAACCATGGATTACGCAAGGATTACTCATATCTATCCGGAAAAAAGAAAAACTTTTCATAGATACAAAAAAAATCCCTACCAATAGCCAAGTAAAAAACGAATACAAAATATTCCGGAACAAACTCATTAAAATTATCAAAGACACAAAAGAAAAATATTACAGGGAGAAAATAATCCTCACAAAAGAAAACCCTAAAAAAACATGGAACACTATAAATGAAATAATGAATAAAAATAAGTCTACAATAAATGTCATAAACAATAATGGAACTAAAATAAATGCTATCCGTGAACCAAAAATGTGCGCAAATATTTTCAACAAATTTTTCGCTACCGTCGGTCAAAAACTTGCATATAAAATTGACCAAAATTATCAACCTGATGACATACATGAAGATAAAATAACAAATAGCAATCTTTCAATTTTTAAACCGACTTCAGAAAAAAATATTGAAAACATAATACAATCACTTAAAAATGGTAGTGCGCCAGGATACGACGGTATAACTACAGAAATCTTGAAAAAATACTGCAATTTTCTAACCAAACCGATTACGCATATAATTAATGTAAGTACTAAATACGGAATATTCCCGTCTAACTACAAAAAAGCCATTATAATCCCAGTATATAAATCCGGAGATTCAAAAGAAGTAAACAATTACTGCCCAATATCCTTATTATCCAACATTGCAAAAATACACGAAAAAGTAATAAAAAAAACAAATTACTGATTATACAGATAACCAAAAAAGTATTAACCCTAGTCAATACGGTTTCAGAGATAAACTTAGCACACAAGACGCAAGTGCAGAATTAACTAAGCTTATTTACAAAACATTAGATAGAGGCAAAAAATGCTTAAGTATATTCATTGACCTCCGTAAAGCTTTTGATAGTGTCTCACATTCAAAATTAATTAATAAACTAAATAATATAGGAATTACTGGCAAAGCTAAAATATGGTTAAAAAGTTATCTCTATCAAAGAACTCAACAGGTTAAAGTAAACAACGAATTAAGTGAAATAGAAAATATAGATTTTGGAATTCCACAAGGAACTGTTTTGGGACCTTTACTATTTATATTATATGTAAATGAACTTTTTCAACTCCCAATCATTGGAAACATTATATCTTACGCAGATGATACAGTGATAACTATTGAAGGAAATTCTTGGAATGAGGTCGAAGTATCAGCTAATAATGCAATAAATATCGTTAAACTATGGTTTGACGAAAACTTATTGACACTAAATGTCGAAAAAACCCATTTTATACCTTATAGCCTAACAGGGAATAAATCAAATGTAAATCTAAATCTAAATTGCCTCCTTAGACTCGCACCCTGTAATTCAAACTGTATACACATTAGTAGTAAAGAAGAAATAAAATATCTTGGAATAATTATTGATAATAACATCAAATGGAAAAGTCAAATAAATTCCACAGTAGACAGAATGAGAAAACTGATCTATATTTTTTTTAGACTAAGAAATATTGTATCATTAAAAATACTAAAAGATATTTATTATGCACTGGCGCACTCTGTACTACAATATGGAATCGTGGCTTGGGGGGGTGCATATAAATCATCCCTACTCCCATTGGAAACTATTCAAAAAATATTAATAAAAATCATCTTAAAAAAGCCATATTACTACCCAACTATAAATGTTTTTCAAGATTTCCCGGTTCCCCCACTTACAAAAATTTATGACAAAATTGCACTTCTACAAATACATAAAGATTTCTTTAGTAAAAATAATTTACCACAATTGAATATTAAGAATAATATCTGTTGGAGGACTAACCGTGCCACTAGCACGAACCACAACAGCACAGCATCACTATATATTCAAGGGTGTAAAATTATTTAATAAATTACCCCTTGATATACGATCGGAAGAAAACTACGAAAAATATTTAAAAAAAATTAAATTAAAATACTCTTGTACCACCTCATAACTTTACTTATTGTTAAGAAATATGTTTTTGCCTCTTCAATTCTTTGAATCATTTATTAACTAACCTATATTTTTATTACTTTTATTGTTATTATTTGTTAAATTACTAATATTTTTTTGTTTAATTTAAACAAATGTAAAAATATTTTGTTGTCCTCTCCTAAACACAAGCAGCTGCTTTATTAGGAGAGTGATTGAAATATTGGTGTTTATATTGTTATAATATTGTAACCTTGTTTATATATTTCAATAAAATTAAAAAAAAAAAAAAAGGTTCTGCCCCTGGTTTTGATGGGGTCACAATACAAACACTGAAATGTATAAAATCACAAGTTTCAAAACCATTAACTCATATAATCAATACAAGTTTTCAAATCGGAGTTTTTCCATTCATGTACTGTTTGTATTGGTTTTAGTTTTGAAGATGTTTTGTTAGATGTAATATTTCTACAAGCATTTATGTGAAAACTCAGTTTTTTATCAAATATTTTGCAGCATTCTTCTACATCGTTACATTGATATATTTCTTGCCATTCTTTTTCGTTACTTAATATTTTAGTGAGAGAATTTATATTAATACTATAGTTGTATTTATCAGTATTATTAACGGCCGTTGTGGTTGGTAATGAGAGGTTTTGATGTTTGTAGTCATATTTAAATATATGCAAAAAAACAGTTTATATACCATTCACAATAAATAAATTCAAAACTTACCCCAACATTCATATAATAATACACTATGGAGGTTAGGAACGTCGATTATTTAACACTTACCTGTCTTACAACAACGTCACCATCCATGTATATTTTGACTCCAAATAAATACGATTTATATATCAGAAGGATAATTTTATTTTTATAGATTTAAAAGATTACAATTTTAAATCAAACTCGGAAGGCTAATGTGGAGAATGACAAACGTATGACATGACTTGTCAGAACGGCTATTAGAATCGGAATAATCTGTGGTTGTCTTTTCGCCGTTCAAGTCTCTGCCATTAGGGATAACACACCTAAAAATTAGTTTATACGGTTGATAAGTGATTCTCCACACGCCTCCCCTCCAGTTATAAAGTTATAACGACATAAAAAGAAATCTTAATATTTAAAATTGGTTCTTTATACCTAGGACTACAATACTGTTTACAAACATGTGTCTGTGACTTTATTAAATTACTGTATGCACATCATGAACAATTTTTAATGCAATAAAAATTATGATTTTAAGATTATGTGCATTATTGTATATCACCTATATCACTAGTTGTATAAAAATATTCCATGAGCTTAAAAAGTAAATCTATAACTAGTGTGGCTTCAACAACATTTGGTTTGGAGCTTGGCTAAAAATGAGCAAAATTATTTCAAGCTATTGGCTGAATGGTGGCATGAATATCATTTAAAAGTAGCCTAGAAACATCTTGTGTGTTTATACTAGAAGCTGTACAATTATTATTCATATAAAGTAAATTTTCTATTACTGAAATATGATAAAGTACATTATTAAAACTATTTATAATATAAAGTACAAGTTATAAATGCATGAACCTGAAAATTCAATTTAGAGAGTACATAGTATATATTAAAAAATATTTGCTTTTTATGAACATATAATAATAGCTCGTCAACTGTTTACAAGTGTAGTCTATTTATATACTAGGTTTGAATACCTGAACTTGTGATAAATTTGCTAATACCATTGTAAACACTTAAGGAGTAATATTTAGATAAAATAGTTTTTTTAACAACACATTCTATCAGGTGTGATGCAGGTTACCTGAATCACACTTGAGAGGATGCGGTTAAAATATTACAAGGTTATAAACAATTACATTTCATTAAAAGAAATGGTATAAAATATTATTGTATCATATAAATGAGAAAATTTCAACAACATGTTCAATTCCTTTAGAATACATAATGTACTGTAAAACTAAGTACATAGGTTTGTTAAAAGTTGTTAAAAGTACATGTAAAATTTCTGCATAACAAGATTTACATAAAAATGCTTAAAATTTTTTTTTTCTTTTAATATATGAAACTTCAACGCGTATAGCGGAATGGTTTTGAACTTGGATATGTTTATTATATAGGTATACATTAATATCTGGTATGTGGTTTACATGATAAATGTTAAATATTAAGCCCGTTTTATATATATAAGTTATCTTAAGTACATGTTATATATTATGGTAAGATATAATGGTAAGACATTTGTTATATTAATGCGTGATATATTATGCTTGGTACATTTATTGTAAAACATATTAAAGTGTTCGCTATCTTAGCTGGTCGTAAGATAATATCTTAGACATTGATGTTGTATCGTGTAATATACGATTTTAAAGTTTACTTAAAACTAGTTACATGTTATTTACATGATTTTAAGAATGAAAAATTTTCATTTGTTACAAGAATTATGATAGTTTGAATACTAAAGCTCAAAATTTCATCAAGTTTTTGTAGACTTTTAGTATTTTTGCTCGGTAAATTTAAAATATATATACTTTGAAATTCCAATGAGTTTGGTTATGTATTTTATATAGATTACTATAAAATTTTGTTTTGTATGAATCAACTTATATTTGATATGAGTTTGTATGAATGTTAATAAAGAAATGAATTTATTTTGCCATAGTTCCATTCATTTGCGTACTGATTGGTATCTATCAGGAAAATGAATTCTGCGACCAGACCTTGTTCTTGTAATGTTTTCTGGGAGTGGTTCCTGGACAGATGTTGAAATAGGTACATTATCCTCTACTGGTACAAAGGCAGGTTTTAGTCGGTCTATCGAGACGCGTTTTGGTTGTCCTTTAACGGTAATGACGAATGTTTTTTCATTACGCTCTTCAACTTGGTATGGGCCTTCGTAGGGGTTCTGAAGTGGCTTTCTTCCCCCATCGGTTCTAAGGAACACATGTGTAGAAGTAGGTAGGTCTTTGTGAACAAAAATTTTTCTTGTACCGTGGACGCTGGCAGGAGTTGATTTGATGTTCTCGAACTTCCGCTGGAGTCGTCCTATATACGTATCTGGTTCCTCGCGTGGAGTTGCTGTGAAGAAATCGCATGGGAGTTTTAGAGTTCTACCGTAAGTTAGTTCTGCTGGTGAACACTTCAAATCTTCACGTACTGTTGCTCTTAGGCCAAGTAAAATGAGTGGTAGATTTTCAACCCAATTCTGGTCTCCACATGCCATAAGAGATGATTTTAACGTACGGTGCCATCTCTCAATCATACCGTTGGCTTGTGGGTGATACGCAGTTGTTCTCTGGTGCTTGATACCAAACTTCTCTGTAAGTTTTTTGAAGAGGCAACTTTCAAATTGACGCCCCTGGTCGGTTACTATGCTGTCAGGAGTTCCATGACGGGCAATCCAATGGGTCGTCAATGCCGTGGCGACCGTTTCTGCTGTCATATTTTTTAGAGGAATCGCCTCAGGCCATCGGGTAAATCTGTCGACCATTGTAAGTATGTACTGGTACTCGTTACATATTGGGAGAGGTCCAACTAGATCGATATGTATATTTCGGAATCGATCCTCAGGTAATATATATGTTGCTAATGGTGCAACAGTATGTCGGGAGACCTTAGCTTTTTGACAGGCTACACATTGCTTGACAAAGTTTTTTATGTCTGTAGCCATCTTATGCCATACAAATCTTTGTTTAATTGTTTTTGTCGTTCCCAGGATGCCAGGGTGGCAAATATTATGTACACTTTCAATTACTTGTTTTTGCATGCAAGCCGGTACAAATGGTCTGATGTTACCTGTTGATATGTCACACCATATTGAAGTTTCGGTGCCAGGTATCACCATTTGACGTAAGGCGAGGGCGGTGTCATCTTTTGCCTTCATAAGTCCGTCGTCTTGACACTGCGCTATTCCCATCTGCCTATAGTCAATAGAAGTAGGACTATTAATCTCCTCTATTCGAGATAGTGCGTCAGCTACTACGTTATGTTCTCCGGAAACATGTCTAATGTCCGTTGAAAATTGTGCTATATAATCCAGCTGCCTTTCTTGACGTGGTGAGCTGGAGGCTCGCTTCTTATTAAAGGCGAAGGTAATTGGTTTATGGTCCGTATATATAGTGAAATTTCTACCTTCAATGTGGTTCCGGAAATATTTTACAGTTTCGTAAATGGCGGTAAGTTCTCGATCAAAGGTGCTGTACTTCTTTTGAGCAGGTGTAAATTTTTTCGAGAAAAATCCTAGAGGTTCCCAAGAGTTGTCGTTGAACTGTTGTAGTGAGGCTCCCATGGCTATGTCGCTAGCGTCGACCATTATAGAAATTCTTGCTGATGGGATTGGATGCGCGAGTAAAGCTGCATTTGCTAATTGCTGTTTACTTTCCTCAAACGCTTCTGTCAGTTCTTGATTCCATGTGAGTATCCTTTTGTCGTTCTTTTTGTAACCGCTGATGCTGTTGAATAGCTTAGTCTGTGTGTTGATAGAATTTGGAAGGAATCGGCGATAGTAATTTAGCATTCCCAAAAATCTTCGCAAGTCTTTTGCTGTTTTTGGTGTTGGAAACTCTGTGACTGCTGTTACTTTTTCTTTAATTGGCGACATTCCTTTTTGGGTGATTGTGTGACCCAAGAAGTTAACTTTATGCACACCAAATTGGCACTTGTTTATATTAATTACCAGATCATATTCGGCAAGACGATTTAGCAGTAAGTCTAGATGTTTTTTGTGTTCTTCTTCGTTTTTGGAAGCGATTAGTATGTCGTCCAAATAAACGAAACAAAAATCTAAGTCTTTGGTTACAGCATGCATAAATCGCTGGAAGCTTTGTGCTGCATTTGTTAGTCCGAATTGCATACGTGTAAATTCAAATAACCCAAATGGGGTAATGATCGCTGTCTTTGGTATGTCCGCTGGTTCCACTGGTATCTGGTGGTAGGCACGCGTCATATCTATGGTGCTGAATATAGTAGCGTCTGATAATTTGTGTGCGAAATCCTGCAGTTGAGATATAGGATATTTGTCTACGATTGTTTTTGCGTTTAATCTGCGGTAGTCCCCGCACGGACGCCATTCACCATTTGGCTTCTTGACCATGTGCAAGGGGCTGGCCCAATTACTTTTTGATGGCCTGCAAATCCCCTGCTCCATTAAGAACTTGAATTCCTTTTTGGCTGCTTCTAGTAGAGCTGGTGCCAGCCTACGAGCACGCTCAGTGACAGGAGGTCCCTTCGTCTCTATACAATGGGTTACTGTATGTTTTTGTTTATCAGGAATTTTCATATTAGGTCTTGTTAAGTTAGGATATTTGTTCAGGATGTCCCGATATTTTTGCGATGTAGAAATGGTAGAAATTCCAGAAGTTGGTCCTTTGTAAGTTGTTCCCTTGATTAGTAAACCTGTAGACTGGTCTGCGATAATTGCTTTTTTGAGGTTAACCGTTAAGTTGTAATTGTGTAGAAAATCTGCGCCTAGTATCGGTCTTGAAACATCGGCAACAATGAATCGCCATTTTAATGCCCGTCGTAGGCCAAAATTGAGTTCGACGGTCCTTGTACCATAGGTTTTAATGGGATTTCCATTCGCTCCATACAACGTAGTGGGATAATTGTCAGAAGTTAAACTGTTCTTGTTATAAGATGGATTTCTCGGTATGACAGAAACATCTGCACCAGTATCCACAAGGAATTTCTGTCGTGTATGCAAGTCATACACGAAGAGACGACAAGTTTTGTTGTTGGGAATCTCACATGTCTCTACTGCGAGGTTCCGCTGTCGTTTCCCGAAGTTTTTTTTAGTAAAAGAGCACGGTTGATAGCACTTGTGAGCCTTTTCCCCGAATCGCATGTGGTAATAGCAAAAATCATTGTTCTTCTCAGCTGGTCTATCACGAGACTTGGACCTGCTTTTTCTTGTGTAGTTATGTTGTGGTGCATTATGATATGAGAAGTTCCTACGAGGACTTTGAGTTCTTCTTCCTCGGAAATCTGTAGAGCGATTCGTCTGGGTAAGTTTTAACTTGGATACTTCGTGTGTGAGAGCTGAAACTTGTTTCTGGAGTTGTAGCAATATGGATGTTTCGGTTGGTTCCGCTCTTGATGAACTCTGCCTATTCTTGTGATCCACCGCACTGCATTCAGTTGTTTGGTATATGTCAATTATTTTATCTGCTGCTGACGCCAGTTGGTAGATATTATTTTCCGAGAGTGCTGAGAGTATTGCTTGCGCGTGTTGTGGTAGGCGCTGCATCCATAATGTTCGCACTATCTCACTTTCCGCTAAAGCGGGTCCGGCCAATTCAAGCATATGACGTAGGAGTTCTGTGGGTTTCCTATCTTCTAGCTGAATCCCTGTGAGAAGACGTGTCAGACGCTTCTCCGCTGAATCTTGGAGACGATCAATAAGTGCTGTCTTGAGAGTTGCATATTTTTCAGCTGTTGGCGGCTTCGTGACAATGTCACTCACGCTTTGTAGAATTTGCGAATCTAGAGCTGCGACGATGATATTGTATTTTGTAAAATCGTCTTTTATTCGTGAATTTGCAAATTGCGCCTCTGTCTGCACAAACCATAATGAAATGTTGTCCTTCCAGCAAGGTGGAAGCCTTACTGAGACATGGTGGAGGTCTTGATTTGTGTTGGTAGATTCCATGTTGTTAGTTTGTTGATTACACGTTGAACTCGTTCCGGAGGTTTGTTCGGAGAAGAATTTATCGAGGTTACTGTCTTGGCTGACAGGTGTGGTCATTTCGCATTTAGTTCGAGATTAGCAAATGTGTGGAAATTCGGCAAATATGCAGATGGATATTTTTTTTAAAAAATCAATGGAATTTACTTTTTTAAAAGAACCATCTATGTAAATTTTTTTGAAACTAATATAGAGTCATAAATTGGTGGAATATTTTGATGATATTATCCGAGATTCGAACCTTTAATTTACAGATTGATATTTGTGTATATTTTTCAAAAGTAAAAATTTGCTTAATTTATTTTAATAAATGTGGGTAGTTTATCCAATTATAGAATTGCTGATTGAAATTGTTCCCATTTAAAATTTGCCAGTATTTAGTTGTAACATATTGTTGTAATAACACATTTTGCAAAGTCATGTAGGTACTCAAAATTAAAAATTAAAATTAGTGAAAATTTTAAAAACTTTACGATTGTATCGGTTCTTTTGTCTCCAACGGCGTTCTATGCTGCTTGCTGTGGCTTGCAGAATCTCGTGGGGATGGAGTACTGGTAGCATGAAGAGATTTGGCTGCTATTCTCTGCAATGATGTACGTCACTGTGGCTGGAACGTGTTGCTGTTCTGCATGCACCCGTGTAGAGATGCTTTGGAATTCTCACTGAAAAAGATTTTATACGCAAGCTTAATTCTTAAAAGAATAAGAGACATTTTTATCATTAGTTGGCGAAAATTAAATCATGAAAATCAGGATGTCTTTAAAAATCACAGTATGGGGTTTTGCATTCTCGTATATCTGAAATTGTCGTAACAATCACAGGAAGTATGTATATAATTCATAATTTTATATTTACTGAGGAGCATTTAATATTCAAGGACAAAGTGTAAATTAAAATTTTGAAAATAATTGTAAGAATGAACTCACCGTGTGATTCCTCAGGATTCCGGTCCAATAGTCGTTCTGATCGTCTGATTGTCATTTATCGAAAAGAGAGAAATATTCAAGATTACCGCGTGAAATCGTCGGGTTGTTACCATTTATGGAGGTTAGGAACGTCGATTATTTAACACTTACCTGTCTTACAACAACGTCACCATCCATGTATATTTTGACTCCAAATAAATACGATTTATATATCAGAAGGATAATTTTATTTTTATAGATTTAAAAGATTACAATTTTAAATCAAACTCGGAAGGCTAATGTGGAGAATGACAAACGTATGACATGACTTGTCAGAACGGCTATTAGAATCGGAATAATCTGTGGTTGTCTTTTCGCCGTTCAAGTCTCTGCCATTAGGGATAACACACCTAAAAATTAGTTTATACGGTTGATAAGTGATTCTCCACAACACAACAAAAAATGTAACAAAGATGTTTGTAATAAATCATGTACCATACTAAACCAAACAACTGAAATAAAGTACCTCGGTGTAATTGTAGACCAACATATAAAATGGAACAGACACATATGTGAACTTGTTAAGCGCATTAGAAAATGTATCTATATATTCATTAGATTAAGAAATGTTCTCAAGCTAAACAACCTGAAAAAAGTCTATTACGCACTAGTCCAATCATTACTTCAGTATGGAATCATTGGGTGGGGAGGTGCATATGAAAAAATTTTAAGCTCTGTAAAAGTGGTACAAAAACTAATTATTAAAGTAATTTTGAAAAAACAACCAACATTCTCTTCAGCATCATTGTTCAAAATTTTCGAAGTACCAAAAATTGAAGACCTCTATAAAAAAGATGCAATATTACAAATATATAAAGAAACTGTAATAAAAAAAACTTAAATTTAACTCATCCTTAAGGCATAATTTTAACATCTAAATTCCTCTATTTTCAACACAACAAATGCACAATAATTACATTTACAAAGGCATAAGATATTTTAATAGTCTTCCCGAAGAAGTGAAAAAAATACCAAATTTTATTTTATTCAAAAAAAGGTCAAATTTATCTTTAAAAAAAATTAATATCACCTTTCAAATGTTATAACTTCAATTCATGTTACAACCAAAATTAATATCACCTTTCAAATATTATAACTTCAATTCATGTTATTACCAAAATTAACGTCACAATCCTCTTTTAAGTTTATATGTATTGTACTGTATTTATGTTAATTACTGATATAAACATGAAATAATTGTGAAATAACTTCTACGCCAAGCTCAAGAGCTAGCACTCTTCATTGGAGTAAAAATTCAATAACATACGTTTTTCACTTTTACCTAATAGGTATATCACTTCTTCGGGAAGACTATTAAAATATCTTATGCCTTTGTAAATGTAATTATTGTGCATTTGTTGTGTTGAAAATAGAGGAATTTAGATGTTAAAATTATGCCTTAAGGATGAGTTAAATTTAAGTTTTTTTTATTACAGTTTCTTTATATATTTGTAATATTGCATCTTTTTTATAGAGGTCTTCAATTTTTGGTACTTCGAAAATTTTGAACAATGATGCTGAAGAGAATGTTGGTTGTTTTTTCAAAATTACTTTAATAATTAGTTTTTGTACCACTTTTACAGAGCTTAAAATTTTTTCATATGCACCTCCCCACCCAATGATTCCATACTGAAGTAATGATTGGACTAGTGCGTAATAGACTTTTTTCAGGTTGTTTAGCTTGAGAACATTTCTTAATCTAATGAATATATAGATACATTTTCTAATGCGCTTAACAAGTTCACATATGTGTCTGTTCCATTTTATATGTTGGTCTACAATTACACCGAGGTACTTTATTTCAGTTGTTTGGTTTAGTATGGTACATGATTTATTACAAACATCTTTGTTACATTTTTTGTTGTGTATTATTATATGAATGTTGGGGTAAGTTTTGAATTTATTTATTGTGAATGGTATATAAACTGTTTTTTTGCATATATTTAAATATGACTACAAACATCAAAACCTCTCATTACCAACCACAACGGCCGTTAATAATACTGATAAATACAACTATAGTATTAATATAAATTCTCTCACTAAAATATTAAGTAACGAAAAAGAATGGCAAGAAATATATCAATGTAACGATGTAGAAGAATGCTGCAAAATATTTGATAAAAAACTGAGTTTTCACATAAATGCTTGTAGAAATATTACATCTAACAAAACATCTTCAAAACTAAAACCAATACAAACAGTACATGAATGGAAAAACTCCGATTTGAAAACTTGTATTGATTATATGAGTTAATGGTTTTGAAACTTGTGATTTTATACATTTCAGTGTTTGTATTGTGACCCCATCAAAACCAGGGGCAGAACCTTTTTTTTTTTTTTTAATTTTATTGAAATATATAAACAAGGTTACAATATTATAACAATATAAACACCAATATTTCAATCACTCTCCTAATAAAGCAGCTGCTTGTGTTTAGGAGAGGACAACAAAATATTTTTACATTTGTTTAAATTAAACAAAAAAATATTAGTAATTTAACAAATAATAACAATAAAAGTAATAAAAATATAGGTTAGTTAATAAATGATTCAAAGAATTGAAGAGGCAAAAACATATTTCTTAACAATAAGTAAAGTTATGAGGTGGTACAAGAGTATTTTAATTTAATTTTTTTTAAATATTTTTCGTAGTTTTCTTCCGATCGTATATCAAGGGGTAATTTATTAAATAATTTTACACCCTTGAATATATAGTGATGCTGTGCTGTTGTGGTTCGTGCTAGTGGCACGGTTAGTCCTCCAACAGATATTATTCTTAATATTCAATTGTGGTAAATTATTTTTACTAAAGAAATCTTTATGTATTTGTAGAAGTGCAATTTTGTCATAAATTTTTGTAAGTGGGGGAACCGGGAAATCTTGAAAAACATTTATAGTTGGGTAGTAATATGGCTTTTTTAAGATGATTTTTATTAATATTTTTTGAATAGTTTCCAATGGGAGTAGGGATGATTTATATGCACCCCCCCAAGCCACGATTCCATATTGTAGTACAGAGTGCGCCAGTGCATAATAAATATCTTTTAGTATTTTTAATGATACAATATTTCTTAGTCTAAAAAAAATATAGATCAGTTTTCTCATTCTGTCTACTGTGGAATTTATTTGACTTTTCCATTTGATGTTATTATCAATAATTATTCCAAGATATTTTATTTCTTCTTTACTACTAATGTGTATACAGTTTGAATTACAGGGTGCGAGTCTAAGGAGGCAATTTAGATTTAGATTTACATTTGATTTATTCCCTGTTAGGCTATAAGGTATAAAATGGGTTTTTTCGACATTTAGTGTCAATAAGTTTTCGTCAAACCATAGTTTAACGATATTTATTGCATTATTAGCTGATACTTCGACCTCATTCCAAGAATTTCCTTCAATAGTTATCACTGTATCATCTGCGTAAGATATAATGTTTCCAATGATTGGGAGTTGAAAAAGTTCATTTACATATAATATAAATAGTAAAGGTCCCAAAACAGTTCCTTGTGGAATTCCAAAATCTATATTTTCTATTTCACTTAATTCGTTGTTTACTTTAACCTGTTGAGTTCTTTGATAGAGATAACTTTTTAACCATATTTTAGCTTTGCCAGTAATTCCTATATTATTTAGTTTATTAATTAATTTTGAATGTGAGACACTATCAAAAGCTTTACGGAGGTCAATGAATATACTTAAGCATTTTTTGCCTCTATCTAATGTTTTGTAAATAAGCTTAGTTAATTCTGCACTTGCGTCTTGTGTGCTAAGTTTATCTCTGAAACCGTATTGACTAGGGTTAATACTTTTTTGGTTATCTGTATAATCAGTAATTTGTTTTTTTTATTACTTTTTCGTGTATTTTTGCAATGTTGGATAATAAGGATATTGGGCAGTAATTGTTTACTTCTTTTGAATCTCCGGATTTATATACTGGGATTATAATGGCTTTTTTGTAGTTAGACGGGAATATTCCGTATTTAGTACTTACATTAATTATATGCGTAATCGGTTTGGTTAGAAAATTGCAGTATTTTTTCAAGATTTCTGTAGTTATACCGTCGTATCCTGGCGCACTACCATTTTTAAGTGATTGTATTATGTTTTCAATATTTTTTTCTGAAGTCGGTTTAAAAATTGAAAGATTGCTATTTGTTATTTTATCTTCATGTATGTCATCAGGTTGATAATTTTGGTCAATTTTATATGCAAGTTTTTGACCGACGGTAGCGAAAAATTTGTTGAAAATATTTGCGCACATTTTTGGTTCACGGATAGCATTTATTTTAGTTCCATTATTGTTTATGACATTTATTGTAGACTTATTTTTATTCATTATTTCATTTATAGTGTTCCATGTTTTTTTAGGGTTTTCTTTTGTGAGGATTATTTTCTCCCTGTAATATTTTTCTTTTGTGTCTTTGATAATTTTAATGAGTTTGTTCCGGAATATTTTGTATTCGTTTTTTACTTGGCTATTGGTAGGGATTTTTTTTGTATCTATGAAAAGTTTTTCTTTTTTCCGGATAGATATGAGTAATCCTTGCGTAATCCATGGTTTGATTTTCCTTAATTTAGAACTAGGTTGATTATTTATAAAGGTTGTACAGTCTGCGATATGAGCATTTAAAGTTTCTTCAAAGAAGTTTGCGCACATGTCTGGGTTTTGGCAATTTAGTATTGAGGACCAAGATTCGTTACTTAATTTATTATTTAATTTTACATTGTTCAATTTGGAAATTATGTTAATATTTTTTCTAGAGTCATTTAATCCTAAGTTTTTATTTAAATCATAAATAAAAATATTTGTATGGTGATCTGTTATATCATTTTTCCATATAATAGATTTAATTTTTTTCTGTGTGTTTAATATTGCTCCATATGTGGTCCAGGCATGATGGCGATTGGTTTGCAAATTCTCTTGTGAAATTATTTACACATGATATAAAGTTCATTTCATTCATAGCATTTATATAATCTATTTTATTTTTACAGTGGTTATTTGGACCAATATTAATATTTAAATCACCTATTACGATACAATTTAGATGGTTTTTGTTACATAGTATTTTTTTTAATTCTTTTATAAATAAAGATACATCAGAGCTGTGTGTTCGATATATTGTGATTGCATATTATTTAAAACAAAATTTAATGACAAACAGTTTGCTTTGCATATGTGTATTTCGGTAATATTGATATCAGTAAATTTTTCTTTAGCGTATACTACAATTCCACTATTTTTATTAATCTGATAATTTGTATTGTAATTTTTGTAGTTTGGGATGATTGGTATATTTATGTTTGCATGTATGTGAGCCTCGGATAGTATTATGAAATCTGGCTGTGAACATAATGTATTTAGGGATACCAGAAGTTCATCCATGTTTTTATTTATACTTTTTATGTTTAGGTGCAAGATTGTTATTCTATTTATTATATTGTCATAGATCTTATTGCATTCACTGGCTGCTTCACATACGTATTCTTCTATATTTAGATTTTTATCAATTTCGCTTAAGTTAAAATTTTCCATTGCATTTATTTCTGACGGAATTATCATCATATCTTGAGACAATTAATAGTAAGGAAAAATTATCTTACTTGGAGATATAAATCTAAATTTACTTAATGAACAATATTGTAACTTCATATGAAAACTTACTTTCTAACCATTTTTAACTTGATGCATCAATGTAGTAACCAGAGAAGCTGTACAAAATGGACAAATTACTCGCACGTGTATTGACCATATATTTGCCAAATTTAGAGGCAAGAAAATAACTGCTTGCGTCTGTGAAAATAATATTGCCGATCATTTTATCACTACTTTAAATATAAAATCTAATAAACGTCAGGTAGACTTTGCAAATAAGTATATTCAAATCATCTCACAAAAAGATATCGATAGATATATCAAAGATTATAACTGGAGTAAACTTGTAGAGGAGAAGGATTGTATTTCATTATATGAAAAAATATAATCTTTATTTAGCAAATTTTACAAGAGAAGTTCTAAAACGATAGTGCAAAAACCGAAAACACGACCTTATGCAATAAATGAATGCGTACGCAGTGAATTATTATGTCATAAATAAAAGCGATACACTATATAAAAAATGGAAAAGTACACCAACAAACAAAACATATGAAACAGAATACAAAAAATCACGAAACCTTGTCAATAAACTTATAAATAAAGATAAAACTAACTACTATAATAATAAATTTAAAAACTGTTTTAATGATACAAAAAAACTTGGGACGAGATAAATAACATTTTAGGACGTAAACCCAAAAACAATTGTGATGAAACTATAACACGATATATGTTTAAAGATAGAACTAAGAATTCTGTGTCAAATGATTTTGTGAATTACTTCTCGGATAGCATCAGCAACATGTTACATAAATGCAATCAAAAAGCTTCTAATATAGTACTGGAAGAACTATCTCACAGTTTATTTATACCAAGAGCTAATATAGCTGATACTGAAAACATTGTTAAAAAATGAAAAACTCTTAAAGCACAGGTATTGAATTATGAATTATGTTTGATTTAAAAAGAAATATAAAAACTCTTGGGCCAATAATTACTCATTTAATCAATAAGATAATAAAGCAAGCAAAAATTCCACAAGAATTTAAATGTAGCATTACTAGACCAATATTTGAAGGTGGAAAACACAATGAACTGGGAAATTATAGGCCTACCTATAATTTACTACCTGAATTAGAAAATGTTCTCGAAAAATTTTTATCAAATAATTACATTGAAAAATTCGCTATCATAGATCCAAATCAATATGGCTTCCAAAGAAAAAAAATACTGAAAAACTACTGCAAGATTTTTCCAATTACATAAATAATCAATTAAATAATAAATTACATGTTATTGTTTTATTTATCGATAGCTCTAAAGCTTTTGACCAAATCAACTCTAAAAAAACTGCTAGAAACTTTAGAAAAAAATTGGAATAAAAGGAAATGTGTTAAATTTATTTAAAGATTATCTTAGAGATAGAAAAATATGTATCAAAATAAATAATACGTTTAGTAAAACAAAAAATTGTATCCGCAGGAGTTTCGCAATGTTCCATATTGGGACCTACACTGTATATAATTTATGTAACTATAATGAAAAAACTTTTCTATTTTGAAACATTTTGTATTCGCAGATGATACGGCATTGGTCATATCACATAAAGATCTAAAAATTGCAGTTGAACTCATGCAAATTGACTTTAATCAACTTTGTAAATGGTTACATGATGCAGGACTATTAATAAATGCTAAAAAAAAACCAAAGTAGATTAGTCACCGAACCTCGGAAGTGTGCAGTCGTGTTTACCAGTGCTCTGTGTTTGACGGCTTACTGACGGCGCGGCGTACAGATTTATTTATTGTTACCTTTTCGTATTCATTATTTTTGTTTGTATTATTGGTTTGCGACGAAGTTGCGTGTATTATTTCTAACATTTATTATTTCTAAAATAATAATTATTGTTTAATTTTTTTTTTAATTTGTTGAAATGGAGGAGGACGAAAATCGACCTCCTGACCCTGAGTCCATTTCTAATATTGTAGACGACTACGATTCTGATGATACCCAGACTTCTGTAACGATTCCTTCCCGAAAACGACGACCTTCGCTTTGCCTTAATGTACCTCCTAAAATTAAATCTCTTTCACAATCAAACGAAGCCCCGATCTCTCATGGAAGTTATAATGATACCATTCCTCCAGAAGCAAAAGCCATTGAGCTTATGTATTCTATTTCATCTTCAGCTCCATTTATTTTCAATGTCCAAAGGACTGAACAGGGGAAAATAATTCATCCCCTGGATTTTGGTAAATTTATTTTTAGCTCAAAACTCAATAACCTCGGTATTATAAATGGATCAATAAAACCGGAAGGTCGATACAAACTATCCATAGAATTTAAATCCGCCACATTAGCTAATGATTTTGTTAAAAAAATAGGTTCTCTTTCAAATAATAAATTTAAATCTTTCAAACCTACTTTCAATTTAACCAGAATGGGCAGAGTAAGAGGTATCCCAACCGATCTATCAGAAACAGAAATAGTAGACGCTCTTAATGACTCTCAATCAACTCCAAAAGTTTTAAAAGCACGTCGTTTGAATTTCAAGGATACTTCCACCGGCACCACTATATGGAAACCTTCCCAATCCGTTGTTATTACTTTCGAAGGTCAAACATTACCATCCCGTGAATTTATTTATTATAACGCTCTTCCCGTTGAAGTATACAGATTCCCGACTATCCAATGTTTCAACTGTTGCCGTTTTGGCCATTCAAAACCTATTGGTCGTTCCCCTCCTCGTTGCTTCCATTGCGGAGAGGATCATCTCTTTGAACAGTGTCAAAATACAACGAATAACCCTATTTGCATTAATTGTAAGGGCAACCATACTGCTGTTAGTGTGGCCTGTCCAGAGTTATCTAGACAGAGAAATATCAAACAGTCAATGGCTGCAGACAACATTTCCTACTTTCAGGCCTCTAAATTATTCCCTCCTACAAAAAAATCTTTTGCAGAGATAACGTCTAACGCTTCTCTCTTTCACTTGTCTTCCCCTAAATCCCCTCTATCATCTTCCCACAAAGAAACAATTTTCAAACCGATAAAATCTAATCCAAAATTTATTCCTTTTTTCGATAAAAAACTACATAATGAACTTTTACTTAACCCGGATGGGAATAATAAATCCCAGGCTCCCAATGGGACTGCCTTAAAAAACTGTTCCACTTCCGATATCTTCCCTAAAGTCACGATTGAAAATTCTTCTTTTATTCAAACTTTAATTACCCTATTAATTACGATCCTTTCAAATAACAATAAAGTACCGTCCAACGCTGCCGATTATATGAAATCTTTACTCTCTAGCCTTCCCGATGTATCCGTAACTGAGCAAAATACTTCAATGGAATAGTAGAAGTCTATTCGCCAGTAAAATTGATCTTGTACAGTTACTTGATGAACATAATATTTCAGTTGCTGCCATCTCCGAAACGTGGTTAAAACCCTCATACCAATTTAAGATTCCTGGATATCATAGGGTCTTTTCACAGTTTTTTTTTTATTGTCTAAAAAAAATAAGTAAAAAATTACGATAATAATGGAATTTTTATGTTATTTTTACGACGATGAATAAATTTTTTATAACACTTTAAAATGTGCTATTTTTAAAACGCCGCCGAAACGATAATTTCGCGCCGAATAGCTCTGTGACGTCAGCGCCGTCGATTCTGGCCATAAGTGATAGCAGTTAGTTAGTAAATGGTCCGTAAGTTACAATAGGGTCTTTACACCGTTTTTTTATTGTCTAAAAAAATTAAGTAAAAAATTACGAAAATAATTTTTATTTTATTTTTACGACGATGAATAAAATTTTTATAACACTTTAAAATGTGCTATTTTTAAAAAGCCGCCAAAGCGAAATTTTCGCGCCGAATAGCTTTATAAGTCAGCTCTGTCGATTCCCGCCAGTGTTACCATGTGCATGGTTTTTACCACGTTTTCATGGTATTTTGGGTCATTTCTAACTCCATGGTTTTTTAAATAAAACAATGTCGAACAAGACACCAAAAACCTGTACTTTCGAATGAGATACGAATTTTCAGCATGGGTCGCGTGGGGAAAATCCCAAACTTTAGGAATGTGGTTCAAACTTCAGTAGGTACCTATGGGTTCACATGATAACAATGTATATTTATCTACTTATTATCTTTGTCAATAAATAATATGAATACATTAATTAAATTAAAAGAAATATTATATATCATGACTTTATGTAGGTACCAAAACTAACTGGCAGTGGAGTGCAGTGAATTTTTAGTGAGCAGATTGCTAAGATTGAAAAATACGACAATGATGTTATTATAGCTGAAATTTTTTTTTTAATTTTTATTTTTTTGTATGACGATTTTTTTAGCAAAGGTAAGCAATTTTTAATTATACTACCATGGCTAAAAAATCTTCACACAATAAATTGACATTTCGAAAACAAAAAAATCATTATCAACTACAACAACATCATTAAGAGCGTTGTTTTCGCGGACGAAATTTCGACTCCCGCAAAAATAATTATTGTCCTGTGTCCCTCTCTAACGGAGCGTGCAGCGGGGAACGGAGAGGGAGTACCTGGCTTTTAGTACGGCTGACGTTGCAAGCGATCAAAAAAAGTTAGATAATATGAGATTAAATAAAAAAGAAATTAAGTTCAATGCTTGAATATTTGCACGAAGTCGGTGAAATGTCCCTTTCGTTTAGTTCATTCCATTAGCAGACACAGCCATACAAGGGCTTCCGACCTATTCTTTAATAGTATTGGTATATGCGCATGTACACGTTAGGCACTGACAATATCACGCATTGAAGGCCAGTAAAAGAGAAAATGCTTTTTTTCTTTTGTGCGTGAATATATTTGCATCAAAACGGGGAATCACCCTTTTGTTTAGTTCATTTAAATTAGCCGATACGTGTATTATTGTAGGAGATACGGAAATTGTACACGTGCTACTGTGGCAGCTGGCCACAGACGAAATTATAATAATAGTAATAATAGGTGTATAAGTTTATAAATTAGATAAGTACATAGAATTAACAGCAGTAAATAATATTATATGAATAGTAAGTAATATAATTGTAGAGAATAGAAATTTACACTTACTTAAAATTTGTGTAAGTGCACCGGTAAAGGCCTTACCGTTACTGTTGACATAATCTTTTATTTTTTAATTTTTACATTACCTTTGAAATTTTTTTGTGAATCACATTTTTTCTTTATTTTATCTGGAAGAAAGTTATAAAGTCGTGTCGCTGTGTATATAATTCCGAACACGCACTGACTTTATCACTGGGATTTTGGTCGAGATTATTTTTAAGTGTTGTGTAAGAAGAATATTATGTGAACAAAAAAATTAAGTAATACAACTATAAATAAAAATAACCATAAAAATAGCAGCACAGTAATAAAACAATAACAGCAAGAATAATAGCATCAAGCATATTTTATTAAAAATGTTCAATGAATCGGTATAATTATTTCCGTCCATTCTAGGCAGTGAGAAATACATTTATGGTAGTTAGTCCCAGATTTTTTATACTGAAAAAAATCCTATTTTATAATCTACACAATACATGTGCACAAGGTAAAAATAAAATAAAGTCGGACAGGTAGTAGCTGTATAGTAAGAACAGACTCCAATATAAATAAGCAAATAAATAATTACATAAATAAATAAAAACTCTTTTTCCGGTGCATACTGGGTGGCTTACCACGTATCCACTTTCGACCTAAAACACAAATAACATTTTATAAAAATCAATAACGTAAGTACCCTAATTCATAACCTAATTATCATTGTTAAAAATGCTCAAATAATGATTACTTATCCATGTTGAATGAAATAAATTATTTGGGGATGCTTCGGTTAAAAACTGTGGAGTTTAAAAATAATATTATTCGTAAACAAAGTAACAAATTCGTCAATTATATGTCCGCGCGGGCTGACTGCGAGCGAATGTCCGACTAACACATATACATACACTAGCAATAATAATAAAAAATGAAGGACGATTGACGTATGCATGTATTTGTTAGGCGGGCGATCTCTCCCGAGCCCCTGCCCCCCGGCCCGTGCTCCACCTACCCTAGCCAGCCCGACTCAAGAAAGTGCGAATGAGACAATAACAAAAAAGCTAGTTAAATATACGTTGAATTTGTGGCCACCAAATTCGGCTTTTGAAGCAAATAAAACTTTTTTCAGTGAAGATTCAAATTTTATTGTATAGTTCATTATATGCCTGAGACGGGATATGTGAGATTTTTTCAAAAAATATCTTTCATTTGGTCACAAAAAATTGCCAAAGATGCCTCGTAAAATCATGTAAAATCGTCATCTTCTGGGGCCTATATTCTATAATTTAAGGCAAAAATCGAAAATCTGATCCATATGCGTACTTTATATATACCATGTCTTTTAACTAAAAAAAAAAAAAAACAGTTTACTCTAGTATTTTAGCCGTAAATCCAAATTTAAATTTTGTATGAAACAGGCACCGCAGCCGTTCCTCTTAATGTCGTATTTTTCAATCAGAGCACTCTAGCTCACAAAAAATTCACTGCACGCCACTGCTAACTAGGTACTGTAAAATGTAGGAAAAAAATTATTGGAGTTCTGGGAGAATTTTTTCTCCCTCGTCTCATGGACCTGAAAAAGTTGTTTAATTTTCATTATTATTTAATAGAGTTCTACAAATTTTACTTGACAACAGCAAAAAATTAAATATAAACTATTGTTTTTGTCCTATTATTGAAAGGAGAAATATAAAATCCGTTACTGTTGTTTTCGTATTTAAATTCTCAATAAAAAAAGGCATGTTTTTTTCTTCAAAATTTGGTAAAACATGGTTTTTTGTTTTTGGGACATGGTAACACTGATTCCCGCCATAGGTGATATCTGTCAGTTTGTAAATGATTCGTAAGTATGTGTATTAGAGATGGGCGAAGCGGCTCAGTTGAGGGAGCCGGTTCACTAGTTCCCGTTCACTTGAAAGATCCGCTTCAGTGAACCGGCTCAATTGAGCGGGTCACCGGCAATGTTGCCAGCGGATCTTGGCCTAGTGTCGCCGTTTTTCAGTTGCAGTAATTCTGCCCACATATTCCCCGCAAATATTCTGCGTGAGCGTCATTCCCCCTTTCATTATTCGAAATCCATGGGGGGGGGGGGGTTGTTAGAGAATTACTGAGAAACATAATTCCCCACAGAAATTTTAAAACTGTGTACTCCCCACGGGATATTTGAAATCCATGGGGGGGGGGTGGCTACGGAATTTCTATGAAACATAATTCCCCACAAAAAATTTTAGAAATACATACTCCCCACAAGATATTTGAAATCCGTGGGGGAGGGTGGCTGCGGATTTCCATTTCAAAAAATTCCTCACAAAAATCGAGTGAACCGGCTCACCATCCGCGAACGACTTAACCGGCTCATCGTTCGCGAACAAATGAACCGACTCATCGTTCGCGAACAAGTGAACCGGATCACCGTTCGCGAACGAGTGAACCGGCTCATCGTTGGCGAACGAGTGAACCGCCTCACCCGAACGAGTGAGTCGCTACTGATCCGCGAACTAGTGAGCGGCTGATTTGGGAACCGGATCTTACGGATCCGCAAAAAGATCCGGTTCACTGAGCCGACTCGTTCGCGAACGACTCACTTCTAATGTGTATTATAAATGGTGACCAGATAACTAAGACAAGTGGCATTTTAGACTCCCTTTTAAGAGTTATTAAAAGTGATGAAAAAAAACTAGCTTATATAGGTTAAGTTAGATTATGGTTTATTTTATTTTTCATCACTTTTAAAGACTTCAAAGGGTTTCTGAAATTCCACTTTTCCTTGTTGCCATGGAACCATTATAATTATATTTGTGTCATAGTATGATAGGAATAAATGATGATTGTGGTGTTTGAACGCATAATATGTATATACATTATATTTTATAGTAAATAATTACTTTTAATTTATTATGTATCAACATTATGTGTAATAAACCTACGTTACTGTATTAAGTATTAAAATAATGTTTTCTACTGAAATATAGTTTTTCTTTTACTCACCTAAATAAAAGTACTTAGATTATTACTATACATATGGTATATCCACATACTATACGTTGAAAAATGTTCCACTATATTCAATTGAAAGGTTATATCAGTAATGAGAAGGAATCCAAGGAAGGTAATAAAAACACTTTACATGTACATGTCCCATTTATATTTAAGTTTTTTAAATATAGCATTGGACTAAAATTGGGTACATTTAATAATAAGTTGTTTGCATAATGCTTCATCATACATCACATTAGACTGTATGACTTTCTCAAAGTCATAGTTAGCAACACAATAAAGTGCAGCCGGCTTCCGGGCAAAATGCATTTGTAGTTGCATCTGTGCCATGACTTTGGGAGTAGGTTCCATGGAATCGGTTAGGTAGTTTTTCATTGTCGACTCCTTCGCTGGGCATTTCACTTCAACAATGAAATCTTCTCCCAAAGCATCTGGAGAAGCACCAAAAATTGGATACTCCTTACTCAAAATGAGACCACACTTTTTTAATTTAATTTTATTAGTAGCCTCAATTACTTTTAAAACTTGTTCTTCGAGGATTCTACCACGCTGAATAGCTTTAGTCTCAAAGACTTTAGCACCGAGAATACTTTCAACTAGTGACCCATCTCGTGTGCAGCAGTGAGCCGCTTCATAAAACTTTGATGCCGTCACCCTACCGTAAAGTAAGTTATGCCATAGTATATTGTCAGACTGGCCGATGGTTTTATAGGCTGCCTTCTGACAGGCCTCAACAGTCATTGCCTGTTTACAATAATCAATAAAGTCCCCGGGTGTGGAGCCCATATTATTTCCAAAAAAATTACATTCCATGATGTGGATTGACAGATTTTCAAGAGGTGTTGGGTTTGCATAAAACTTAGTTAACTGTGTATTCATGTGAATGCTAGCATCTATCAGCTCTCTTGCGAAACTCCCATCATCCTCTGGCAAATCCATATGTCCTATGGTCCCCATGTCTTTTGCTTTTATAAACTTCAGGCTTGTACCTATTCCCGCCATCTTGGAGCGTTTCCAATAACATTGGATTGAAGTTTTTGGAGGTTCCTCACTGCGTCTGTGGAGCCATGATAAGAAGGCAAGTGCGTGCTTACAGCCACCTGGAACAATGAGAAGATGCAAAAATTAAGTTACTTTTATTTTGAATGTATGCTTATTTGGCGCCATTGCAGATTAAGGATCAGACATTTTTAAACATTAACTGCATACTTGGATCCATGTTGTCGGAGGGAGGAAACATAGAAACCGGCAAATCATTCTTCAGCCGAGCTGTTGAACTTAAGAATGAGTTTTAGAAACGACCCCTTCTCTTGTGACAAATTTAACCGTATAAAAATGTGGGGCGCCTGTTTGGCATGTTTCTCGACTATGAACCAATGCCGAAGGGATCAGTAACACTAGGTCCATCGGACTATCTTTCATTAAAATAACAGTAGAACAAGGATAGCATTCCCACCTAACACATGTGCTGTAAAGATTGCAATCTAAGTACAGGGTCAGCAGTTGTGTACTATCTGCAGTATCTATGGGTCCTGTACCGTACGCACAGCTTCTGAGAGGCTAACTTGACTCTGTCTTCGATGGCGCCCCAGTACCTGGGCTGGTCACTTAGAGTTACACCGAGCATATCAATGGAAATAATATCATTGCTTCCATTGAAGGAGACTAGTAGATATAAAAATGAGAGTAGAATAGAATACACAAATTAGGAACTAACCTTGGGATGCAGGACAATCTTCACACTTGCATGAATCTACAACCTCCAGTACTTCATTGCAAATCAGTGTTACTGTGTAAGCCTTTGTTCTGATTTTGTGCTCCGGAGTGACTCGAGCTTTCACAGTGCAAATATTGTCAATTCGTTTCACTTGGACATATCCCACTGCACTGTCTCCATAATTTTCCCGTGCTGATCTGTAATATACATAATATTGTTTATCAAAACATTAATCTACCAAACCATAGCATTATCAGCAGGCAGGAGGGAATGTTTTTTTGCAGATTTGACATTTAACATTACAATGAGAACAAATTTATTAACTATTTATATTCATAATTTAAAGGTGGAAACAATTCTACAACCTTTGTATGCGGTTGTAATGTTCAATGTTCTACAGAGCATCTTCTGTCACGGAGGTTAGGAGGCTTGCTGTCTTGTTTCAATTTGATGAAAAGGGGCCAAAATAAACACTATTTGTTCGCATGTTTTTGAAATATTGAAATACATATAGGATTAGTGTGTATACAATATGTTTTTCTTACCGGAAAAAATTCGGTTTATGGGAGTTACTCGAATAACCGAAATTGAACTTGATTTAGACTAATTTAGGGCTGGGGAATACGAATCTGTAAGAATTAGGTGGGGGTCGGCACTATTAACTGAGTTATAGGGTTTTGAAATTTCGTACGCGATACATAGAAAACCATGTTTTATTTATCAATTATGACATAAGAAAATCAAATTAATTACTTTTTAATAGTCTCACATTTCAGAAGTGCCAGCCAAAAAATAAAAAGTGTTGCCATGTAATAATAATATCAATGCATGGAAAATTCAGAAAATTAAATATCATTTGCCAGATTTGTAGTTTATTATTTAAAATCTTGTAAATATTAAATTTATATATATATATATATATATAATTTAACCTAACTGTGATTTTCTATAACAAAAAAATGACCCTTTAATAACGCCCACTCGCGTCCCCTTTAGAGTTTTATGCCAGTTTTCAAGTAGTTTGTGGGCTACGCTAGGTTTGTATAGACTGGTTTGTGATTTGATTCTAATACCTTTTTTCCATGTTATTTCCTGTTACAAAAAATTGCCCCTTTAATAACGCCTGCTCGCGTCCCCTTTAGAGTTACATCCCAGTTTTCAAATAGTTTGTGGGCTACGCTAGGTTTGTATAGACTGGTTTGTGATTTAATTCTAATACCTTTTTTCCATGGTATTTCCTGTTACAAAAAATGCCCCTTTAATAACGCCTGCTCGCGTCCCCTTTAGAGTTATATCCCAGTTTTCAAGTAATTTGTGGGCTACGCTAGGTTTGTATAGACTGGTTTGTGATTTAATTCTAATACCCTTTTCCCATGTTCTTCTGCCTACTCTAACCCAAACTAAAAACCTAACCTATTTTGTAAAAAAATATTATTATTATATGGCAACACTTTTCTTTTTTTGGTTGGCACTACTGAAATTTCAAAAGTATTAAAATAGTTGTTAATTTGATTTTCTTATGTCATAATTGATAAATAAAACACGGTTTCTATGTATCGCGTACAAAATTTCAAAACCCTATAACTCAGTTAATAGTGCCGACCCCCACTTAATTCTTACAGATTCGGATTCCCCAGCCCTAAATTAGTCTAAATCAAGTTCAATTTCGGTTATTCGAGTGACTCCCATAAACCGAATTTTACCCCACAATATTATTAAATTACTATAAGAAAATAACACAAGCGTCTTGAATAAATCAAATATAACCGGTAAAAACTACAAATAATGTTTTGCCTTCTGACAGCGACTCGGCGTTCATAGAAATGATGTTGAATGATGTTGACAGTCGGCGGGCGTGACGTCATGATTCGGTCAACCAATCATGGTCCGTTCGGATATGCCCAATTTTAGGCTGCTTTTAAAATCATTAATTATGAATGAAAATATTAAAATTGGACGTTTTTAGTACGATAATCATAATCAGAAAATTAAACTTTAAATCTTCCACATATTTTTAACGGTATCCCTAGTTTGTGAAAATACCCTATTGTCTAAGACAGAGGTCGGCAAAGTGCGGCTCCGGAGCCGCATGCGGCTCTTTAGCCTCTTAAGTGCGGCTCCCGCGCAAAAGTTCACGGAAAGGCGCGCAAGACGCGCCGATGGTATCGGCGGGTGACGCCTGTGGGGTGCGCGGTGCGAGGGAGACTCTTCTCGCGTTTCAATAAGTCTGGTTGGCGTTGGATAGCATTCACATGGCAGTCACCTCGCCAGTCGCGTTTGTCGCGCACGTGTTACAAGGGTTTTTTTCCATCCAGCTGCACATTCTACAGGTATTTACATCATTAATTTAATATTTATTTGATATATGTATATTATAATCATTTTATTATAATGCTATTTATTTAGTGTTGGTGTCGGAAAAAAATTATATCATAATATGATAGTTATTTAGTATTGGTGACGGAAAAAATATTTTTGGGATTTTTTTATAGGTCCCCTATTTCACATGGCTACCAAAAAGAAGCAAAGAAAAACGGAAGATGAAAACCGTGAATTTAGAGTTGAGTGGACCGAGACTTTCGCGTTTATTCAAAACTTAGATGGCTTTCCGACATGTCTTATTTGTAAGGAAAAATTGGCGCATAACAAGAAGTGAAATTTGGAGAGACATTTAAAAATAAACACACTTCATTTAGCAATAAATATCATGTCGGTAATGCAAGGAAGAAAGCAGTTGAGGAACTCCAGAAGACTCAAGAGACATTAACTTCTATATTCAACAACTGGATGCAATCTTTCAGTAATGTTAATATGGCAAGTTTTGTTTTTAATCGAGAGATTGCTAAGAGAGGGAAACCGTACACAGACGGCGAATACATTAAAAGTTGTTTTGTAAAGGCATCCGAAGAACTATTTCGGGATTTTAAGAACAAGGCAGAAATTTAAAAAAAATTAAAGAGTTCCGTTGTCTGCCAAAACAGTGAAAGATAGAACACTTAAAATGTCTTCGAATATAACCATCCAGCAAATCGAAGATCTAAAATTGGTTTAGGCTTTATCAATAGTAGTTGACGAGTCTTGTGACATAAATGATACAGCGCAAGTTTCGCTTTTTGTAAGATTTATTTCTCATACAGGTCCTAAAGAAGAACTTTTAGGATTATTGCCACTCAAAGGTCAGACGCGTGGAGAGGATATCGCAAACGCTGTAATTGGATGTATGGATAAACATCAAATTTCTCTCGAAAAAATTGTGTCGATTTCAACAGACGGGGCCAAAAGTACGACCGGCCACAGAAAGGGGTTTGTTGCTCTTTTGAAAGAAAAAAATATTCACGAGATACTTGCTTACCATTGCATCATTCATCAAGAAGCGCTTTGTGTGCAGACATTTCCAAAAGAAATTTGTAAAGTTATGGAATTGGTGATTACGATTGTTAACTCCATTTTAGCTAAAGCTCTTAATCATAGCCAATTCAAAGAATTTTTAGTTGAACTGGAGAGTGAGTACGGTGATCGTCTGATTCATAACAAGGTACGTTGGTTATCAAGAGGGAACGTTTTAAAGCGTTTCGAATTGCTGTTTACAGAAATCAAAGCATTTCTCCCTGAGAAGGGTGTTAACTATCCAGAACTAACAGACGATAAGTGGATTCAAAACTTTTATTTCATGGTAGACGTTACGTCTCATCTAAATAAACTTAATCATAAACTACAAGGGAAAGGAAATATAATTTTTTCGATGTTAGAAGAAGTCGTTTCATTTAAAAACAAATTATCCCTCTTTGCTGAAGATTTTGCAAAGGAAACATTGCTTCACTTTCCGAGTCTGCTGAAGCATCGCCAAGAAAATAATTCTTTCATTTGCAAGCACTACTAAATATGGAGCTCTAAATTTGAACGTCTTTGTGTTGATTTATAAATACTGGAGAAGAAAAAATGTGAACTTAGTTCACAACACAAGTGGTCTACCTTGAAAGACCTAGAGAAGGAAGACATGATCATATTCAACGCTTGGAATAGTATTCCCAACTCTTATGACCAGCTGAAAAAACTTGCTTTTTCTGTACTATATCCCTTTTCGGTTCTACATATTCATGCGAACAATCTTTTCAAGCATGAACTTTATCAAGAGTAAACTGAGAAGTCGTCTTATTGATGACAACCTGGAATCGTGCCTAAAATTAAGAACAACAACATACAAACCTGACTTACTCAAACTTTCGAAGGAGATGCAAGGGTATGGTTCGCATTAAGTACTTATTATGATTGTCATTGTCATGGTTTTATATAATTTTTTTTTAATATGTTTTTTAAATTTTTCTTTGTACAGTATTTTACGTTACTTAAATCTTACAAAACTGATCAATCAGTTTGATTGTAAGAAATTTCTCATTTTGCCTGTTTATTTGTTTGAAATAAAATAATTATATCTCAACTTAATATTTGAATAGGTAATAATAATTACGTAATAGTCTAATACTTAATATTAAAATACTTAACTGATTATTATAATGCTTTTATAATTGGCTCTTATTTTTTTTTAAATCGTTGTAATGTACATATTTGGCTCTTTGGCAAATAAGTTTGCCGACCTCTGGTCTAAGACATGATAGACTGGATGGCAAAGGTGGCACTGCTCTTATTATACATAATTCTATCCCTTTTAAACAAATTATTTTCCACAATCTCTCCAATAATTTTCAGATAGTAGCAGCTGTTGTATCTGATATTACATTACTATCAATATATATCCCTCCCTCTACAATTTTTGTTGAAAACGAATGGTCAACATTTATATCCCAGATTCGTCCCCCGTATATGATACTTGGGGACTTCAATGCTCATTCTACTTCTTGGGGCAGTGAGTTAACAAACCGTTCTGGCCATAATCAATTAGATTTTATGGATACCTATAATTTATGTATTCTAAATGACGGATCTCCAACTCGTTTCACTGCCCCTCAACATCGGAAAAGTGCAGTCGATTTATCTCTTTGCTCATCTTCGGTGATTTCCATATGTTCTTGGAATATTCTTAAAGATCCCCTTTCCAGTGACCATTTTCCTATAATAATTACCTTCCACCATCTATCTTCCACACATTCCTTTTCGATAAACAATAGTTTTAAATTTAAAACGAAAGACGCGAATTGGAGAAATTTTTCTTCAGAATTAGACTCCATTGTTCAAGCATCTAAGTCTTCCCTTGTCAACACTAGTTTACAATGTGAATTATTTCCTAACATGATAATAAAAGCTGCAGAAAAAACACTTAAAAAACGTAATGTTAAAATTAAGATAAAACATTCCACCCCATGGTGGGATGAAGAATGCACTAGTGTCGTTAAATCCAGAAGAGAAGCAATTTCCATTTTCCGTAAATGTATGTCTTTCGAAAATTACCTTTCTGTGAAACGCGCCCAGGCAGAAGCGAAACGCGTTTTGAAAAACAAAAAGCGGTCTGGATGGCGAAAATTCTGTGAACACTTGTCTCCTGAATCTCCCCAGTCATCCGTATGGTCCAATTTAAAAAAATTCGGTTCGTCATATACTTCGCAGCGTTCCAAACATATTCCAGAAGAAATTATTATAGGTTTTGCTGATAAGATAGCTCCTCCGTCAGTTGCCAGATGTGAGGAAATGCCTTCCTTTATATCTTATCCATCTCACTCTAGCTGGCTGGACTCTCCTTTCTCAGTAAGTGAATTAAATCAAGTAATCAATTCCCTTCCAGACTCTTCTCCTGGCCCTGATGGAATCTTATATAGTTTCATTAAAGCATTCTCAGACATGTCGGTTGAATATTTTTATCCCTAATTAATTACATGTTCGAAACAGGATTTATTCCGGAAGTCTGGAAAGTTCAAAAAATCCTTCCGATTTTAAAACCAGGCAAAAATCCATCTGAAATCTCATCCTATCGTCCTATTGCTCTTTCGTCATGTTTAATGAAAGTAGCAGAACACTTGATAAAGAACAGATTGGAATGGTTTTTTGAAAATCACAGAATTATCTCTCCTAATCAATATGGCTTCCGGAAAAAGAAATCAACCATAGATAATTTAAGTGTGTTAACAACAGACATCCGTATATCTCAGTCCCTTAATTCTTGCACTCTGGCCACATTTCTGGCCAGCTTACGACGATGTATTAATTAACATTTTGAAAAAAAAATTAATTAAAATAAAAATTCCCTTAAAACTAGTTCAATTTATTATTAAT
The DNA here is from genome assembly GCA_026573805.1 of Hesperophylax magnus. NCBI lineage: Eukaryota > Metazoa > Arthropoda > Insecta > Trichoptera > Limnephilidae > Hesperophylax > Hesperophylax magnus. The sequence goes on along the minus strand of JAIUSX010000092.1, from coordinate 1,455,627 downwards.
TTACTAACAGACAGATCCATTATTATCCACTTTTCCTCAAAAACGATAAATCGCAAACTATGGAAGGGGTTACCTCAGGGGTCCGTAATCAGTCCATTATTATTTAATATATATATAAGTGATTTAGACAGTGTAATTCCTTCATCTATCAAGCGACTTTATTTTGCTGATGATTTCCTTATATATTTATCACACAAAAATCTATCGCGCGCTGCGAAGGAATTGAATTTGGCTTTACATAATATTGAAGTTTGGTTGTTGACAAATGGGATGAATTTAGCTACGTCTAAAACCAAAGTAGTGGCTTTTACGAGCAAAAGAAAAATACCCCCCTTTTCTGTCTGCTTTGATAATGTCCCTCTTCAAATCGTTAAGCAAATTAAATTTCTTGGACTACTTTTGGATCATAAACTTTCCTGGCTCCCGCATATTCATAACATTTCGGCTAAGTGTGAAAAGGGGCTAAATATTATGCGAGCTGTTTCCAGAGTGTGGTGGGGATCTCATCCTACTACTCTTAAATTAATGTATGGTGCTCTAGTGCGAAGCCATTTGGATTATGGAACATTTCTTTTCGATCCTCTTCCTAAATATTTGGACAAAAAACTTGAAAGAATTCAGTCCAAAGCGCTCAGAATAATTATTGGAGCGATGAAATCTTCTCCAATTAATTCTCTCCAGGTAGAATGTGTTGATCCCCCCTTAATTTTGAGGAGACAATTCCTGGCTGATAAATATATTTTTAAATCTTTTTCTATATCGCGTCACCCTTTAGAACAAAGCCTTGATTATTTGTTCAATAACTTAAATAACGAAAAAGATCGACAGATAAAAATCGACTTCCTCTCCTTCTAAAAAGTTTTCTTTCATTCAAATCTCTGTCTTCTTCCCTCCAAAATCTACAAAAAGATCCTATCCTTCCTATTTTCACCATCCCATTTGATTCTATCAATTATATCCCCAACGTTATAACTTCAGACTTCCGAACTGATATTTTAACCTCATCTAATCAAAATGTTGAGGAAAAATTTAAAAACATTACATCTTCTAAGTTTCCAGAATTTTCACTCATTTACACAGATGGTTCTAAGTCTGATAACCAAATATTGTGGAGCTGCGGTACACATTCCCGAATTCGATTTAGATTTGTCTTATAAATTGCCTAAAGAAATTTCTATATTTACTGCAGAATGCTTCGCAATTGAACAAGCTTTGAGTCAAATCCAGCTTTTCAATATTCGACGAGCCTTACTGTGCACTGACTCATTAAGCGCAGTGTTGAAAATTTCATCAAATATCCATAAACCAGAAGACTATATTATTTATAATATCAGAAACACCCTTAAATCTTTAAATGAATTAAATTTCGAGATAATATTGGTTTTGGGTCCCTGGCCATTTAGGAATTGAGGGTAACGAGAAAGCCGATTCTCTAGCTAAGCTTGGAACAATTGTTAACAATAACAAACAACAAACCAGAAATTTCTGGCTCTAATCCTTTAGATTTTAGAATTCCTATCTCTGACGTCATCCCAATTCTTAAATCCAACATGATTCGCTCCTGGGAAGAAAATTGGACTAATACGAAAACCCGAACTGGTGCTTTTTATGCTGAAATACAAAATCATATTCCAAGTAAACCTTGGTTCCACGGCAAGAAAAAATCCAAAAGATTTATATCCTGTATCTCGAGAATGAGAATTGGTCATTGCTCCATTGCATCCCATTTGGTTAAAATCCGGGTCCTAGATAGTCCACTCTTCCAGTGCGGCGTGGAAAATGAGACTCTTGATCATGTTTTCTTTAATTGTAAAAATCATTCTTCTTTCAAAGGGATTTATCGTTTACTTATAAAAATCACCCACCAATCTCCCCTTAGTATTCCTTATTTACTTTCTCTCAACAATTCTCGCATTTTCTCAGTTCTTTACAAGTTCATAGACTTGAATGACTTCAATATTTGAGATTTCCTATTCCCGTATAGATTTCCCATAAAATTATAACCATCTCCCTTAACTTTAACGGCACATAGCACTCTTTTTAGGGTGAATTGCCTAATACAAAAAAAAAACCAAAGTAATGCATATAAGATGACCTAATGCAAAATTTCAATTTAATCCTAATATTATTTCTCATAATTTTAATTGCATCCATAAAAATATCCCAAATAATTGTAAATGTGAAATCTTAGAATTAGTTACGGAATATGTCTATCTTGGTGTTACAGTAGATTGCTTTTTCAAATTGGACAAACATATTAAAAACACCTGTAAAAGACTCAGATCAATTGCTGGCAGAATGTACACATTAAATTTTTTCCTATCAATTGAAACACTCAGCCATTGACACATAATTTATATGTCAATGGCTGAATCTATTATAAGATATGGATTAACAACATGGGCAAATACTACTGCAACCAATCTGAAACAAGTCCAAGCCAAAATTTTACCTGTTAAGACTATACTTTGGCAAAAAATTATAATTCAACATATAACATATTTACTCCACAGCATAAAGAGAAATTATAACATAAATACAGCACTAAATTCACGCGCAATGACGGGTTAATAGTTCCAAAATTGGATAATAAGTACGGACAGAGAACGTTTGAATACAACATACCGAAGAAATTTAATTTATTACCTGACACTATAAAGCAATGTAAGTCTATGAATAAGGTTAAATATATGTTGAAAAATTGGCTATCGGAAAATTTTTTTTTTCTTTAATATGTATGAAAAAATGTTGAATCTGTAGATATAAGATGTAAATTATAACTTATAAAATGTATATGTAACTTAACATTAAGCACCTGTTGACAAGCCAATTCAATTGGCTTAGCAGGACTTGTTTGTTGATATGTATTAACTATTCATTCAATCAAAAAATAAAAAAAACAAATGAACATGTATTACATTTATATAATTATATACAAATTTCGACTACCATAATACGGACATGTGTCTAGTGTGGTAGTCGAAGAGCATGGAAAAAACGAATTTACGCAAAAAGGAAAGAAAAAAAAAATAATAATAATTTGGGGTGGGTATGTGGTGTGGGTGAAGGGAGGGGAATATGTATTATTGCATCTACAAGCACACGGAAAAAGCACCACAGGCGAAATTTTTTCCATGGTATCCCCAATTAGGGTAGGTTAGTGGGGTGGGTTAGTGGGGTGGGTTAAGGGTGTGGAATATGAATTATTAAAAAGCGCCGCAGATGAAATTTTTCCATGTACCCCTAATTGGGGTAGGTATATGATGTAGGTAAAGGGCGTGGACTATGAATAACTGTATTCATAAACACAAGGAAAAAGCGCCCCATGCAAAAAATTTCTACATCGAAGGGCAAACCAACAAATGCTTTGGATTTCTGTTTTTTGGAGGGCCAGAATCCCTACAATATGTTGACGTAAGCCTTTAGTATTTTCGCAATCGGAAATAATTTAGAATTGTTTTAAACGGAAGCCTTTAAAACATGTGAATTTATCCGGATCACGAGTTCATACCTTGTCTATTTTAGTCCTTCATCGTTGCACAAGCAACATTTTCCGGTTACATAAAAATGTGATATATTTTTTTAGTTCTGTGTCTTCAATGCATATCATTTTGGCACCCTGCCGGGGCCCTCTCCGGCGTTGGGACTTTGATGTTTTATTTTCCGAGTCCTGTGTGCTCAATGTGTACCGTTTTTTAGTTCTGTGTCTTCAATGCATATCATTTTGGCACCTAGCCGGGGCCCTCTCCGGCGTTGGGGCTTTGATGTTTTATTTTCCGAGTCCTGTGTGCTCAATGTGTACCGTTTTTTAGTTATGTGTCTTCAATGCATATCATTTTGGCACCTAGCCGGGGCCCTCTCCGGCGTAGGGGCTTTGATGTTTTATTTTCCGAGTCCTGTGTGCTCAATGTGTACCGTTTTTTAGTTATGTGTCTTCAATGCATTTCATGTTGGCACCTAGCCGGGGCCCTCTCCGGCGTTGGGGCTTTGATGTTTTATTTTCCGAGTCCTGTGTGCTCAATGTGTACCGTTTTTTAGTTCTGTGTCTTCAATGCATATCATGTTGGCACCTAGCCGGGGCCCTCTCCGGCGTTGGGGCTTTGATTTTTTATTTTCCGAGTCCTGTGTGCTCAATGTGTACCGTTTTTTAGTTCTGTGTCTTCAATGCATATCATGTTGGCACCTAGCCGGGGCCCTCTCCGGCGTTGGGGCTTTGATGTTTTATTTTCCGAGTCCTGTGTGCTCAATGTGTACCGTTTTTTTAGTTCTGTGTCTTCAATGCATATCATGTTGGCACCTAGCCGGGGCCCTCTCCGGCGTTGGGACTTTGATGTTTTATTATACGAGTCCTGTGTGCTCAATGTGTTCCGTTTTCATAGCATCCCCAAATATGCCATATTGCGCTTTAAAATGTATGGTGGTCTTACAAAAGGGTGATACTGAGAGTATCTTCCACTCTGGAACATGCCGCAAATATACAATATGTTATTTAAAATGTGTAATTTGTGAAGTAACGCTAATTTATCATATACAATTTACTTGCGCACGCCGGGATTTGAACCCGCCACCTCCAGCTTGCTAGTCGAGAGCCTCACGGGTTAATCGTAAACTTCGTAGCTAAAACACTCCCGAATTATACAACTTTTAATACAACCTTACACAATTATCAGAACGATGGAGTTGCTATCTTTATTTGCGAAATATTAGCAGTCAATGCATCGGAACCTATAACTCGAGACCGATCCAGTGATATTCTGTTTCTTCACGTCCCGTGCCGATAGAAACACAGAACCGTTCTAGCATTCATTAAACAATGCTCTCTTTTAGAAACATCCACATTTAAAAACGTCGTACTAGCAGGTGACATCAATATAGACATTAGCCATGACAGTATCCACAGAAGCGTGCCTGAGTATCTGTGTCACATCCGAATATGGTTTTTCTCCAGCAATTCTAGACCAGTCAATCTAACTGGAACAAATTAGGGGAAAACTGAATTTTTGCAGGTGAATAGTACCTACTCGCTGCAAGGAGTATTTTTACTTCTTCCCCCGTTCCTACCAAAAAAATATAAAGGGTGGTATTAATAAAGTACTTAATACTTAAAATACTTTAATTACATTGTCTGTGTATGTGTCTTTTTTTGTATGTTTTTATTTCGTTATAAAATTTCATTTTTATAGCTAGTATAAATTATTTCTATTACATTAAGGACACTTTACAATACATCTAAAACTTATTCTTTATCGTATTTAGGCATAACCCACGAAAAGCAGCAAATGCTGTCTGTGCTGGATAACTCATAAATTACGGCTAGAGTGCGTAAATTAATATATTTTTTTCAAAATTTCAAGATATATCCTTGGTAACACATTAAATAAAACTGTGTATTATGCTCTATGTGTATCCATAATTTCATATTATCTGGAGAGATGCAGCATCCTCAATCCTATTGCCTCTCGAAAGAGCACAACAAGCACTTCTAAAAGTTATGATAAACACATCTTACAGTCTTCATACCGAAGCACTATATAAAAAATGCCAAATGTCTGTTAACTATTTATACTGTGGAGGCCGCCCCAACCTCAACAAATCAGTCTCTCGTGACCGCAGTACTCCACTCGTACTTCCTTTAGACAGAGACCCCCAACTTAAAACTCGTGGTTTTAAAACAAAAAGTATTTTATTTCATTTTAAAAACATTTTTTTTTTTATTTAATTAAAATCAAATTTAATAATATAATTATTAAGTTCTGCAAGTATTTTTTAGTATGCCAAATCCTAATTGGATGGTACGACTATTTATTATATTAACGGCAGTAAATTTTTTTAATGTCATCCAATTTCAGAAAAATCGTGTGAGTGCGTGAGTTCCACCAAACGTTGAAAGAGTGCATTGTCTTCGTAACGATTATATATCTGCCGAGTTTCGGCTCGATGGGATGTCGGGAAGTGAGTTAATTAACCATGTCTACTTCCGAGATCATTTGATGACCATTTCAATCATTCATATATTCTTTTCATTCAAGAAAGAAAAATCGAAATTCAAATATATTTATTTAAAAATAGATACCTACCTATACAGTTTAGCACGCGAATCATTTAGCATGCAGATCATAATTCACATAGCCGAGTATAGTCTGCCTTGTTTGCTTGTCCCGTAGCAGGAACTTCAGCCTCATTCCGCCAAACGGCGCGGAGCCTTGCGCTGATAAAAACCTCAAGGGCGCTGTATTAGGTATCATCAGCGCCTATCAGAACGAGCTGCTCCAATTGCGCCTGTCAGAAAAATAATTACAGCAAAGAGGCAATATTGTAATGTTCAAGACCTTTTTCTCAATATATTTCGATTTTGTCCAACACTATAGTAGGTGAATAATCGAGTGTGGCCAACACTAAAACCACTGTTGTTTCGTCTGTTTTTAACTTTGTCTATGACTTTAATTTTGACAGATTAACTATGGATTATGGATGGAGTGGCTTCTGTTGTTAGTTAGATTCATGTTAGATTGTCAGTATGTTAAGCGATGGAATAGACAATATAGGACTACAAGATGAGTGATATTAGAGAAAGTGGGGCTAATCTCGTTTGTCGCTGCTGTCTAAGAGAAGGAGATAATATGCATTTCCTGTTCTCTACCTCCGAGGAACGGATCGAAGGGACCACTCAGTATTTACATGAGATGCTGGCATCTAGTACCCAGGTCGTCATATCGGAGAGCGATGACCTTCCTCGCCAAATCTGCGCCGGGTGTGTCGAGCGCCTCTACTCCGCATTCACGTTCAAGTTCATGTGCGAGCAGTCTGACGCCCGCCTCAGAGCGCGCCTGTCGGAGCCGGCCTTCAAGACCGAGCCAGCGCTTCCCGCGAGATCCATCTTCGCCACTGACAAGAGCTGCCAAACCGAAGTCAAGTTCCTTCAAATTCACAACTGCCCGCACTGCCAAAAGAAGTTCAAAAGCTTGCCGGGGCTAACTTCTCACTTGAAACACCACACGGATCGGAACAGCGTCGCGGCCTGCGGGGGCTGCCGGGGTTTATTCGGGGGTCCGGAGGGGCTCGCCGCGCACTGCCGCAGCGGAACCTGTCCTCAGCCCAAGCGGAAGCACCGCGCCAAGGAAGAAACAACGCACTGCCGCGATTGCAACAAGTCCTTCATGAATAACAAATGCTACAGGGCTCACACTTGCACCAAATGGGAGCAGCTGCTGGAGGCGGGCATCAAGGAGGAGATGCCCGCTTCCCCCGCCTCCCTCAGCCCCCCCAGCCCCTCGGCACTCTTCTCCCCCGCACCCTCCGACGGCGAACTCTCCGAAGAGGTCAAGAGAGAATTTGAAGATTCAGATTACGAACCGTTAACGCACACCAAGATGAGACAGTCTATAAAGTCAGGATCAAGACGCGTCTCCAAGAAAGTTATTCCCGATACGGAGAAATACCCGTGTACATTGTGTCCTAGAGTTCTAACTTCAGAAGTGCAATTGCAAGTTCATATGGCCAAGCATTCGGGACAGATCATTCCCTTCGCTTGTCCCGTGTGCAAGAGGAACTTCAACCGTCACAGCCATCTCAAGAGGCACCTCGCCATACACTCGCCTTCGCGGCGCCTGCAGTGCCCGCAGTGCGAAAAAACCTTTGCACGGCAAGAGCAGCTCCACCGGCACCTATGCGCCCACGCTGGGGGCCAGGTGTACCAGTGCGAGCTCTGTCCGCGCTGCTTCCCGCTGCCCGGCCTGCTGTCGCAACACCACGCCTCGCTGCACGCCGGGCTGGCTCCGGGACAGGCTAGCTGTGGGGAGTGCCGGCGCTCCTTCAGCTCGCAGCGAAGCTTGGAACGGCACTCGCGCGTGCACAACCCCGTGCTGGTGCTACCCTGTCCGCACTGCGCGCTCACCTTCCCCTCGCGCCGGCTGCTGCGCAAGCATCAGACCAGCGCGCACCGCCCCGCTCCCGCGCGCCCCTTTCTCTGCTCGCAGTGTGGGGGCTCCTTCACGCGACAAAGCGACCTGGCCACTCACATGCGGCGTCACACGGGCGAGAAGCCCTTCGCTTGTCGCTACTGCCCTAAGCGCTTCACTCGCCTCACAGACCTGACTATCCACGAGCGCTACCACACGGAGGACAAGGCCCATGTGTGCGCTGTGTGCGGAAAGTCCTTCCACCGTCAGTACAACCTGAAGGTGCACCTGCGCATCCACTCGGGAGAGCGGCCCTACAGCTGCAGCCACTGCGGCAAGGGTTTCGCGCAGAGCAACGACCTCAAGTCCCACGTGAGGCGGCACACCGGGGAGCGCTACGGCTGTGAGCTCTGCAAGGAGGTGTTTGTGCAGGTGTACCACCTGAACAAGCACAAGCGCCTCGTGCACGGCCTGGAGGTGGTGGTGCACAACCGACGCGTGGTCAAGCACCCGGGCCAGGGACCCCCGCGCATTCCGCGGGCGCAGCACCGCGCCTCGCGCGCACAACTCGCTCAGAGCATGGCTGCCCTCCTCGCCCCCCTACCCGCCCCTCACCCGCCTCCCTCGCCCAGCTAACACGGCTCTGTGATACCATGTTTATATATTATATTTATACAAACCGTTGTTTGGAAGGACAATCCACTGACATATCTGGACTGTGCCAAAACATTATAACTATTGAGTCTATTATTGAAAAATTTTATCAATAAAATATTTAAATAACTTTACTATTTTCCATATTTCCTCTTATCTTGTATTGCATTTTGTATTTTTGACTAAACAGGAGTCATGCTTGTAGTGCCTGTTAGTTTCTTATTGGCAGCAAACCGCTGGTAGATGCGTTGTAACATCTCTCCAAATCCAAAAGAATATTTTCATACCACTTTTCAAAATAATAATACCGGTATTTTTGACTTTTAAATACTCATACATTTCCCACGATTGGGTACTGTCTTGCTCGATAAAATTGTTGAAACATTTTTTGTGGTCCGTTGTTTTCCATGGCTTTCAAAACTGGCCTCTTGACGGCACAAGATGGCCCTGCCCCCCTGTGCATCGCGCAACGCGTACTTAAAATAGAAAATCAACCCGCCCACTAATATGTACTAAAATACCCAGTACATGTAGTGAAATATGCAACGACACAGTTAACATCCTAGGCCACACGTCAGCACTAGACAATTCCCATACCTCTTGACGGCACAAGATGGCCCTGCCCCCCTGTGCATTGCGCAACGCGTACTTAAAATAGAAAATCAACCCGCCCACTAATATGTACTCAAATACCCAGTACATGTAGTGAAATGTGCAACGACACAGTTAACATCCTAGGCCACACGTCAGCACTAGACAATTCCCATACCTCTTGACGGCACAAGATGGCCCTGCCCCCCTGTGCATTGCGCAACGCGTACTTAAAATAGAAAATCAACCCGCCCACTAATATGTACTAAAATACCCAGTACATGTAGTGAAATGTGCAACGACACAGTTAACATCCTAGGCCACACGTCAGCACTAGACAATTCCCATACCTCTTGACGGCACAAGATGGCCCTGCCCCCCTGTGCATCGCGCGACGCGTACTTAAAATAGAAAATCAACCCGCCCACTAATATGTACTAAAATACCCAGTACATGTAGTGAAATGTGCAACGACACAGTTAACATCCAGGCCACACGTCAGCACTAGACAATTCCCATACCTCTTTTCTTTAAAAATTCACCTTTGTTGGGTACTTTGGCCTCAAATCCAAAATTAAGTTCTGCATAAAAAATGCTACACGGCCGCAATTCCTCAATGAAATGTTATTCAAAATAGATTCTTCCCCTTGGATTCTTTATTTCTTTTCACCACGGATAGGTGTGTTCAAGATGAGCCTGCCCACCAGCTGCGTGGCGTGCCAGATCGGGAGAGGCTGGTTCGGGGAGACCCTTTGACCTCTCCAACTGGTCTCTTTTGACCCATTCACGGAGAAAATGTCTTACCATCCCCGAACATATGATTTACAGTGAAAATACTGCTAACGACAGTAAAGCAGTAGCCAACTTATTTTAGCACTACACTGATGTTTAAGTTAAGTTTGTTTATATGTATCCACAGGAAGTTGTTGTCAGAGTCGTGCATGTTGTTGAGTACATAATAATCCATGGTGTCAAATTGGTGTAAATATGGAGACTCCACCACTGGCTCCTCGTGGGCAGCAGGATACTTCATGACGGTCTTGAAGCCAGGTCTCACTCATCAGAATAACATGTGAACTTTACAAAAAGACATAAGTTGTCAGATCTATTGTTTCTACATAATCTAACAATGTACATGTTATCTGTCATTGGTTTAAATGTTCCAATGAGGCTTACCAGGCGTACAAGCCAACAACACTAACTCACCAACATTTCGCACTATCACAACATATACCCACTACGAAAAATTGTTAATCCTCGACATTTTTCATGATTCTTTTCTAATGTATAAAGCTAATTTATCAAAAATTTTGTCACAATTATTTAAAAACTATTTGCACCTAATTTTCCAAAACTTTTATTAACGGTGTATTACAATTTGTGAGCTTCATTTTTTTGTTCAAAATTTATGAACTATAATTGTCATCCCAGACGAAATTAACAAGATATTTTAAAAATATATGTGATAGGTATATTAACTATGTATGTATAATTTAATTTAGAACCATATAACTTGTAGTAAAATGTCCAAATGAATATGTTGTTATAATAGATTATCCATAGTAGATTAGTAGAGATTGAAAAAATATTGTAATGGTGGCGATTTTTAACAAATCATCCAAATATATATACAGGGTGTCCGGGGTCAAAGTGCACTAACTTCGGGAGGTGATTCTACATGATGGTAGGAGCAAAAAAGATAAATAACTATTTCCGAAATTCCAACTTTTTTTTTCCAAACAAAAAGACATTACCTACTAAAAATCCTTAGTGGAGGTACACACTTACCCCATAAATTGGCTGTGTGCTTGTCGAGCACGAGATTGGTGACATTGTTTATTATTTGCCAGTGACGCGTAAACCGAGAGTTCGAAGTTATAACAACTCGCTTCAAAATCGTCAGTTTTATGATGTTTTAAACCAAATTCGAAGAACAAATAATAATAACAATAATTTGGCTGATTTATGTATATAGCGCCGTTTTCGTGAGAAATCACCTCAAGGGCGCTGCAAAGAGAACTGCACTAGACAAAGAGAACTTCACTAAAATAATAATACGAATTTACACCTTTAACGATAAAAAATATTAATAACTTAACTAATGTCATCGTTTTTTTACTAATTTAACAGATTTTCAAAATGTCCACCTTCAGCTTGCATTCAAGTATGTAAACGTAAAGTGATATTATTTACAACTCGGCCTTTAGGCCCTCTAGCCCATTATCGAGTTATGTAACCCACATGTATATTGAGTACATGTGAGGTATTTGTTTATAATATTTCTTTAAAGTTACCAGCTGTAAAGCGCGGGAAGGGGGGGTAGCGGGTGTAGGATCGGGCGGTCCATTTCAAATGATTCAAAAGCAATAATAATGCAGTATGCACACGCCGGCGCAATTTTTCGTTTGTAGCTGAAAAGTACATCTAAAAGTTTAAATTTCAAAAAAAAGTTATTTTTCTTTTTTACTTCTACCATCATGTAGAATCACCTCCCGAAGTTACTGCACTTTCACCCCAGACAGCTGAGAAGTACATCTAAAAGTTTAAATTTCAAAAAAAGTTATTTTTCTTTTTTACTTCTACCATCATGTAGAATCACCTCCCGAAGTTACTGCACTTTCACCCCAGACACCCTGTATTACTATTATCTAATATATGTGTAACTTTTAGCAATGCAAAACTTCTCTCTTCCTATCGGTTTATGTTGACAAGTTCATTGTGGATGCTCTTACCACACGGCAAATCACGATAGGTACAGTTCTTGTGGTGATCGGATAACTCTTCAAAATGACAACTCAACACACCTTTCAAAAGTGATATAAAACGGGTTTATGTTTCATCGCTTTTCAAGGTGTGTTGAATTGTCATTATGTTAACCATTGGTTTTAGCTATGTTTCCCAACCTATTTTCTGGCGACGCACAACATTCGGAACGACAAGCCCCAGTGGCTTTGGACATGGATAGTGCGGACTCTCAAATAAATAATATTGTTTCAGTTTTATATATTTATAATGAAAAATACACAATAACTATTATTAACATTTAAGCTAAATTATGAGTGTATTTATTCTTTATATAGACTAGGTTCCAGCATGTGGTGATTTGAACAATAGTCAGAAAACATATATAATTCAACCATCACAATGCATGGATTTTATCAGTACATCGTTACCATTAGTATACAACACGTCACAATCAATACATAACATATATACAAGTATCCACACAGTAATAACTAGACAACAGATTACATGCATTTGCATGCGTAACGCATATTGGAAAATTGGATTTAAAGCGCACTTGAAGTGAAATGTTATTATTATTATTATTGGAGCCTTTTCGATGTTTTGCCTGTCTTTACCGAGAAATGGGGGCACTGGTTGTTTTTCCTTCGCTAGCCACACAGATATCGTATGGTGTATACCATCCCTACATATATTGTTGAATCTGCATCTTCGGAGGTTTACAGGGTAGCAAAAACAATATTTTATTTTTATTTTTTTTACCAGCAGATATAATAGAATTTTATTGTTTTCGTTTAAACAGTCAGATTTAATGTAAATTCAACTTTTTTGCGTCAATCGAAAATAGGAAGTAATTAAATAGTTTAAGATAATAAAACAATTTTTTGCAGATTCCACAGATGTATGCGTATCCAATAGTGGTATAAGTATACATAGTAAGGACTGTATTTAAATGAAAACAATCAGATTCCACAGATGTATACGTTTCCAATAGTCGTATACATGGGGACTGTCGATATATAGTGTAGTGCATATAACCCAATAATAATCTAATAATAACAAACAAATGATAACAAAGAAACAGATTAGGTCACCGATTGGACCTGTCAACTCCAAGAGAGTTTTAAAAACCAGGACATCTGTCTGTTGAACATATTACCAGCAAATCGTATCATACAATAATATAGTGCAGTGTTCGCTGTTCTTGTTCAGGGTATGGAAAGGAGCGCAATCAATAAAAACATAACAAGATATCAGTCTGAGCCATCGCATTATATCACAGACGAAGTAGGATCCATGTCCAGGGTGACCTCGGGGGGGTGCGGGGGCTGGGCGCGCGGGGGGCGGGGCAGGGTGCCACTGCGCAGCAGTTGCGCCACGTCCCGCGCCGTCACGCCCTCGCTCTGCCGGGGGGCCCTCATGCTGCGGTACTGGCGGGAGAACGGATCCGGCTGCAGAGGGCCGGGCGAGAGGCGCTCCACTCCACCCCGCAGTTGCAGCTCCAAGGGCGGGCTGTCCCTGGAGAAGCCCCGGTTGCTGTAGCACGGGGGTGCAAGCTGCGAATACAGTGGGGGCGCACAGGCCGCGCTCACTGTCGTCACAGGGGAGTGACCTTCTCCTAGGTGCATAGTGAGCCTGAAATACACAACCATACATTACTCAAAATACCAACTAATAGAGACTTCTGCAACTTACTAGCTGTTGCTGTGGCTCAGTCTACCGGTGCAGATAGAGAAACAGTGGCGGGTGTTGCTTTGACGTCCAGCAGATGGCGCTGTTTTTACCTGACACATGTGACATCTATATAATATAGATATATAAAAATACACGCATATTCGAATGCAACGTTGCGTCAAAATTTTAAAGCAATCGGTGAAGAACTTAGCAGATTTAATATTTTGAACAAAAAAACATTTATATTTATATATCTATGAGGAAATTTGGCATCAGGGAGAACATAAGAGTCAGAATAACAGGAGAATGAAAAGCATCAAATAAGAGGAAAGTAAGTTATATAATTGGTTTAGTGTACCTGCGCTGCACATGGAGGATACTTCTGCGGATGCTGTTCCTCAGCAGCTTGGCAAGGCGCACCCCCGTGGCCGTGGAGTAGGAAGGCGGGGGGGTGTACTTGGGCGGAGGGTCGGGTGGTGAGGGGGGCGCAGCAGGCTGGGGTTGCGCAGGCCGCGGGGGCTCGGGGGGTGTGGGGGGTGCTGGCCGCACCACGTGGCCCCGGCTGTCCAGACGCGGTCGGTACAGCAACTGTATGCGCTGGAATAAGTCGCTCTTTTTTGTTTTCAGCATTCAAGGCCTACGAGGCAGAGCTGTAAGCTTCTTGACTCCAAACACAAGGACTAAACATTTTTTTAGGTCAAAATTTAGGACTTAATTTCTGAAGCATTATTGTTCTTCAATAGGGTTCATTGTAGTTATATCGTCATATCTGACTTGAACTTATTAACTTATTATGAACTCATTGAACTTACATCGAGAATATCCGGGGGCCCGCTGAACAGGTAGCGATAGGACTGGAAGAGGGCGGCTAGGGGCACCAGCAACAGGGGGCCCAGCTGCAGCAACGCCCCGACGTGGCGTGCCGCCTCGCTCCACCCAGTGGGGGGGCCTTGCAGGGCTCCGTACAGCTGGCGATAGCGCCCAACGCGCCAGTCTACCACGCACAGGGTCTGTACAATAGAGGTAGTCATTAAATGTTCTCCTAAAGACATCAAGCTTTCTCCAATAGTTGCACTGCCTTATTTATGGCCTTGTTATGATTATGAGAATATTTGGCTCTTTATACAAACAACTTTATGTTTATTCGGAACAAACAAGTTTAACTCTCTCAGTATACGAAGGTTATTTATACTTCTTGATAACAGCTTGCGAAGATTTTTCCTAAAAAAGAAGATGCGCTGCGCTTTTAAGTTATTATTAATATCTGAATTGCAATTACTTAATGATTTTGCAGAACAGAAAATAAAGATGTGAAATTTACAATTAAGACAAGCAGTGGTAAAAACACATAACTTACGATCATAGCTACGGGCAACACCACATTCCAGGTGAAACTCAGCAGCGGAGCGAGGGTGGCGGAGGGACCCAATAGTGCCGCAGCCACGGTCTCTCCCGCATATGGACGCCCCCGCACCAGGAACATGCCCAGTAGCGCGGCTGCCTGCAGCAAGCCCTGCCACCAGCTGCCCGCCACCGCATAGTCCAGCAGCTGCGCCGCTGTCAGGCCGCCCTCGCAGGCCAGGGGTAGCGACAGCAGCAGGCCGGCCCCGCACACCGCCACGCACACGGCCAGCCAGCGCGGCCGTAGCAGCCGCGACCAGATGTCCGTCACGCCTAGTAGCAGCGCGCACACCAGCGAGGCCAGCTGAGCCAGACCCAGCAGCAGCATGCTGAAGTAGAACAGCACGGCCCAGAAGGAGGAGAGGCGGCGCGTGGACAGGAGCGCCAGGGCCGCCGGCACCAGCTGGGTGGCCAGGCGCAGCGGCTGGGCAGGGCCCCCACGCCCCTCCGCCCCCACGCGCACCCCCAGCGCGGAGGAGTGGTGCCACAGGTGGCGCACACTCACCGCCTCCGCTGACAGGAACTCGTAGCTGACCGCGCTGTACTGGTATCCGTGCTGCTGGATGATGTGGCTACAGCTGCCCGCCAGCAGGGTGGCCAGGGCCAGGGCGGCGGGGGTGACCAGCAGCGCCACCAGCAGGAGGGGACGGCGTGGGGCGGGGCGCTCGATGGGATGGCGAGGGGAGGTGCGCGGGGCGGCTACCAGCGCCCACACTCCCGGCATCAGCAGACCCCACACCAGGAAGGTCTCCTGCGCTGCTGCAGCCCAACTCTAAGTTTAAAAATATAATACTATGTAAATATGAAAGATGAGCAAGCAAATGAATGTGTGGATAATATAACCAAAAGTTAGCAAGTAGACGGTTTGATTATTAATTTTTAAACTACGACATATGTGTCGGCAGGGGGTGGGGGGGGCAGCTGATAACTGGCGCCAAAACTACAAATATGTTATTTTTAATAATAAATGTTTAGTGCCAGATACAGACGTAATGTGTCATCTCGGTCAGGGTCGGACTTCCGCCTAGATCGGAGAGGCCCCGGCGTAGGGCCCGACCTCGGGGTGGGGGCCCCGGCCAGGTATCTATCGAGCTAAAAACTTGCGCGTTAAAAGGGGATTGCAGGCGGGTGTTTCAAACTAATTTGAACACCCGCCGTGCCTGTAAATCAAATATTTTTTAAGAAGATCAGAGTGTATTTGAATGTATTTGTATTTACCAATAGTGGTTCAAACTCTGCAAATTGGTTTGGAATTGTTAGGAAGCTTTGTAGATGCACGCACAGATGGCAGGGCATAGAGCTTGCGGGGAAGTCCGCAAGATAGAGCCAGTGGCCAGTTGTCGCCATGGACAGTGCGAAGGCTCTCAGAGAATCTCACTGGCCCAGATTCCAATTAGCCAGCTTCTAGCTAGGTCGACTAACGAGTCACCAATGTAATACGCGGAGTATTAATAAATCCCTGATTAATATAAATAACCCATTATTTATAAAACTCCTTCCACGACGAGTTGGAGAACTGTTTGTGCGAACACAACAGGAATTTATGGAACATGAATTGTTAATTAAACCCAAATACTATCTTCTCTTCTTTACTTCAACTAATTTGGTTTTTTTCATCATATAATAAAACACGATACTATTTGTAGTGATTTATGGGAAATCACGCTATTATTCTCAAATATAACAAGTCTCAATTATAAACATGCACGCCTTTATATTGTCGTACGTTATCCTCTTGAAAAGAGCCACTCATAAACAAAGTAAAGCCCATTCATTATATAAAAAAATATCATGTATTCAAAACCATGAATCAAAATCAGAACATGTCATGTACTCAAAGTTCAATTTTTATGTATCAAACAAAAATTTATATCAAGTCTCTATACAATCAAATCTGTTCAAAGTTCATTACATATATGTAAAAAGCAGGAGCAAAAGCAGTAGTAATATTTAAAAAAAAATTGTATTTATGTATAAACTAGTTTTCCCTACAATTACAAAATAAAGTTTTCCATTAATGTTTGTTTTGTACAGCTTCTCGTCGTAAAACTCACCCAGCGACCTAGTTAGGTAAAGTAGCTAGAAACTCTTCGAGTTGAAAATTTTTATCTCTAATAGAGAAGTAAAGTCAGTGAGAAGTGAGGATTGGTTTACCATCCTAAAAAGTGAAACCTTTATGGTTGTTGTGAACCCTAATTAAGAGGTAGTGATGCATTAATGCATATGATTGTGAATATAACTGACGTGCTGGACACACTTATATATAATGTCGATTAAGAATGTGTTGTCCGTATGTATCATTAGTGTTTATACTTGGAAAAGTTAAAATTGTCTTTGCCGTAGATGTAGCGGTAACGGAAGTCCAAGGCGTAAAGTCAGTTTATCATCACCCGGTATATTCAATGCTGTGGGTGTTTACGAACCCAGTTCACGGAACATTAGTTCCTTGTTCTCTAGATTAAGTTCTTCTAAATTTATGTTTGATTTAATTAAGAATGGTTGCATCGCAAGCCCGTTCATCCTGCTATACGGAGTGCGATCGGAATTGCGGCACACCCATTCGATATTTTGATTAAGTACATTCTATAAATACTTTTTACTGCTAATAATTGCTACAATATATTTCATTAAATTCTCTTCCAGTAGGCCCTTGGACTGACCTAATTAGTGTAGGATTAGGTGTAGTGTTTAGTTATTGCCATGTTTGGGGGCAAACATTTGTGCGGTGAGGGGGGTAATGTTATGATGCAGTTGCGTAAAGTGCTTAATCAAGTACTTATTTTATTTTTCTTTTCCGCGGAATTGTCTATGGTTTTTTGGTGGTTGAACGCGAGTTCGATTTAAAATTACGTTGAAAAAAGTGTTGAAACGTGATCGCCGCCATGCGGCTAGAAAATATCTAACGAGTGTTATCAAGTCAATCGTAGACTCGGATGCCTAGAAACGTAGACAACCTGTTTCTGCTGACGTAGCCGGATGGCTCGGAACCTTATTTTTATTCTCCGCCTGCGTCATACCATCACCCCTCTTAAGTAGACGAATGTCCATTAGGCTGTTCCTGCATCGTTCCTCAACGACTTCTACTACCACGAATGTCCTTTGGGCCGGACTTCGTGTGCAGGCTGATCCTGCAATGTTCCTCTACGACCTCTACTTCTACGCATGTCCCTTGGGCCGGACATCGTACTGCGAATATGCCGTTCAGCATCACAGTAGTATAGTTAGCTCCCAGGTCGGTCACAATGGGGATGAGTCTTGAACAGTTGACTATTTTGTAATAAGTGTATAAAATGTAATTTGTACCCAGTCAATATACCGACTTCAGTAAGGCGTTTAATAAGGTCTGTCATAAAATCCTCATTAATAAACTTTTGAAACTCGGCATTAATGGAAACCTTTTATCTTGGTTTAAGAGTTACTTACTTAGGCGTCAGTTAACTGTCTGTATTAATGATCACTTATCCTACATGTTCGAAGCTACCAGTGGCGTACCCCAGGGTTCGCATCTTGGTCCTTTACTTTTTAATTTATTCATTAACGACGTAACAAACATATTCACCCGTGTTCTCATCCTAATGTTCGCTGATGATATGAAGATATATAGAATTATTGACAATATCGAGGACTGTCTAACACTTCAATCTAATATTAATAGCTTTTACGATTGGTGTCTTAAAAACAAATTAACTCTTAATGTAAAAAAATGTCATGAGATTCCACAGAAAAAAAAAACCCATTGTTGTTCACCTACTTTCTCAATAATCACACCTTATTATCTGTTGATGAAATAAGAGACCTTGGTATAACCTTTGACACTAAATTAACATTCATTAAACATATTAATAATATAACCAGTAAAGCAATACAAATGTTAGGATTTGTCTTACGGATTTCAAAGGATTTTAAAAATTTAAAAACTGTCAAATTACTTTACACTTCACTTGTTAGAAGCCAACTAGAATTTAACACCACCATTGGAGTCCTTACTACAGTGTACATGAGAATTCCCTTGAGCGAGTGCAACATAAATTTATACGTTATATTAATTTTAAATTGGGAATATTCATCGAAAACATTAATTACACCTCTCTGTTACAATTATTGGGACTCGATACATTAAAAGAAAGAAGAATTTGTTCAGACCTATTTTATTTATTTAAAATCGTTACCAACCTGTTGAACTCCCCTGAACTTCTTTCGTTAATATGTTTCCATGTACCTAGTCGATCAGTTCGTTTCAAATTACCCTATCATTGCAACAATACAGGATCTAACGCTAAACTCAATTCCATAATGAATAGCCTACATGTACTTGGAAATAAATATGTTTTGGATGAACCTATAAACATTGCTAGTTTAACCTCATACAAACACTACTTAATTAAAACTGTCTGTCAGCGCTTCTCAGATTGACTATAGTCAAATACAGTTTTAAAGATATTCTCACAGTCAATTCTAGGTAGTATAACCTCATACGCGGACGATACAGTACTTATTGAAAGTGATAATACATGGGAAGGAGTAAAACAAAAAGCAACAGAAGACATAAATCTACTCAAATACTGGTTTGATATAAACCTACTATCCCTAAATAGCGAAAAAACCCAAGTATTGCCATTCGCAATAAAAGCAAACGATATTCCACAAAACTTTGACATAATTATACACGACAACTTTAAAGAACATAATACAAATCACTGTACAATAAATTGTTCCACACTACAAATTACAAATAAAATTAAATACTTAGGAATAATAATGGACAAAAACCTTAACTGGAAAGATCAAATTAACCTTACCATTAACAAAATAAGGAAATTAATTTATATTTTTCTGAAACTGCGTAACTTTCTATCATTGGAAAATTTAACTTCAGTCTACTACGCATTAGTACAATCGAATCTCCAATACAGTGTAAGCAGTTGGGGATCCGCATACAAAACTAATCTCCTACCTATTGAAATTGTACAACGTCTGATTGTTAAAATAATATTGAAAAAACCGAGAGATTATCCAACTCAACTTATATTTGAAGAATTTAAAGTTCTAAAATTTAATGATCTTATCCGAAAAAAACATAATAATTCAAATAATAAAAGAAAAACAAAATCACAGTTTTTCAACTGAAAGACGTACTCGTCAAAAATATATATTTCCAATACAAAAATGTAACACCTCATTTGCACAACATCATTACACATTTCTAGGCAAAAAATACTTTAATAACCTACCTGATAATATCAGAAAAATCGAAGACGACAAAACCCTACTCAAAGCGATCAAAGAACATTTCAAGGTAAAAAATCAAAATAACGAAATTCGTCAATTAAATAATGTAACGTTATAAATCGTTAAATTGTACATTGTTGAACGTTGTTAATGTAACGTTATAAATCGTTAAATTGTACATTGTTGATATACACTTATGTTTTTAATATTCTTAACTCCTTAAATCATTAATAAGAATACTTTCATAAATAATGTTCATCTCGATACTCAACATCTCTTTTAAACACAAGCGTCTGCCTCCATAAAAGAGAAACATCAAAAAAAATTGTGTTTACTAATTTTTTATATATCATTATTGTTAGCAAATATTATTAAAAAAAAAAAAAAAAAAAAAAAAAGTATTAATTTCTTAACACTCATTACATAATATCCGGGATTTATAATATGTTGTATTGTATTTATAATAACCTACTCATTGTACTTTTTTATGTTGATACTACTATTTCTATTGTTCTCTTTTGTGTATTTTATATTTATATTTTTTTTTTATCTATGTATATTCTGTATTCATATGTAAAACAATTGTTATTCTTTTGTAAAAGCCGCTATAATCGGCGTTAATAAATAAATAAATAAATCTAATACATGTTGTTTGGCTACTAAATGCAATTTGCAGTTTTATTATTTAACTATAGATCCTAGCCTACCATCATATCACAGGGATTGCAATTAACAGTGCCCATGAGCCCTCGAAATAGAAATAGTGGCATACAGGAAGCGCCCGTGAACATAATTCCACATCTCTAGGGAATTTTGGCGCATTACGATACGTAATAAAGTTCACGGGTCCTTCCTGGTAATGCTGCCTTCGGCTGAGTAAGCCACCAATACATATCCAGGCCCTACCGCCGTAACAATGTATATTACGATTACTTGTTTTTCCATTTTGGTGATGTGCCCGGGTTCATGGGATAAGGTCTGTCCAGGTCTTAGCTGTGCCTGCTGTGTGGCGGGTTGGGTCGGGAGATACTGGTCGAGGAAAGCCTTTTGACCTCATACGCACAATTATATAATACATGTTGTCCATACCTTGCTGTTGATGAAGAAGTCGGGCCAGCTGGTGCGGGGCAGCGAGGCGGGCAGCATGAGCGGGTCCAGGCACAGCAGGCGCACGCACACTGCCCCCAGGCCCAGGAGCGGCAGGATTGTCATGACATACACCACCTGCAAAACACAGCGGATATATATAGCCCACCCGCACACGAAACTCAACATGGCACAGTACTCACAGGCTGTGTTGTTCGCTTCTGGGAACAACTCATATGGTCGCATAGAATTAGATTTAATTGCAACCTTCTGTCAAAACTAGAGTTAGGGAAGTACTCACCCTCCAGTAGGTGCGCAGTCCTTTGCTGAGCATGAGGCAGATGGCGGCCCACAGCAGCGCCAGGTGGAAGGTGAGCTGGAAGTGCAGGGGACCCAGCACCTCCCCGTCCCCGTCCCCGTCCCCCCGCTGCAGCACCACCTCGGCCCAGTAGCGCGGCAGCAGCAGCGACAGAGGCGAGCTGCTGTTGCCCGCCGCGTTCTCCGCCCACCGGTAGCGGCCGTGCGCGGGCACGAAGGAGTCCCTGAAGAAGACGAGCAGCCAGGCCAGCGGCAGCGAGGAGGAGGCGGCGGAGAGGGCCAGCGCGAGCAGCAGGGCGGCGCCCAGGCCGCGCAGCAGCGGGGCCACGCGCCACGCGCCCAGCGGGCCCGCGCCCAGCGCCGCGCCCAGTCCCGCGCCCAGCGCCAGCAGCGGCGCGCCCAGCACCAACGACAGCGACACCCACTGCACCACGAAGTTGGCCCCGAAGTGCAGCGCCAACAGAGCGAAGCGGCACAGCGCCTGCGGGCCCAGGCACAGCGACAGAAGCGCCAGCGCCTCGCCTCCCCTCGCCCACCCCTCTATCTCCCCCTCCGCAGTGCTAAGGGACGAGCTGGAGCCGGAGCCGGAACCGGAGCCGGAGCCGGAGCCGGAGCTGTAACACGAGACACTGAACTTGAGACAACAATGGCCTTCTCGGGATATCTCCACTGTGTTGTGTGTGGCGACCGAAACCGACCCTGACAAACCGGAAGTCTCATTGAACGAGAGAATCATTCCTTCATTATTTTGTATCATCTTATTTTTTGCGAAAGGTGGTCGATATTTGAGTCGAAAGGAATTCGTGAAGGTTACTTTTTGAGCAAGTAGGTACACTAAACACGGGTTCCTACTAACTAACTGTTTTGTAATAAAATCACGACAATATGTTTGCACCGAATTCAACTAATTCCTTAATGATTATTTAGACATACTAATTTCGGTTGTCGGTGTATGAATGCGTGATTTGAAATTGCGTTAAATAAAAAGTTTTAATTTAACATACATATTTGGGAAAAAAAGCGGCGGCTTTTGTGCGTGCGGCAAATCGTTTTGTTGCAGGTGATTTTTCAAATTACGATATCTTCTAAGATATTCAAAAAAAATTATCAACATTTAAGTTGCTAATTTGAGTAGTTGGATAAGGATTTAAACTATATCGGTCAAATAAGCTTCGTGTTTTTTTTTTTTAATCTACGATATCGTCCAAGATATTAATTTAAATTATATATTCCAAACGAAATTTTTAATCTACATTAAATGATCAACGTAACTAACAAATTTAATTGGATAAGAATTAATATTATATTGCTTCGCAAATATCACATTATACATGTAAAAGATAAAAATTATTACTGCGGGTTCCCATATTATCCTATATTATCAATCGTTATGAGATATTTATATTTAGTTGGCAATGACAGCCCCCGAAAATATGTTTTTACGGCTTGATTACGAAACGTCGATAAAAACAATATGCATGTATTATTTATTTATTTATTGACGCCCTACTGGGCTTTTAAGTACATAACAATTACAAATTTCATTTTTAACAACAGTATAAAACAAACAATAGAAAATCGAAATATAATAATTTCTCATACATTATTTACATTTAAAAAGTGGTAGACTAATTTGGCTTTAAATGTATTGAAGTTTAAATTAAATATGTCAGCGACATCACTTAGTTCGTTGCCCAACCTATGTATTCTTTCTAACACAGAATTCGTAGCGAAGTTATTGTTGTAGAATAAAATATTCCGTCTAGTATATTTTGGAGGTATATGTAAAGATAGCAAATTTATAGTGTCAGGGCAGTCCAACCTTGAATGAACAATTTTATATAATAAAAGGAGATCAAATATTTTTCGCCTTTCAGATAATTTCGATAAGTTAAGTTTACTGCGTAAATTGACATAATTGATTTCAATAATAGGAATACCAATTTTGAAATTAATAAAACGTAAAAATTTGTTTTGAATTTTTTCAATTTTTTTTTTTTTTTTTTTTTTTATTATTTAATAAATGTTTACAAGTTTTTAAACAATGAGAGTTGAAATGAGGACACCAAATGGTTGAATTGTATTCAACCTGACTTCTAACCAGAGACGTGTATAGTAATTTTATAGTTTTTATGTTATTAAAGTCTTTAGCGATTCTGAGAATAAATCCAAGCATTTGTAATCCCTTACTGGTAATGCTATTAATGTGATTCAAGAAGCGTAATTTGGAGTCAAAGATAACTCCAAGGTCATTGAATTCAAACACTCTTTTTAGGTTGGCATTGTTAATTGAGTACTCGAATAATAAACGGGTTTTAGATCTATGGAAACTGATCGTTTGGCATTTGTTGATATTAAGATGTAATTTGTTTACGATGCACCATTCATAAATTTTATTTAAATTCATTTATAGAGTTAAACAATCAGAATAATTACCGATCGATTTAAACATCTGTAGATCGTCGGCGAATAAAAGAAAGTGAATATTATCGAAAATTAGTGAAATGTCATTAATAAATAGTAGGAAAAGAATTGGTCCTAGGTGGGAACCTTGGGGGACTCCACTTAAGGCAAAAAAAGTGTAAGAAGTTGTGGAGGTAATTTTTACAGATAATTTTCTGTATGATAAGTAACTTCTAAGCCATTATGTATTATGTATATAAACCTTCCGGAGTACCTTCTCCGTGATAGTGAAAACTCTTTGGGTAGTTTAGGAGAACTAAGCGAACAGACAGACGCGAAAGGCGACTTTATTTTATACTATTTAGAGGTCACCCTTCAAGGCCATTATTTAAAATTATTCATTTCAAAAGTATTTGGAAGATTGGAGTCGAATTGAGACTTTGAAGAGATGAGATGCTGAATGGAGGGGACGCAGTTTTGACAAAGCTTGATAGAAGAGAGGATATTTGTTAAGAGAGGAACAACATGTGATCTAAAGTTCCCACTTCCAGACCACAGAATGTACAATGGGGAGTCAAGCACGTACATTTTAAAAAGGTGAGAAGGAACGGAACACCGCCCAATACTCATTCGAATAAGCGAGGAAAATCCTTTTTTTGGAGAAATAATTCTTTGAACCCGAGTAGCAGACAGAGGCACAACCGACATTCATATTTTTTTAAATATATTATCAATTCTTCTAATCTGTAATGAAACGATTTTAACAAAAAAAGGTTGTCACAGAGTGGCTACACTTACTTATATTAAGGCGATGCACTACGTAGTGTAATATTTTAAATCGAGCCGCTATCAATAACACCCCTTACGTAGATGGCGATAAGGTTTAAATTCCCGCTTAACACCATCCGCCTGTTTTGATTTATGCAAGAAAAAAACAAGGCCAAAAAGTGTATTTTGTTTTATTTTGTGGATGTTCAGCAAAAATTACTTAATTTGCTACATTATACAATAAAATCATAAACGAAAATGGGTTCGTAAGTAGGAGATTTTGAGCTTTAAGGTAGTTTTCATAGGCCTTATACATTATTTTTTTCTGGGCTTATAAAAAGACTTATCTAATAAATACTCGATTATTTCAAAGGCAAAGATGTATTCTACTCGCAGTATTTAATCAAAGCATCTGAAAAATTTCTAGGCGACCAAATTTTCAAACCAAAAACACATGATTTTGAATTACTACGTAGTGCATCGCCTTAAGAGAACTATTTTTTTCAATTAATTTTTGTTATGTATTTTTATTACTAAAAATAAAAACAAACAAAAATAAATATGGTGTTTATTTTAGTAGAAATGAAAATGTGTAAGATAATTGTGAGATAATAATAAGATAATGTGTAAGATAATAAATACGTGGGTA
Source organism: Hesperophylax magnus (assembly GCA_026573805.1). Taxonomy (NCBI): domain Eukaryota; kingdom Metazoa; phylum Arthropoda; class Insecta; order Trichoptera; family Limnephilidae; genus Hesperophylax; species Hesperophylax magnus. The sequence continues at coordinate 1,430,211 of JAIUSX010000092.1, read as the reverse complement.
GTAATGCTACCTACAATGTAAATACAAGCACGCGGCATGTATTCGTACTTCTCTGGTCACTGATAATTATTAGGCAGTAAGCAGGCACGGTGTGTATGTTCATCTGAACTGCCTGAACGTGAAGACATAACACATATTATTATTACCTGTCATTCTGGGGAAGGACGGGCTCCTCGAGACTCCTGGCGGGGGAGGGGGGCGCGCCGGGGGACACGTGCAGCGAGCCGCAGCGCCTCGCGGGCTGGGAGCGCCGCCCCCGGGCCCTGGGACCCGCCCCAGCGCTCTGCGGCCGCACCGCGCCCCCGTAGCGTCCCGGCTCCTGGCTCTCCAGGAACAGCCGCGCCGATAAAGACAGCTCCGGCGAGGGAGGCGCCGACAGCGGGGGTGCGCTGGCCCCGCACAGGGGGCGCAGCCGCCGCATGGAGGCTCTTCTGTCCAGCTCCCCCCTGCAACTATCCGTTCTTCCCCCAACGACCTCGGTCCCGAGCAGATGCTCGCGGGCGGACCTCCCGATGGGCGGTGTCATCTTGCCAGCATTCGCACTGATCTCTTCGAGAGAGTGTCCTGTCACAGGGAGATCGTCCTCCGGTTCTGTCACCTGAATGGTAATCGTCTCGATCGATGACATCGCGGAAGCACTCTCGGACACGTCACTGACCCCCGAGGAGCTTTCTGACGGCGTGAGAGAGTTCGACTCCGTGTCGTCCAGGGTCACGTTGTATAGATCAATGTCACCATTTTCACAATCATTTTTAATTTCTGATAAATTTTCCTTGATGTCTGCTAATTCTTGCTTCACGACATTTAAATATTTCTTCACACCGGCGAAGCTCGATACATCGAAGCCGGTGAATCGAGCCGCGTTTTCATCGAGAGCGTTCTCCGAGCAAGCGTCGGTATCCGTAGGAACGCTTTCGAAGGAAGGCTGACAAGTGGTATCCACATCTTCGGGTTCTTCTATCAGTGACATATCAAGGACGGCATCCAGGTCCGTCAGAATTTCCATTATTTCAGTATTGAGAGACTTGAATGATCGGGACTTTCCGGAAGATGTCGTGGTTAATTGGAACGTTTGGCTGTCGTTACATCGTTCTGTGATTGCGTTTCTTTTTTGATGTAGTTGTTCTAAATCTACTTTTAAAATATCTGCCGGTCCATCAGCCACACTACTGGGAAGTCTAACTTCACAAAATCCAATGGTATCTCCGAACTCGTTGATAACGCTATTGCGACTATCCAGACATTCCAGATTGGCGTAACCGTTAGCCCGCAACGGAGAACTTCCTTCGCCCGCCCGGCTGGGGCTTAATCTGAGGGGACTTTTATCACCGATAGCACCACTTTTAGGCGCTTCAAATAAATATGTTTTAAGTTGATTGCCCTCTTTACTTGTTTCAGCATTAGCAACTTCTGTACCGCCCACGCCCTCATTAGCGCCGGCACCATTCTGTTGCACCAATGGTAATTTCACTGGTTGGAGAACTCTGCTTGGCTTCGGGACTCCACAGTCACTCCTCGCCTCCCCTCCCTCACCCACCCACTCGCCCAGCATCATCGTCTCAGGCTGCGAGCACATTCTTCCGCGCGTTCCATCTGAAATATTTACTTTTATTAAGAATTTAATTCAAAACACACAACAAAAATTCACACCCGTTACTCATCACACCTAAAATGCATAATTGAAAACAGGTTTTGCTCGGCGACAGTTCTCTTATATTGCTCCCAAAATGTTCAACTCACTGATACCAGGAAATCGAAAACTGAAGATAAACATAAAGATACCATAAGTGTTCAGAATTGGTTATATATAAAAAAAATTGGAATTATTTTTAAAATGTCTCACATCATTAAAATAAGTTAATTTGCTTTACAATTTTTTTCCTACCTCAAATTCTAAAAAAATCTTTTTCTAATCTACATTTCCTTTCTTTCAATAAGAAAAAATAATTATTTATTTTGATTTAGAAATACAACAGTTTATAAATAAGGTTTTTTTATAAATGTGCATTTTGCTAGACCGAGATATCAACTATAGATCTCCTCATTATAACAAAATATTGCATTTAACAAAACCGTATGTTTAATAAATAACAGTATTACGACTACTATAATACGGGTATGTGCCTAGTGTGGTGGTTGAAAAGCCTGTAAAAACAGAGCACAGTAACTTATATATTATTAATAAAGAGAAAAAAAAACAAATCAGAATATCATTTCATTATTCCTGGGAGCGCTTCCAATAGGCCAGCTCTCGTTCGATACAGAAATAAGTAAGAGGGAATGTATAGGCAAGAAGATGCCAATGTTACTTAGGTCTATCAAAAACACTACACTAAATCAAAAACATGTATTCCCGACTAGCCGACGATTGTGGCCTGGGTCGAACTATTCTCCGATACAAGATGGAATGCCCGTGCAATTAGCTCCGTCTGAACAAAAAGCTGTAGTCCCGACTAGCCAACGATTGTGGCCTGGGTCGAACTATTCTCCGATACAAGATGGAATGCCCGTGCAATTAGCTCCGTCTGAACAAAAAGCTGTAGTCCCGACTAGCCAACGATTGTGGCCTGGGTCGAACTATTCTCCGATACAAGATGGAATGCCCGTGCAATTAGCTCCGTCTGAACAAAAAGCTGTAGTCCCGACTAGCCAACGATTGTGGCCTGGGTCGAACTATTCTCCGATACAAGATGGAATGCCCGTGCAATTAACTCCGTCTGAACAAAAAGCTGTAGTCCCGACTAGCCAACGATTGTGGCCTGGGTCGAACTATTCTCCGATCCAAGATGGAATGCCCATGCAATTAGTTCAAAATATGCGTTCAGATCTTAAATTAAATTTAAAGTATTTACATTTTAAATATGAATACCTTACTTGGTGGTGATTTTCCCCAAAATCGGCGGTATAAAAATCAGCAATATTATTACAAAATGTTGTCCAGTTCTCGTCCCACAAATCGAATCCTTAGTTTTTAGCATTAGTACCCGCCTGTAACTTTATGGCCTAATGGAGTCATCTAAAGTAACTGCAGATACATAATGAATATTTTGAAGGATAGAAAAGTGTACAAAGGGTGACCCAACTAGTTTAAAACAGTTTCCGGTACTGAGTTCCGAAGTCTCAGGTCTGGGGTCTGGGGTCTGGGGTCTCAAGTCTGGGGTCTGGGGTCTCAGGTCTGAGGTCTCAGGTATGTGGTACTGCGGCACACTGAACGGAGGACACAGTGATAAACTGAAGCCGGACCTGTTCTTGGAACATCGCGGACAAGTGTCAAGTGACACGCTAATAAATATATGTTTAAGGATTATTTTGAAGGTTTCTCTTATTAGTAGACCCACCCTGGAGTTCAATTATAATTTATATGCTAATTGAACTAATGTCTACTTACAAATTATTTGGTGTAGCATACCAATACATGGTCAGTTTTACGCTGGAGCGAAGAGGGCACAGCATACCAATATATGGTCAGTTTTACCCTAGAGCTAACAGATACCAAGGGTTGAACTAACCTTGATCGGTATTTAACTTTGCTGGTAGTATATGTACGAAACATATAAATCTTTTCTATTGAATTCGAAAGCCTATAAAATGAATTTCAAATAATTCTTGAGTAACGCGATTGGGTCTTGAACTACCGCTATCCGTTGACGTTCAAGTTCATTAACCCAAAGTGACAACAAACAAACATTGTGCTTAAGTATAAAAACACGACTTCCTTCCTATTTCCACAGCGTCAATGGCTTTCACTTTCATAAGGAAATTATTTTTTAGAATGACCATTGAAAATGTGTGAATCAATACAAAATCATTATTCATAGTCATTAGTAATATAAAATCTCGACTACCTGCTCATCTCTTTAAACTCTCGCGTATGTGACGCATGTTTGGGGGTGGTGCCTGGAACGTTACGGTGAGACCCAAATGGTTTCACTGGACATTTCACCGAGGACTTGTCAACAAACTGCCTTCTTACGGATTTCCCGCATCCTTGTATACGTGAAAGATCGATTCAGACCGTTGCCGATGGTTTCACCTATTCCTCTCACTCAATAAATGCTGGCGTCCCACAAGGATCGGTTCTGTCTCCGACTTTGTTTTTGTTGCATATCAATGACCCTTTGAAGTGTCCAACAATTCAGTTAAGCGGATGACAGTACAGTCCATGATAGCTTTTTTTTCGACAAGCCCTCAAAGGATACACAAACTCCAAGAGCTCGGTGGGTTTTGAAGCAGATAATAGACGGTTACCTCGAGAGGGTTTCTTCTTGGAAGCGCCCCTGAGGTGATGTCTCACAAAAGCGACGCTATACAAATTGTCCAATAAATAAAATAAGAATAACCATGACCCAATCATGTCTGATTACGTCTAAAAGGGATGGAAATGACAATCTAGTCTCCTTCAACGGAAACAATCTTCCCTACATGCCTTCCATTGATATGCTTGGTGTGATCAGCTCAGGCACGAAGACTCCATCGAAGCCAGAGTAAAGTTGGCCTCTCAGAAGCTGGGAGTACTGTACAGGGCCCGCATATACTTTACTAGTACCCAACTGCTGTAGTACAAATCGCAAGTGCGCCTCACTATCTGGAGCCCCAAAATAACCGAAAAACAATCTGTGCCGAAACGGGCATCCCGTTTTAGAGTTTCCCATATCTAGGGTTGCCATCCGTCCCGATATATCGGGACTGTCACCTTTATTGAGCTATCTGTCCCGACGTCCCGACAAAAGCCTTAAATGTCCCGATTGAAATTACTCAATGCAAATTTTAATTTAGCCCGTACGTGCCGTGAAAAAAGAGTGGAGTTTTATAAAGAAAGGACGTACGAATGAAGAAGCGTTCTGTGTTACAGTTTTATATCAATTACTCATGGAGGTAAGGCTGGCGTAAAGCACCACATTTCTACGACCAATCACAAAAAAAGGTTCGCTGTTTTATCTTCATCAAGGCCTATATCCGGATTTAAGATTAAAGAAGATACTCAAGAAGAATTGCTTATTGCGGCGGCGGAACTAACGACAACTTATAAAGTTGTCAAACATCATCAATCTTTCAGTTCACTTGACTGTAACGTTAAACTGAATGCTACAATGTATCCCGACTCTAAAATCGCAGCAAAACAGTCCACAGCAAGAACCAAGGCTACAGCAATTGTTAAAAATATTCTCGCTCCACATTCTGTGTCACAAATAAAAGAAAAATTGCAAGAAGTTTCGTATTATGGAATAGGCACCGACGCGTCCAATCACAAAGCTGAAAAGATGTTTCCTTTACTTGTTCAATATTTCACTGAAAACGATGGTATCCAACAGAAGCTATTGAAGTTTGATTCTTTAAAAGATGAAACATCGGACACTATTTCCAAATATTGTCTCGACACTTTAAGACAATTGCAGATTCCACTAAAGCTGATTTCTTTTTGTGGTGACAATACTAATACCAACTTCGGAGAGCTTGAAAGACGCGGTCGATGCAATGTTTTTCATAAAATAAAAGAAGATTTGGAAAAACCTATAGAAAGAATTGGATGTTCAGCCCATATTCTGCACAATACTATATCAACCGCTGCTGGAATCTTGTCTGTGGATTTCGAAGTTATCGTCCTCAAAATATTTAATTATTTTTCAATATACACTGTTAGGACGGAGAAGCTGAAAGAGTTCTGTTCGTATGTTAATATTAATCATCAGACTCTTTTGTCACACTCAAGAACAAGATGGTTATCATTAATGCCCGCGGTTGAAAGAGTTCTGTTCGTATGTTAATATTAATCATCAGACTCTTTTGTCACACTCAAGAACAAGATGGTTATTATTAATGCCCGCGGTTGAAAGAGTTCTGTTCGTATGTTAATATTAATCATCAGACTCTTTTGTCACACTCAAGAACAAGATGGTTATCATTAATGCCCGCGGTTGAAAGAGTTCTGTTCGTATGTTAATATTAATCATCAGACTCTTTTGTCACACTCAAGAACAAGATGGTTATCATTAATGCCCGCGGTTGAAAGAATCCTGAAACTATGGACATCATTCAAAAGTCTTTTTGATTCGGAAGAAAATCCACCTAAAATTATTTCAGATTTCTTTAAAAGTCCGATCAGTGAAATTTATTTCCTCTTTCTGCATTCTAACTTGAGTTTGTTTCAAAATAATATAAAAAGCGTTGAAAAGAACAAGGTGTCTATAGTTGAAATCAGAAAAATATTAAACGAAACGCATAACACCCTGATTGTAAGGAAATCTGCCAAATTTATTGGCATGCAAACCAAAATCCAAATGAACAGACTTAAAAATGAGAATCCAACTCCTGAAACAACAGTTTTGATTTCAAGATTTGAAGAGGAAGCTGTAGCATTTTACTATACAGCTTCCGAGTATCTGAAAAAGTGGTCTGTTTCGTTTGATAAATATGAAGTGTTCGATTGGATGACACTATCTGAAATCCCAGAATGGGAAAAAATCGAAAACACTATTTTATACCTGAATAGTAATGGTATGAAGACTTTCAGCGATAATTTGAGCAACATAATTATCTTAAGAGTTTTCTAGAGGCTAAGCTTGGTTCGGAAGAATGGAATTCGATCGATTCGGTTGCAAAGAAGTGACTTTACTTTTTCAAAGAAACTGAAAATCCGGAAAGAAAATGCCTTCTTTTGAAATTATGCGAGTATTTATTTTCTATTCCTGCTCACAACGCCACAGTAGAAAGAGTTTTTTTCATTAATGTCGGCCCAGTGGACTCATGAACGAAATCGCCTGCTCCCAGAGACTGTGGAGTCGATTTTACAGTGTCAAGTCAATTATAATATGACTTGTACAGAGTTCTACAATTATGTTAAAAGGTACCTAGAATTGTTGAGAAAAGCGAAATCTTCTGAAAAGTATGGCCAGCCAAGTACTTCTGCTAGTACCAATTAAAGTAACCTATAAAACAAACATATTTACTAACTTATTATAAAATAAAGAAATTATTACAAAATGATTATTTGCTCCATCCTGAAACGTCCCGACGAGACCCTGGCCGAATATGGCAACCCTACCCATATCGCATCTTTAGAGCCCGGTATGTGCTCCGAGGAACTAGCGTCATTGATCCCTTCGGCACCGGTGCATAATCGGGAAACACGCCAAACGCACGCCCAACAAATGTACACTGTTGACGTTTGTCACATAAGAACGGGTCGCTCTACGACTCGTAATTGAGTTCAAAGATTCGGCTGTGGACGTTTCTTTCCTCCTACAACATGGGTCTTCGTCTCCTCAAAGAGACCCTCCTCACAACATCGCTTCCCGCTCTGGTACAAATATACGTTTACTCGTTACTCGTTCAGGGCGCCGTTTCTCTCAGGGTTAACCCCAATGGTTATTATCAGCGCCTTGGCTTCTTGGCGCGTTGGATGCTCCAATTGCGCCTGCCCAGGACTGGCTCTGGTAATATGATCACGAAAAGTTTGTAAAGTGTAGTGTAGTTTTCCACCATATAAACAAACAAATAGCAAACATCTGCTTTTTATTGTTATTGCACAGCTGTTTGTACGTACCGATGACTAATGACAGTAATGACTGTAAACTGTAAGTGGTCAGTACACATAATTATACCTTTGTGTGAATACCGCACAAGAGTCCCAACTGCTCCCAACCGTCTGGAGCCAGTGAAATTATGGCTTCCCAAATTGGGGTATGTTGTTAGGCTGGAGTTAGAGGGGATGGGAATGAGATGGGAGAGGAAGGTGACCGACCCCCGGATTGCTAGTCGGAAGAGGCCGTCAAAAGGCTAAATGACTAATTTATTAATGAATTACTGACTTAAAACTTATACATATATTATAATAAAATAAAGTACGGTTTTTTTAATGATAAACTATTGTTTATAAGACAAGGTTTCGTGCATAGCATAAAGGATAAAAAATAATAATAAGCCATAATTAGTCACCTGAAATATCAACACAAATTGATATTTCAGGCGACTTATTACTGCTTATTATTATTTGTTATCTTTTAATCGCGGTGTTCAGTGTTCAGTGTATTAATTAATAATATTAATATTATAATCTGTTCTCACACGAAGGAAAGAAAACATAAATTATTATAGTGTATCTCTCTATTTACGTATTTATCCCGAGTGGACGAATACACAAATAAATAAATACTACAAAATGAAGGTCAGATCTCGCGAAATGAATTTATCTAAAATGATGGCGTAGAACTTCATATCCGTACTTAGATAGGCACGTGTCTGGCCTTCTGGGTCGAAACTATATCTTATGGTAATAATTACACGTGATAGTACACGTAATATACACAGGGTGTCCGGGGGTAAAGTGCACAACCTTCGGGAGGTGATTCTACACGATAGTACACGTAAAATACACAGGGTGTCCGGGGGTAAAGTGCACAACCTTCGGGAGGTGATTCTACACGATAGTATAAGTAAAAAAGATTGTTAACATTTCTAGAAATTTCAACGTTTTAAGGTTGTTTTCAGGTACACAGTTGAATTGTTTGTATGGACAAAAGCCGCCGGGTAGCGGGCGGTGCGCGGTTGGCGGGTGGCGGTGTTAAAAAGTGCGGTGTTTGCCGTGTGGTGTGTGGTGTGTGGTGTGGTGCGGTGTCTAGTGCTAACATCATTTAATGACCTTAACCTGCAAATATTTCCCAAATACCGGATAAAGAAACCTGCTCTGGAAAAGTGATAACGAAATTGTTGTAAAAAGCTCGAGGTGAGCCCCCAATGCAATGGCCCGGTAGAGAGATTCTTAAATACGTCTATTTGGGTATCATTGAAGAAGAAAATAAAACTAAACGAAACATGAAACAAAACAAATCACAGATGACGGTCACAACTAGGAATCGAACCCAGGATCGCTTGCTTACAGAGACAGGCGTCTTAAACCACTCGATCATTGGAAACGATTTATTAATCGTCATATTTTTCGATCTAATGTTTCAAATTCAGAATTAACAATATCATCTTCAGAATTAACAAATATTTTTCCCGTATTTTTGGCATCTGCCTTTTTTAAACTGGAAACAAAGTTTCTAATGAAATTGGTTTATAACCTAGATATTGTCTCGGATAAACATATCATGTATCCTGGGTTCGATTATTTTTCTATGTTTTGTGTTGTTTCTTGTTTCGTTTAGATTTATTAGTATAATTTTCTTATTCAGTGATATATTACACTGACGGGTAACCTTCAAAATAAGTTTAAAAACAGTTAAAAAGAAAAGAAAAAAATACAGTGTGTGGCAAGCCTACGCACGACGGAAGTGAAAATTTTAGTATTCTTCTCTCTCTCTTTTCATTTCATTCTCTCTTTTTGTCTATTGACATATTTATAAGTAGCATGTGATAAAAAAAAATAAAAGTTATAAAAATATGGGATTCGAACCCGGGTCCTGCATAACGAGTGTCGAACGCTCTGCCTCTAGACCGCGAGGAGAGGTATCTCGCGCAAATTAAAATAAAGGTATATTAACAAATTTATGTAATTTTTTACTACATTATTACAAATCGTTGATAAATAAAAATAATTAATCAAAATACCGAGCGACTCTACCGGCTCGATTTTTAAGCTATATTTCGACCAAAATATCATATAAGTACCGTAAAGTAAAGTAATAAAAATAATTAATTAATATCATATAGGGCCTTGATTAGTAATTTTAATGATTCAAAATAAAAATAATTAATCAAAATACCAAGCGACTCTACCGGCTCGATTTGTAAGCTATATATCGACCAAAATATCATATAGGTACCGTAAATTAAAAAATTTATGTAATTTTTTACTACATTATTACAAATCGTTGATAAAAAAAAATTAAAAGTTATAAAAATATGGGATTCGAACCCGGGTCCTGCATAACGAGTGTCAAACGCTCTGCCTCTAGACCGCGGTTATTACGTATTCGACCAAAATATCATATAGTCAAAATATCTAAAAGTCGCAGCACGAGAGCATTTTATCACTTTTCCTCGTATTAAAAAAATCACAAAAAGAAAAAAAAAACTAGTTTAAGCGGGGATCGAACCTCGGTTCTTCACGACGAGAGTCGGGCGCTCTGCCTCTAGACCGCGAAGCTGAGTTTGGAGGGTGACCTAAGTTGGTATATAATATTAGCTAGGCTCCTATAGCGAAATGATCACGGTTTTTCGTGACGGTCATGAGTCGGTTTTACTCCGGTCCTCGAAATTGCATGACGCGCGTAAAGAAGTTTCACTTCAAAAAGTTTTTCCTGAACATCATTTGAATTTCACTTTTCTATTCGGTAACGAATGAATGCAAATCTTTGAAGCGGAAACGAACTCACTTCCTGACATCCGATGGAGCTGAAACTCGGCAGATAGACTCGTAGTGACGGCAATCACGCACACACAAGGAAACATATAAACATTTCTCTGAAATGCGATGACATTACAACAATACACGCAATAAATACCGATCTTATTCAATCTGGATTTAGCTCGATTAGTAGAGTTATCGTCTCCAGTTCCTGGGTAGGAAGGTTCAATACTTAGTCATATCAAAAAAGTTATCGAAGGTTTAAAAGACGTTTGAAAATAGATCAATGAAAAAATCATCCCCAATCAGTTGATTTTTTGTTTTCTTTTGCGATTCAATCAATATAACTAACGGAAAAATTATAACAAAAACTTGACGTTAGCGCAACTACGGTCTTCATCCAATAATTGAATATTTATCTCCAACCATCCGGATCCAGTGGGACTATGATATCCCCAATTGGTTATGCTTACTCCATACTCTCTTTGGCAGGGATCGTCCGTTACCGCACGAGGCGGGCTCGGTGTGATTTCTGCGTCCAACCACAGAAACCGACACGGACGAGGCGACCGATGTTATAAAACTCTTCACTCTCTCGCTTCCTCGCTTGAGATCTCTCGGTGAGTGTGAGGCGAGATCTGGTGAGATCTGGTAGATCTGATATGAAATATAAATACGACTGTTCCTTGGCTTGGCTTTGCTGGCCATCTCGGGTGTTCTGTCTCAATGCAGTAACCTGAAACAGCGCCAGGCTAGAAATGACAAAGGTACACAATTTCATCGTTTGCCCAGTACCTAGGACACGTGCCTAGGTAGATGAGTAGATAGAGATGCTGCTGGTGGCATCTTGCTGCAGCAAGCGCTGATGTAAATACTGGCGTAGACCTCTATTCGATGAGCCCTATACAGTTAAAAACACTCCACAGACTGTCCGGGGGTAAAATGCAGTAACTTCGGGAGGTGATTCTACCGGAAAACTTCCTTAAAACGTTACTTACCTTTTTTACTTGTACTATAGTGGTAGAATCAACTCCCGAAGTCAGTCCGCTTTACCACCGGACACTTTTGCTATCATGGTAGGATCAACTCCCGCAGTCAGTCGGACTACTACCACTACCACTACCACTACCACTACCACTCTAGTTACACAGACATTATTGACTAATATCTAATAGAATATAATATCAGTTCGCCACATTAGAAAGTTATAAGTTAGGGCCCTCATTCGACCTGGTCAGTATTTCAGAAAAAGATGTTAAGGAGGCACTCTCAAATTTAAAGAAACCTCACTCCATCGGTCCTGACAATATTCCAACATTTATACTAAAGGGTTGTTCCGACCTTTTAATACCACCATTATGTCATCTCTTCAATGTATGCCTAAAAAACGGGATTCTCCCAGACATCTGGAGATTAACTAAAATAACCCCTATCTACAAGAAGGGTGACAAACGCGATATCCGGAATTATCGACCAGTTGCCGTTCTATGTTCCATCATGAAAATATTCGAGAAAATTCTACATAAATATATACTTAATCACGTTAATCCAATTCTTGATGACCGTCAATATGGTTTTAGACCCCAGATGTCAGTAACATCAAACCTCTTATGCATCTCAGATTTCTTATCACAAACTCTCGACAATCGGGGACAGGTGGATGTTGCTTATTTCGACCTGGAAAAAGCATTCGACAAGGTTGACATCGACATTCTTCTAAATAAGCTAGCTTCATTTGGTTTTTCCAAAAGACTTCTCTGTTTTTTTGCTTCATATTTTCGAAATCGTAGACAGTTTGTTTATTATAAGGGTTCCAATTCATCGGAATTCATAGTTTTTTCTGGAGTTCCTCAGGGGTCTATCCTTGGACCAATTCTGTTTCTGATTTTTATCAACGATATTGGTTCAGTCATCACACATTCGCTGTATTTACTATTTGCAGATGACTTGAAACTATATCGCTCAATAAAAAACCATCTTGACTGTATTCTCCTTCAACGTGACATTGACTGCGTCTCAAACTGGGCCAAAATAAATGGCTTGAACTTCAGTACACCCAAGTGCAATATCGTCTCGTATACAAGATCAAAGAAACCGCATGTATTTGAATATACAATCAACGAAATTATTCTCCAACACCTAAACCAAATCAAAGATCTGGGAGTTATTTATGACAGCAAACTAACTTTTCACCAACACATCGATGATTTAATAAGCAGAGGATACAGGCTTCTCGGCTTCGTAATTAGAAACTCATATCCGTTTCGTAACACAAAAACACTGACGTTATTATATAACACACTAGTCCTAAGTGTACTTGAATCAAACTCGATCATCTGGGCTCCACATGAATTAACATACACTTTACGCATTGAAAGAGTCCATAAAAAATTTTTAAGGTTTTTATTCTCGCGGCTCTATGGATGTTACCCTTGGCTTTACCCATCGATTTATATATTAGGCATGACCAATTACCACTCCCTAGAGACACGTAGAGGTATTGCTTTGCTTAAATATTTTTTCCAACTAATAAACGGTCACTTTTCTAATAATGAGATACTGGCCCAATTAAATTTTTTTGTACCAGAGTCTCACTCTCGAGGACGTCATCACAATCTTCTATATAGTAGAGCAAGCCGCACTAATTTATTAATGAACTCACCTGTGGGGAGAGCTACGTGCTTTTTGAATGCGGTAGATAAAAAATTAGATTTATTTTTTGTGTCCTATAGCGCATTTGCAAGATTTTTGGCATTGCATATACACTGCATAAATGGTACAATTATAACGTCTTAGGCTTTATTACCTGTAATTGTTATAAATAAATGTACAAATTATATATATAAATAAATAAATAAATAAATAAATCAGAAAAGTTACTGTTACAGTGTGATCACTGCAGTGAGTGGGCAATAGGAAGTTGAACCAGGACCTAGACCCACTAAACTAGGATGTGGTCAAACGTGACATTCGGCATTACTATAATGTCACGACATATCACGGACTTCCGTGACGTCGACTCAGATATAACCATGTCGTCTGCTGATAATGGATTCTAGTGCACAAGCTGCGCGGCGTGCCAGTTGGGGAGACCCTTTGACCTCTCCAACTGGTCTCTCGATCCATCGCCTTGCGCCGCAATGGATTAGATACCTACCCACTCCTCAAACCTCTATTCTTCCCAGAACTTTCTCTCCTTAAAAAGCACCTTAGGCGAAATTATTTACAAGGTATTTTGTAATATTATATGTATTAGATAATTATAGAGATAAATCAAATCAAAAGAGAAGAGGAGCAAACTTTAATTATAGTCACTAGCATCCATTGGAACCTGACATTTTAGTGAGTTACTAGTACCTACCACATATTATTACAAATTAACTAGCGCCTAGTGGGTACCCAATTTAGCGGTGGCCACAGGTCACAGTGCATCGCGTCATCGCTAATTCTTCTACTCGACTCGATTAACGTGTAAAATCAGGTGTTTCTGCTCCGTGTTTGCCGTCTAAAACTAAATATACAGAACAAATACCTGACACATTCATAACAATACCATTATTACTATCTACATGATGTGAGCTGCCTGCATACAATGTAGAAGTCATCGAACGCCCGTTGCAATGTCTGGAAAACTGTTTCTAAAGTTTTGTTGCCACATGAATAGTAGGGAGGAAAGATAATGTCAATAGAGAAAACCCTTTGGTTTTAAAGCAGAGCTGCTGTTGATGTTGTGGGCCAGATAAAACTATAAAGAGTGTAAAGGGGCTATCGATAATATATTTCCAGATTGGCTAAAATATATAATATTTGTCAATTCCGCCAAAATATTAACTTGAAATGGATTTAATCATAGTATATCCCATTGTTAAATAAGAAGTTACAACGTACATTCATAATATAATACATATTTAATCTTGGCCGTTTTCGTAGAACGCTGGTTTTCGATTTTTCCTTTTAAGGCGATGCACTTCGTCGTGTAATAGTTTAAATTGAGCCTCTATCAATAACAACCCTTACCTAGATGGCGATAAGGTTTAAATTCCGCTTAACACCATCCGCCTGTTTTGATTTATGCAAGAAAAAAACATGGCCAAAAAGCGCCTTTTATTTTATTTTGTGGATGTTCATGCATAAATATAATTTTTTTTTTCGATCATTTTATAAATAACTTAATTTGCCACATTATACAATAAAATCATAACCGAAAATGGATTTGTAAGTAGGAGATTTTGAACTCTAAAGCAGTTTTCATAGGCCTTTACATTATTTTTTCTGGGCTTATAAAAAGACTTATCTAAAAAATACTCGATTATTTCAAAGGCCAAGATGTATTCTACTCGCAGTATTTAATTAAAGCATCTGAAACATTTCTAGGCGACCAAATTTTCAAACCAAAAACACATGATTTTACATTACTAAGTATGGCATCGCCTTATTATAGGGACATTTCCCTTGGCATTCCCTATATTGAAAAAAATAAATTAAAAATATTATGAGTAAGATTAAGAAAGGGACGCTTAGATGATTTAGGCCAGTAGAGCGAATGAGCGAAGAAATGAGTGTTAGGAGAATGTATGACGCAAATGTGAATGGTAGCAGAAGTCGAGGAAGACATGGCACGATCAAGTGAATCGGATACTTGAGTCGGGCCATGTCAAGAGTCAGAATAAGGAGAGGTCTAAAGAATGAAGAGGAATGAGTCCCATCATCCAAGTACCCTAAGCACTAATTATGTTGACCTCTGGCGAGAACGTTATTAGTATTACTTATTACCACTTGAAGCAGTCAACACTGTTCACAGTGACAGCCAGTCACACTTCCTGGTGTTGCACAAGGCACAAGGGAGGTAGGCGCATATTTAACTAATAACTGACAGGTTGAATGCATCGTGTTCAGGTAGAAACCTAACCCAATTTACGTTTAGGTAGCACTTATTCTATGAAAAGAAACTGGCTTTGATGCCTAAATATGTTAACGGAATTATGCACCATTGTGTACCAACAATTATTTTAATTAGTTTACCTTTACATACCTAACTAACATCCACCCGAATGGCTCTATAGCCGATGCAAACATTATTCGGGCAGTTCCCCCACAGTAAAAGTCACTGCATTATAATCTTTGTACATCCGCAACGTGTAACGGAACCTATAATATAACTAACATAGTCGCATTTACCTTGCGTACTGCGGACAGAACTCAGATTAGAAATTAGAAGAAGGCCAATCTGGATCTTTATCAGGTGCTAGTACTAGTACCCGTAGTCAGTAAAAGTGCAACACATGAAGAGAACATAATAACCTACCTACCAGGATCAAATCATCTCAGGCTCTGCCCTCGGAGGGCTCACTTCAGAACACACTTCACTCACTGGGACCGAACTCGAGAGAACTCACTTCACCGGCCACTGGGCACTGACACATAAGTTAGTTATACAGCGCGGGGGCCTCGGACGGTACCAGACGGTACGCTCGAGGACGAAGCTGGCGAAGGGACGGACGCGGGACACAGCACAGGGACGGTGGGTGTGTTACTGACGTTACTGTGTTGTGTTGGCTGGTGTGTTGTGGCAACCAGTTCTGCGAGAGACCTCGCGGTGCGACAGGGGATCTCTACGCTGGGCCCGCAACCCGCGCCGCGATCAAGAAGAACTAAAATACACGCGAATTATTTAAATAACACTTCGTTTCAACTCAATTAGTTCAAGAAACAACTATTTGGAAGTACGCGAACTTCCGAAATTTTACCAGTGTTTTAACTACGGAATCAAATTTACCTTTGATCACAAATAAGATCTTTAGCAAAATGGTGTTTTGGGGATATTAACAACGTGCGACCAATAGGTTAAGAAAGTTGTATGGAAGCGATGAGTAATAATGAACCGCTTAGTGTATCGCCATACTGAAACCAAAAAACGATAGATTAAATAGGTTACTTATAGCAATTTTCAAAAGTGTGGTGATTGGTTACAACAACAAGTCCTTTATTCCATTGAATTTCACGAAGGTGTAAAAATGCAATAGGGAATTTGAGTTCATTTCTTAAATATTATCAATGCCCAAATTCAAACTTAAATAACAGTATTTTTAATTTCGTTTTCATAATTTAAATTAATTCTCCAAGTTTGAATATTTTAAAGCCCGCCAAAACAACGATGACCTGAACGGTAAGAGGTAAATGGGTGCGTGACGTCTACCGTGTCTACCGTGGATAGTATTGGGTAGGCATTTTGTATGAAGATTTTCTTTATTCTTCATTAATGAATTCCAGTCATTTTTTTATCAATGTTAACCGTCTAAATAAATTAGGGACATTTTTTTAATATCAAAATTTCATACTAAAATTAATTTTTAATGTTAGAATTTGACATTTTTGTTTTATTTTTCAATGAACATTTGTTACAAAAAATGAACACGAAATTTAAGTAACAAATGTACATTGAAAAATAAAACTCAATAAAACAAAAATGTCTAGAAATTGTTACATAGTTAATCCCCAAGAAATACAAAAAAAGTTAGAATTTGATATTCGCGTCAAAAAATCGGAGGATATTGGGGCTCACACATATTATCCTAATATCTACGTAGCTCACAGGCTAAAACGTTACAGCAGCTGGAGGTGTACTCGCCAGCGGGGTTAAACCATCGCTAAATCATCATCGTATTGAAAGAAATCGCAAATGTATTCAAACATATCATGACAAACGTATTCAAATAAAGTGACAATTAGTTTATGTTACAAGAGAGAAAAATAAACAGGTTAAAAGGGATATTTTAAAACGAAAGGTGATCATTTTGCCGGTGCAATAAAATGAATGTATAGGTACTTCTGCTTTCATTGTTTACTTTTTAAATCTACTTGACCTCTCCGACTGAGGTTGGAGTTAGTGACTTAAAAACTTTCAGGAGGAAATGATATTTCAAAAAAAGAAACATTAATTAGTTATATGTGTAGATAATTATATAAATAATCTTAAATTAAACTATATTGTACTACCGGCTTCACAATATGTGAATTCCTTGGCGTTTTTATAATATTCAATACGCATTAGCAATATGTATTAACATTTCATATTCTTGTTTTTCGATTGACCTTCTACTTCTGGACTGCTAGAACCGCCTCTGATTATGAAGATCACTGTCACAACCATCGATAAAACTAAAAATCATCTCAGAACCTGATATCATGCAAATACAGCCTTTCCCGTTTATTCGCAAAGTACGCCGTGTAACTGGAGGCCGCAGTGCGAGCTCCCCTGGCCAGCCCGCCGCAGCCGGTCGAGCTCCTCCCTCCAGCGCGGCGCCCGCTCGCCTCGTCCCTCTCGCACAGAGCTCGAGTCACCTAGCGCCGAATCTAATTTCCAAATGTCGCTAGTAGCTAGTAGCTAGTACCTGCTGCCATTCCTGCAGGAGTCGAGTCCAGGAGTAGAGTCCAGGCCTCAGGTCTGAAGCCTGAACACTCGGTTCTCGGCTAGGAACTCCACTCCCTCTGCCGCACAGATAATAAGACAATAGGCCGTTAATAACTGACTTCCTTTATGATATCTTGTCAAGAACAATACCAAAAATAAATTGGCGTCCAACGTAGCGCCAACCGTCAGTAGTATTTATATTTGTACACGAGTCCCAGTTGAGGTTCAGTTCCGCAGTTCGGTTCGCGTATGTATACGTAGCACTAAAACTACTCTAGAAAGAAGGGCAAATACCTACTTACAATCCTGTGACACAGACCAGTGCTGATCAACGTTTTTAGTCGGAGGGCCAATTTATCCATTTTCAATTTGTTCTTGGGCCGCGGGGGGTGGGTTACACAGTATTACACACAGCTTGATTGTGCGGATGTAATTGAGTATTTTAGGATGGTTAGTAAATTATTTTAGCTAGATTCTCTCCGACTTTAGTTAGCAAAGTAGTTGTTAAACCTTACATTTATTTCGCATATTAACTGCTGTAATGTCATCCAATTTCAGATAAATTCGCATGTCCGCGTGTGTATGCGTGATTGACACCAACAGTTGATAGAATGCATCGTCATCGAGTTTCAGCCCGATCTGATATCGGGAAGAGGATAAAAGTGAAATTCATTTTAATCTATTAATAAAGCATTGTCGTTGAGGTAGAAACGTTTCTTCGGACCTGTATAATTCCTCATTCGATTTTTTGAAACGTTTAAAAAAATGAATAGTTTATAATAAGTAGGTGCATGTACATGGGTATGGGTATGGGTATGGGTATGTGTACTGTACTGTACTGTACTGTACTGTACTGTACTGTACTGTACTGTACTGTACTGTACTGTACTGTACTGTACTGTACTGTACTGTACTGTACTGTACTGTACTGTACTGTAATGATTTCAGAGGAATAGCTGAACTCCTCGACGTTGCTCGGTATTCACACAGACTTTTTCACAATCATCCTCGGAATAAAAATGTATATTTGTATACAAATCAAATTGACATCGTTTGCCCGTTCTTTTACTGATTAACTTTATATAATAGACCCGGCGTTGCTGGGGGTTATTAGGGTTGTTAGGAGATAGACATATACCATTTTCTGTAGGCCTTTTTAAGATATACAATTCCGTAGTGCATTATGTTGATGTATGTAGCACATAAGGTTTAACCAGAGTTAGCAATGTACTCATAAGCGCCCCAAAATATTTGGTTTTCTCTTGATTACAAAACATCTACTTTGTATAAATAGAATATGCATGTATTATATATATAAACCTTCCGGAAGACCCTATCAAAATCCGTTTAGAAGAACTAAGCGCACAAACAGACAGACGCGGATAGCGACTTTGTTTTATGCTTTGTGGAGATGAGAGAAGAAGAGAAAATCAGAAGCTCACTCTTTTGGACACGACTGTTTACAGAACTACTAAAAATTAGTTAAAAATCCAGTGAATGTGGGTGGATGGGTGGAATTGCATGGTTTTGTCATAATCCGTCAGTTTCGTGGTTTTCATTGAATCGTGCGACCTGCGTCAACTGGGGGTAGTAGAGGCGCATAAATGAGGAGATAATTTCCGAAGTCACTGTTCCAACGAAAATAGATATTACCCCGGAAGCCTTCTCCATTCGCGCTTCCGCATCTCACGCCCCTCCACCATCACCAAGATTCACTGTAAATTCTAAAGGAATTTTGTCTTCCTTCAAACCCACAACGCTGGAAGAAGTATTAAAATTTATTTCAAGCTCACCTAATAAGCAGTGCAGTCTTGATCCTATACCGATATAGTTATTTAAACAATGTTGTATTGTTTTGCTCCATTCCTAGTTCACGTTTTTAATAAATCACTGAGCACGGATGATTTTCCTGAACCACTCAAGTCAGCTGTAGTTACACCAATACTGAAACATTCACAACTAGACGCCGATAACTTAGGTAATTATCGACCCGTTTCAAACTTACCATTCATTTCAAAAATTCTGGATAAAATTGCTGCCGCACAAATAACCAGTCACTTGAATTCAAATAAATTATTCGCAAATCGTCAATCTACGTACAGAAAGTTCCATTCAACTGAAACCGGACTACCTCGTATGCTATCAGACATAACTCTTGCCGTAGAGTCAGGTAAGTTATCACTAGACATGAGTGCAGCGTTTGACACGATTGATCATGAATTCCTCGTTAGGAGATTAGAGGCAACATTTGGTTTGAATTCCGACATTGGACAAAAATTGGCTGGTATCCTACCTATCCAATCGCTTACAATCCGTGAGGGTTGGAAATAAATTGTCCGACTTCGCAACACTTTCTTCAGGGGTACCCCAAGGATCCGTTTTGGGTCCACTTCTCTTCATCCTTTTTACAAATGATGTCGCCAAAATAATCGAGTCATTTGGTCTCTTGTCTCGCTGCTACGCTGACGATCAGCAAGTTTATTTTTCTGCGCTCCAAATGAAATCAATAGTCTCAAGATCCGTATAACTGAATGTCTAGAAGCAATAACTCGTTGGATGTCTTCAAACAAGCTGAAGCTGAATCCATCTAAGACTGGGTTTTTCTGGGTGGCCACAAACAAACTTCAAAATTTCATGGACGATTCACCTTTTTCTATTTCCGGCAGCGATATCATCCCAAAAACAACAGTCAAACTTCTCGGTGTCAATTTAGTTTCAGACTTTTCGTTTAAAAGTCAAATAAATAGGACTGTAAGCACCGTTTTTTTTTTTCACCTAAGACAACTCAAGTCTGTCCGAAGAAATCTTCCTACAGAAGCAACAAAACTACTTATCAACTCTTACGTAGTCTCACGTCTCGATTACTGCAACGGCATTTATGCCAGCCTTCCAAAATATAAAATTGACAAACTTTAATCAGTGTTTAATGCAGCAGCACGGCTCGGGGTTTCAAAATATTCACAAATTTCAGTAACCTTCACTGGCTCAAGTGCCCTGAAAGAATCTAGTACAAATTGTGCTGGATAGAGTTTAAATCCATCAATGAAATGGCCCCACCCTACATCTCTGAACTATGCGTCCCGGAAAACACTGGTCTGAGGCAGTCAACTCTTAGATCAGCAACATCAGCAGCTGTAGACAGACTGGTGGAACCTAAGCGCAAGCCAAATACTAAGTTTGGTGATCGCGCTTTAGGAGTATCTGAAGTCTTGGAATAAACTCCCTCCAAAACTAAGATCCATAACAAGTCCAACAGAATTCAGGTCTAAACTAAAATCTCACCTTTTTAAGCTGTCATACCCTTAAATTAATTATGCCATTCCTGAGAGAAAGTCCAGTTATATCCAATTTTCCAATTATGTCCTAAATCCTGTATCTAAATTTCGCTAATAAACAATTAGTTAATGTTAATTAAGTGTTAATCTCAAGTGACCTACCAGATAAGGTACTGTATACATAGACTAAATTATACTAGAGACGGGATATCCATTGAAAAATTACCCCAACACAATTTTGGTTTGGTTCACGTGCACATTTATGAAAAGGCCCGCGCATTGTGTCGCAATGCGAAATGGGCACTGTGTATTGCGTTTTGCCTTTTGTTGGTCTAGAGTTAACCTATTTTGCTTCCCAGCTATGGCTGGGCAAGTTCATTTTTTCAATCACAAAAATAACCCAGTCAGTGGCGGATCCAGGGGGGGGTCACGGTGGTCATGACCCCCCCCCCCTGGGCCCCAGCCCAGGGGGGGTCATGACTACCTAGGTCCTGGGCCCATCCAGGACCTAGGTGGACCACTAATTAAAATTGTTAAACATAATGTTTTTATATATTTTTTGTCACAATATAAATTTTATTTAAGTACTTTCAATATTTAATTAATTTAATATAATACTTTGTTTGACGGCAAACGCATTATTCGGGAACGAACGCATCGAAAATTCGAATGTTACCGCGTCACCGCGCACCGCCACCGGCGCGCGCTTCGGCCGCCACCTTTCATATTATTATGACACATTTCGTGTAACCACGTGTGACGCTTGCGCGCGCTTTGTTTCGACTAACGTCTAGCGTCTAGCAATACCTAACCTCAATCGGAACGACTAAACTTTATTAATAAAGTGTTTAATTTTATTTGTTTACTAAGTTAAAAAAAAAAAAGTTCCAATATAAGTAATAGTGTTCTTAAAAATTGTTGCTGCAAATTCAATTCATTACAAGAAATGGTAAGTAATCTAAACATTTTCTTCATTATGCCAGTGTATGTGTGTTTAAACTCAAATGTTATTTGTTAATGTTCTAAGGCTGGGGTTAGACTCGTAAGTTTTTTTCCTGTAAATCGCTCTTGAAGGCGAGTTTGGCCAAATTCCCAATGTAAACGACACCAAAAGTCACTTAACGTAATTTTAGTAAGTTACAGAACTTATTCTTTCGGAAGTTTTTTGACAGGTCTGGACAGGTCTAACGCGCCCGCGCGAATTACCAGCCTTCCTGTTCGAAGAACGAACAGGGGTTGGAATAGCCGCACTTTAAAGGGCTATTCCACACAGATCAAGTATAAATGAATTATATAGCTTGTGACAGGCGATGCGAAAACACAATGCATAACCTTAATTCACAATCAACTTACCGGGAGGAGATGGTGAAATCTGCATAGTGAGCATCATCTGTCAGCACTGGAACGTTTAGCGTGGTTGTTAACACTCGTTATTTTGGTTAAATTGCGATAAAAAATACGTATTATGATTAATCCGATAAGACAACCGGGGATCGATATTTGACAGGACAAACGGTTTTTGTGCGACTGGTCGGCCCACGGCCTCCGTGATTCCAGCTGACATGTGCGAAATTAAACTATACAGTTTAATTTCTGACGATACGATTGGTTAATACACAGCCTGTCAAAAGCGATCGGCGTTACGGAACATTCCGCCCACCAAAACACAACAACGTGTATTTTAAAGAAAATTTAGAAAACGAAACGGGCAATGCTGTGGAATGTTGCGTGAACGAAGAAACAGTGAAAAGAGAGAAGAAAAAGAAAAAAAATATATATATATTAATAATAATAATGAAAATTATAAGAAAGAATGCCCCGCGGAAGCGAAGATGATTAGTCACATTGACTAGGCAATGGACATAATTTGGTTAATGGTCTCGTGAGAAGAGAACCATTCGATGTACGAACCGTAGCGATACGAACAACGCCGTCGGGGCCTGGGTGACAATGTTCTCGATGTAGAGCGTCTATCACAAGAGAAGTAAGCTTAGATTCGCGAGGAAGTAGGGCAGGATGTTTATACTCGAATTCGAGCCCAGATCGAGATAACCTGCCACCTACCCTGAGCACCCCGTGGTCGTCAATGAAGGGATTAAGCTTTGTTTTTTGATAGATAGATTTGTTTCGACATAAGGTTGCCCTCTTTCAAGCGCGTGATATCATCATTAAAATGTACATGTTGAGTGCGTTTAACTACTGTCAAAAGTGAAGTGTGAATTTCGGCACGGTTTAATGGAAGATACAAACGACGAGATTCTTTATTCTGTAGGTTGTAGATGAATCTAAGACAGTAACCGAGAATGCGTTGGATCTTCCGAATCGAAGAAAATTTAACTAGTAATAGGTCCACCAGATTTTCGTCCTGTTGGACAAATAACGATCGAACTCGTTCCTCAGAGTGAAGTTCAATTTGGTCGACATTGCCATCGAAAGACGGCCAAGAATCGAATGACTGGATCCGCCATGAAGGCCCCGCCCACCATAACGTGTTATCGATTAGATCGGCTGGAGATTGACCACGAGAAACGACATCCGCTGGATTATCTCCAGATGACACGTGATGCCAAGGAGTCCCTTTGAGGGCATCTTGAATGCGACTGACACGGTTGGCCACGAAAGTCTTCCAGCGACACGAAGGAGAACGTAACCAGGCGAGCACGATGGTTGAATCCGACCACGCAAATGTATTGGCTATCGGAAGCAATTGGTGCTCTTGGATAGGTTCCGACGAATGAAAACGCCAAAATATTCTTTGAAAAGCACGATCTGGTTCTTGAACGAAAGTGTTTACTGCTGTTGTACATCAGCAGTAAACACTTTCGATGGTGTACGGAATTTTATCAAAAGCTCCAGCAGGTTCTTTTGAAGCTTTGGACCGATAAGCAAGGTATCATTTAACGAGGGTCCGTTCACATCCGTCGCTGAGGCGTCGAAAACCACTCTTAACTTAGTGCTAGCGCTGCCTGGACGAAGAATGCAATGATGAGGTATGTGATACTTTCCCTTGTGCAAATCTTTTCCAGGAACACGAGTCATGTGACCACTGTGTAAATAATCAGTCATGAAAGCAGAATATTGTTCAGGTAAGGTTGGATTTGCTATGAGTTTGCGCTCGAGTGAATGGAATCTGCGTAAAGCGATCTCACGCGACCCTGGGAAAGAGATATCCCTTCCCCTTTCTCGGAAAGGCAAGGATACGATGTATCTTCCCGAAGATCCGTCCCGTGAGTGGTCAGTGCAGTACATTTGTTCACAAAGTTGTTCCTCAGGAGTAAGGTGTGAAGACTGGGGAATGGTGTCTAACTCCCACAGTCGCTGGACCTCTTCGTGAAGCCGATCCTCGTTAGTAACGATGAAAGATTTCGTTTCGTGAGCAGTGTCCGAACCAACTGAACCTAGAAGAAGCCAACCAAATGCAGAATTGAAAGCTGATGGCTGACGTGGACCACCATTCAAATTACCAGGTCTCAGAAGAGAAGAGAAAACCTCAGCACCCAGAAGAAGATCAATCGGTCCCGGTTTGTGACAGTCAGGATCGGCAAGAGGCAAGTCTCTCACCTGATGCCACGATGACTTATCTAGACGAACAGTTGGCATGTTGCCGCAGATACTAGGCAGAGTAAGTGCCTTGATGTTGAAGAGAACCCGTCCCTTAACACCGATCTCTAATTGAATGACTCCCGACGTGGTTGCGGAAGATTGGCCTAAGCCGCTAACTCTCTGAGAACTGGCTTGACGAGGGATGCCTACGAGCTCTGCAGCACGATCGGTGATGAAGTGAGCTTGACTGCCCGAATCGATCAATGCGCGAAAGGTTTGGAAACGGCCGGATGAATCGCGAATGCCAACATTGGCGGTTGACAATAGTACTATGGACTTGTCTCCTAAGTTGGTGAGGACCTGAATTTTAGAATCGGAAGACGGCTCCTGGTCCGTAGACGTTGTGGGGTGTTGATGCTGATCTTCCAAAGAAGCGTTTTCGTCTCGATGGAGCAAAGTATGATGTTTTTGCTGACATTTTTGACATGTAAACAAAGATTTACAATCTTTAAGATAATGAGAAGAATGGAGACAATTGAAACACCAACGGTGTGATTGAACAAACTGTAGGCGATCCTGAACTGACTTGAGTGCAAATACCTTGCATTTGGAAATGGAGTGGTCTTCCCCGCAACAGGAGCATTTCAGATAAGTGGTGGAGTTCGAGGATCTATTTGTTTTAGGCTGTCCTTTCTTAAGATCGCAAAGAAGCGCTGAAGTGAGTTTTTTGGCAGCCTGATTAAAGTTCCGTTCAAGAGGTTTGTCAATAGTACTGCTATCGCGAGTCGAAAAATGTAAGTCTCGTACAAGAGCTTCGCATTTGTTATAAAGAAACTCTTTGAGTTTCAAATATGAAGGCAGCTTGGTAGGAGACTGAAGTTGTTCGAATGCGCATCTTGTAGGTGAATCTAATTTCGACAGAATTAAATAACAAAGCACGAAGTCCCAATTATCTGTTGGGAGATCCAATTCTTTTAAAATTGTTAAATCCTCATTAAATACATCTAACACGCGACGGAATTCAAAAGGATCGTTGGGCGGAAAATTTAAATTTAGCATTTCCCGCCAACACGTAAATGCGAGTTCACGCGCGTTACGATAGCGCGCGATTAATCTTTGATATGCTTCAACGTAGTGAGCTCCTTGTACTGGAAATGTCCGAATTAACCCTAAAGCTTCTCCAGATAAACATGAGAACAAATACTGCATGCGTTCGATGTTGGATAAAGATTTGTTTTCATGAATCAGAGCGTTAAACATGTCGTAAAATTCGGGCCATTGCTTGACATTTCCAGAAAATATTGGAATGTTTATTTTTGGTAATTTAACGTTTGTGCACGCATCCGCGGTCTTACAATCGAGAGGCTGACTGGTTAACTCCTGGTAAATTTCGACAATTTGATAATACATCTCGTCAAAAGCTTCGCGAATTTTATCCTCATCAATTTCGTTTGTGTCATCTAAAGCTAATATTTCCGCATAAGACGTTTCAAATTCAAGAACTATCTTTTCCAGAGTAGTATAATGCGCTAACAGTAAGTTGCACTTAGTTGCATCGTGCAAAGCGCTTTTTGCTATTTCATGTGTCTTGAGTAACCTATTATTCGCTAATGTCCGTTTCCGGCGCAATGTTTGAATAGCTGGGGCCATGTTGAATAAACACAATTGGAAACGTACCCAAAAACGAAACGAAATAAATGATAATAATTTAATCTATTATAATTATATGCGCGGTAGGTCGTAAATACAAAAGAGCTAGGTACCTACCTAATTACTGTTCGAATTGATTATTATTCAAATTTTAAGAAACATTCCACAGCACTATCCGTTTTGGCATAGATAGATTATAATCTTAAAGTTCCCTAGTTTCGGCACCAAAAATGTTCGAAGAACGAACAGGGGTTGGAATAGCCGCACTTTAAAGGGCTATTCCACACAGATCAAGTATAAATGAATTATATAGCTTGTGACAGGCGATGCGAAAACACAATGCATAACGTTAATTCACAATCAACTTACCGGGAGGAGATGGTGAAATCTGCATAGTGAGCATCATCTGTCAGCACTGGAACGTTTAGCGTGGTTGTTAACACTCGTTATTTTGGTTAAATTGCGATAAAAAATACGTATTATGATTAATCCGATAAGACAACCGGGGATCGATATTTGACAGGACAAACGGTTTTTGTGCGACTGGTCGGCCCACGGCCTCCGTGATTCCAGCTGACATGTGCGAAATTAAACTATACAGTTTAATTTCTGACGATACGATTGGTTATTACACAGCCTGTCAAAAGCGATCGGCGTTACGGAACACTTCCTATACTTCCTAAAGCAATTCTTAAGGCGAGACACAACCTCGTTCATCGAGGTTTTGCCCAAGGCTAACATTTTAATTTATTTCGGCGAAATTATAATTGAATTTAAAAAAAATAAAATTATGCCGCACGAGGGATGCAAGTTATTTATATTTTAGATTAATAAAACAATACCTTACAATTAATATATTTTACGTTCAACGATTTTAAAACTTTATAACCCGTGTATAACTATAAAGTTAGCGGACTTAGCGGTAAGTACCAGATTTTATTTTTCTAGATGATGAATTAATAACTTCGGAAGTGGACACATTTTTAATATTTGTAACAAATTCTTCAGAATCAATTAAAATGAAGGCTAAAAGTGTGGATAGATTTTTTTACTAAGATTACGAAAACGTTAGTAATTTTTTTTAGAAATGCATGGTATTATTTTTAATGATGGATTTTGAATGATTTACATGAAAATGTTCCGTCTCCGATTATGTTCCCTTAATTTTGTAAAATTCCACACTTATTATTTTTTTTATACGGCAACACTTTGATATCCGGCGAATTTTTGAATTTGACGTTTAACGTTCACTAGATTTATTGTTTGTTCTCTGCGAACTTAACCACTTAACCTTTGATTTGACTTTTTGCATGAGTAGGTGGTTTGGTATATTTATGCTTTTTGCTAAAGATGGCGGTGTTTTGACAGATGTTATTTGACAAATTTATTTGTAAATAAATTTTACAAAAATTTTAGATGTGGAAATTTGATAAAGTGTATGTAAATTTGATAAAAGTACATATACCTAGTTTTGTAAAAGAACGTATTAGTTACATTTTGTTAATATATATACATATTATATTTAACTTAATCAAGTTTCTTTTTATTAATATTTATATGTACCTATTAATAATTCACTTTCAGAATATTTTTGTTTGGATTGTAAATAAATAAAATCAATTCAAATTTTATAAATATTTACTTTTATTAGCGTTCCCCATAGTTTGAGGATTGTCGATAATATTGACTACGCTGCCGGCTCGGCCGCTGCTGGCAAAATAGAATGGACGGTATTCATCCACCAGGTAACAAGGTATTAACAAGCGTATGGAAGCATCGGCGAACGGAGATCTCGCTGGGCGCTTCTTACGTATTGCAAGCACCGCGTCATGGCAACAATATTTATTTCAAATTACTTGCCTCGTGCAAATCAGGCCAAAATATGACGGTGCAAGGCGCTCGGTTTTAAAATTTATAAAGCACAAGAATCGAAATATTTCCAGCGTTTATATTCCTCTTAAATATGGAAGTACAGTACTTACATTTATTAATAACATTTGCTGCACACGATTGGTCCTAAAGGAGTTCAAATTTTTAATTCATTCGGCCTCACTATTGAGAAGAGCACGCTGGAAGGCATTATTCTACTCTTCGATAGACTGGATAGACACTTCATACCTACAGTGAATATTACAGTGGAACGATTCAAATTCTTTACCAGGAAGCAAAGAAATAACGGTCAACAAGCTGTTATTATTTGTCTATTTTGTCGTGACAAGCAAAGTGTTACAATAATAATGTCGAGTCAAATTCTGCAAATGCAGAATGCTACGGATATGGTTGGCGAGTGGAAACGTTTTAAGCAATCATTTCTTTTATATATGATGGCGAATAACTACAACGAGGAAAAGGAAATTCAAAAAGTTGCAAGATTCCTACACACAATACTATGTTGAAGACACACCTGACACCATGTTATATTGTGGTGAAATAAGAACACGATTAATAATTGTAATCTGTACTGTATTGGTTGACAATTGACATTACACGAGCCTACGCCGCCCGGGCTTGCGGAGCAAAAGACAATCTTAATGATATACCTAGTGTTACCATATCCAACAATACCTACTTTTTACTTGTATATATTATTATCAAAATTAAATTATAACTTCTTGTAACTGTAACTGACCGGACCTAAGTCCTCCATCACAACACAAGCAAGCATTTTCGGCTTTCTGTGGTGGTGGTAGGAGTTATTGTTGGGTTATTCGTAACCCGGGAATGTTTGTCTTTCTTTAAAAAAAAAAAAAAAAACTTGACCACGACTACGTGACCCCCCCCTGGCGCCAAAGCTGGATCCGCCCTTGAACCCAGTTCCAAATATTTTAGACTGTACCTATCGCGGACTTTATATTAGAAAATGTAATCAGCTATCTGAATACACAAAATATAAGTACCTTACAGATATCTTGAAGGCAGCGCATTAACAAATATCAGAAATTAATAGAATTTCACTATCGACAAGTAAATTTTCTGACGTCATCTTTAAACTAGTCACAATCATGACGTCATGCAGTGTGTGATATACTTTTAACGAATATATATAAACAATACGACATGGCACATAATAATTATTGATGTGTTGGTTAAAATCACGCGTTTTTACTTAATACGCGCAAAAAAATTTAGAAGTATGGGTTATTTTTTTGGGCTTGTCAGGGTTGTATTAAGTCCACATTTATTTGCGTGTTAAATTATATGAAAAATCGCATCGTTGAGTAATTTTTTTGTGTGTACTATGTTAATTACATTTTTCTTTTCATTGAAAAAATATATATATTACAAAGTATATATATACATATTACACTTACCTTTTTTATTATGTATTGAGCAATTTTTTTAATTTTTGTTGTTTGTTTTTGGGGTGTTATGCCGTGTTGCGCTAACTCCTTCTTTAGCCGACGTTTCGGACAGCGTTGCAGTGTCCATCATCAGGGCAGATCCGAAGATGTGGATCTGCCCCTATGCTTTTGGCCGTGAAAATCTAAAAATTTTTTTTAATGTTACCTTAATCAGCGCAACAGCTATTAGCGACAAGCGATGTTGTATTACAACAAAAATGTGTTGTTTCTGTCATATTTATTTATATAATTATAACTATTGCTGAGAGGTGATGAAGGTGGTGGAAGATATGTTACATGAAAAGGAACGTTCATGTAGGCTTAAAATGTTAGGTATAGGAATAAATATTTTCTATAACAACATTTGATATAACAACATTCATTTGATATAACAACACTACATAGTCTTGACGCTTCTCTATGCCCGCATCAAAATAATCAAAAATAAACGTACAAAAAGACAGTGAACTAAACCAAAAGTGCCTAACTAGCCTAAACTGGATATTGCGCGACAAACCAGCGTAATTCTTATCTCAACAAGTGGATTCTTTAGTGCTTAAACCTCATCATAACACCTCTACAACTGTCACTTGATCTAAACGTTTCGGCTATCACTACAAATCAAAAAGTGAAAATAACTCAGTGGTGCTCCTCATAATTTAGTTAAAAACTTTAGTGTATTCTCTCTTATTCAAAGCCTGAATCAAAAAACATCTACCATGAATACTAAGTGCTCTACCTGTGGAATAAACATCGATAACCCCTCAGACTGCACTTCTTGCTGCATCTGCGAAGGCATCTACCACCTTGCCTCTGCTGATATCTCTGAAACACCTCGCCGCACTGCAAGAAGCTCACAAAAAACACAAAAAACCCAAAATTCCCAAACAAAACAACAAAAAACGAAGACCTGCCATCTATTGCCAAACAACCAAAACAGACAATCCAACCACAGAAACTGGAAACTGCTCTGCCCAATAACACAGAAAGTATCATAACCACAAACACAGATGGCGCTCACCGCACCATCCTAACTACAGAAATATTCACATCGGAAATTCAAACATTAAAAAATGAAGTAATGAATCTTGCAAAGCAAAAATTAGAATTTTTCTAAATAAATATGAAGCAATCGTCCAACAGAACAACGAAATCATAAAATCCATTAAATTTGTTGCTGACCAACAACAAGAAATGAAGAACCGTCTAGATACTGTCGAAAAATCAAATGTTAAAATAAACTCTGAAGCAATTGAATTCAAAAATCAGTGTGCTGTCTTACAAAACATAATCTCCAAACAAGATGAAAAAATAGATCGACTGGATTATCAAAGCCTTCTCTGTAACATCGATACAAGAGGCGTTCCCGAGACAACCGCTGAAAACACCATGGAATTAATGAAGAAAATATCAAAAATTATTAACCACAATAACACCTCTTCTCCTCTGAATACCGAAATCATAAAAATCTGCAGGCTGGGACAAAAAACATCCGAAAAAACCACGAGATTCATTATAGCGACATTCAATAACACCCAAGCACGAGACACCTTTTTAGACAAGATTAAATCATATATAAAATCGACTAATAGCAATCTTAACAAGCTTAACACAGTAGATCTTGAATTCTCGCAGGAAAGAAATCTACATCTCGGAACACATAACTCCAAAAGGCAAATTTCTACTAGCCCAGACAAAAAAAATTGCTAGAGATCATCACTTCAAATACACATGGGTAAAATCTGGCCGTATCTTACTTAGGCAGACCGACGACTCGAACATAATATCAATACACTACACAATGAAGGAGATATTGAACGAGTGAAACGCCAACTTATATGACTAAGGATACACGGTATGCCTATATTTAATGTCATCATGCACACATTTCCAAGTACCGCCACTCTATACCTTTTTAACCACTAAAAACATATTTTAATTGACAATAGCATTACTATCATTACACGTAACTGTAACTTACTAAATCCAAATTATCCAGGCTTATTTTTTCCTAGTCTTGCCAACATCGTAATCCTCTTCAATCACACCACTCTCATTATCTATAAATATACATAAACAGCATACTATAGCCACAATTCTTACTTTCTCTCTAAATATTACTTAATGATTATATCTTTCTATTACAACATCTTTATGTAAACATTACTTATTACCCTGAAATACCAAAATATTATTTATATACAATTGAATTTGACCCTAAGTACCAGAAAGTCACCACCTACACCAATAAAAATGTCATTGAACTCTGTTATGACAGAACTATGTATAGATACTGTAAAAAATTCTCACTACCATTATCATCTTTAAACACCTATGGCACTACTTACTCAAATAATTCATATCATTTTACCAGGTTCATCCATAAATACAAAAACATCATAGCTATAACCACAAGTGAAACTAACCCCTCACACATCAGTGCTCATAACCACAACAAGTTATACGTTCCTTACTTGCCTATCTCTGATTATACATGTAATCCATTCCTACATAGTTATAATCAAACAAATAAATCTCATACTTTCATTGCATTTAATAACCACTACGATTGTAGATCTTCTATGTATACTTACTTGTTTAATTAATGTTATTCTCTCAAGAACTGTACAATTCACCCTCCATAACACAAAGTCATCCCTAGCATGGAGGGTAAAGTATCACAAAAACCATATGTACCCTCTAAGTCTTGTATTAATAAAATTAAAATAAATATATACATTCCGATAATTATTCTTAAAATGACTTATTTTCGCTTAGGTTTCCCCACAATATGTAAAAAATAAATTTTGATTGTTGAACATACTCACCAATATTATTTTAGTCACCTAGATATCTTATATAATATAATTTTGTGTATATCTTTTTCTCTTAAAATGTAATTGTTATTTTTTATATTTTCCTACTAGATGTATGAAAAAATTTGCGTACATCTAAATAAAGATTCAAAAACAAACAAACAAAACAAACCGAGAAAAAATTGAGAAATGGATATAAGCAATCCGGATTCAATTATGTGAAAATAACTGGGTAATATTTATTATATATTGTATATTTACAAATACGGAAAAAAAGAGTATTTGGTAATTTATTTTTAAAAAGCGAATTGCAGGCCTTTAATGAATGAATGAACAGGTTTCTGGTTGAACTTTTAGTAAATTTCGAATACATTCATTATCACGATGTCGGAACAGAATTTTTCTAATTTATTTAAAAAAGGTATTGCATGCCCTTAACGAATGAATTAACAGGTTTCCTACAGGATTTTTAGTAAATTTCGAATACATTAATTATCACGATATCGGAACACGTTGACCGTACCATCAACAGGAAACCATGTGTGCTCAAATCATTTTCATCCCAAACGTTTAGACTGCAATTTCCTTCAGGTCCTTTATAATCTTTGAGCATGCTGTGTGGAGGAGAGAATGTAATATACCCACAAATTAGGTATCGTTGCTTAATATGAGAAAGGTTATTTTAATTACTGGTTGTTATTTTCTACCTTGATTAAGCACCATCTATATATTTCACAAAAATAAACCGAATAGGCCTTTCTCTGAAATCGTATGACATTACAGCAGTTAATATACGATATAAATGTCGATCCTACCCGATCGGCGTGCATTTAGCAAGGTTTTTTTTTTTATTTTTATATTAACTCCACACAGGAGGCCCTGAAGAAAATAATTTCCCTCAGGGCCTATGTCATCTTTGGGGATGCTGTGTGGAGGGTCTTTTTGTGGAGAGGAAGGAGTGAACATGGGTCTTGGAGAGTCCCATGTTGTAGGAGGGAGGAAACACAGAGGCCGGCAGTTCGTTCCACAGCCGAGCTGTTGAACTTAAGAACGAATCGTAGAAGCGACCCGTTCTCATGTGACAATTGTCAACTGTGTACAAATGTTGGGCACGCGTTTGGCGTGTATCCCGACTACGCACCGGTGCCGAAGGGATCAATGACGCTAGTTCCTCAGAGCATCTTCCATTGTAATACCGATAGAACAAGGACAGCTTACCTACCTGACGCCTGTGCTCTAAAGATTGCAGTCCGTTTGTTAAGATTGGGGAATCTATCAAACGGACCGCCCGTTTTTGCACAGAGTCTAGGGTTTTTTTCAGGTATTTAGGGGCTCCGGACCAGAGATGGCTGCCAAATTCGACAGTAGGGCGCACTTGCGATTTGTACAGGGTCAGCAGTTGTGTATTATTAAAGTATCTGCGGGCCCTGTACAGTACGCCCAGCTTCTGAGAGGCCAACTTTACTCTGGCTTCGATGGAGCCCCCGTACCTGAGCTGGTCACTTATAGTTATACCAAGCATATCAATGGAAGGCCTGTTCGGAAGATTGCTTCCGTTGAAGGAGACTAGATTATCATTTGGATCCCTTTTAGACGTAATCAGACAGGATTGGGTCTTTGAAACATTAAATTCGACGAGATTATTTTTACCCCAGGAGGAAATACTTTCGAGATAACCGTCCATTGAAGCAGATTCAAAGCCCTCCGAGCCGTTGGAGTTTGTGTGCCCTTTGGGGGCTTGTCAAACAAAAAGCAATCATGAACTGTACTGTCATCCGCGTAACAATGAATCGGTGCACATGTCAAAAGGTCATTGATGTGCAACAAAAACAAAGTCGGAGACAGAACCGATCCCTGTGGGACGCCAGCATTTATGGAGTGCGAGGAAGAGGTGATACCGTCAGCAACCGCCTGAATCGACCTATCCCTCAAAAAGTCAGCAATCCACGTACACAGGGATGCGGGAAGTCCGTAAGAATGCAATTTGTTGACAAGTCCTCGGTGCCAGACCCGGTCAAAGGCCTTGGATATGTCTAGTGCGACCGTTTGGGTCTCACCGTGACGTTCCAGGCACCGCCCCCAAACATGCGTCACATACGCGAGAAGATCACCGCACGAGCGGTTCCGCCGGAATCCGTATTGACGGTCGTTGATAATTTTGTTCTTCTCGAGGTATGTGAGCAGTTTGTCGTTGATCACACGTTCCATCACTTTGGACAGAACTGATGTGATCGCTATGGGGCGGTAGTTGGCCGGGTTGGAGCGGTCACCTTTCTTAGGAATAGGGTGAATGACCGCTTTTTTCCAACCAGACGGCACAGTGCCACACTTCAGGGACATTTTGAAGAGCTTATTCAAAACTGGAACTATTTCCGCAGCACACCTCTGCAATACCAGGGCAGGTATTCCATCAGGTCCACTAGCTTTGTTAACATCGAGCCCCCGTATGACGTGGAGTACATTCTGATGCCGGATCCTCAGCTTTTTCATATAGAAGCCGCAGGTTGTTGGCGCGGTTCACTCCAATCCTTGGGAAGTAAGGTAGTCATAATTTTTTTTCCGTAGATATGTAAAGTTGTGTCTATATTCGCAAAAAGGAGACAAACACAATGTAAAAATGTAAAAACTTATTTAATGGCCATAAATAAATTGATATTATAACCATGTAACCCCATAACCATAATATGATTTTTCTCGCTTTATTTTAATATTATATTTTATACCTTATTAATGTTTGTACCTAGACTAGTTTTTTATAATGCTGTCTTATAAAGCTAACAAAGTCGTTGAAAACAAAATAACTTTTCATTTGATTAAACTGTCAAGCCACAAATAAACTAACGATAATTTACACAAATTATATACTATTTTATATAAATAATTTTGAAAATTCATAAAACTTCTGCTCAAAAGTAAATATGTGTATGTTTCCCGTTTTGGTTCAATATGTAGTGTACAGAATCCAAAACTAAAAATGTGAAAATGAAAATCATTTTGTGTTATTTATTAGTCCTTTACCTGATTCAGACCTGGTTTAGCAAAAAAATGTTGGTTTGGTGACGGCTTTGTATTCAAATTAACACCTCGGTAACAAAATGAACGCTGTTCCTTGGTTTCGCTTACGAGTTTGAACACTTGTACAAGGAGTTTAAACAGAGTTGGGTTGGTGCATCTCCATATTTGTGACGTACGCTATGTGGTGTCATTTTTAAAATGAATTTAACTATACAGGGCTAATCTAGTATAAAACATCAATGGTCACTGTAGAAATTTATTATAAATTTTTACAGCGCACTCGGGGTGATTTTGGACAAAAACGGCGCTATAAAAATCATTCAATTATTATTATTATTATTATTATATTTTCGGTGACCGGGTATGTCATCAAAATGACAATTCAACACACCCACAAAAAGTGATATAAAGTCATTAAAAGTGATGAAACAAAAACTAGGTTAAATAGGTTACATAGGTAAGTTTTTCACATCTTCGGATCTACCGGATCTGCCCTGATGATGGACACTGCAACGATGTCCGAAACGTCGGCTAAAGAAGGAGTTAGCGCAACACGGCATAACACCCCAAAAACAAACAACAAAAAAGGTTACATAGGTATCACTTTTAATGACTCATCACTTTCTAAAGGTGTGTTGAATTTTCATTTAGATGAAATATCATGGATCCAGTTATAATAAAATAAGCCTAAAGATAATAATTAACGAAACAGCTGTTTTGTTATCTCTACAGGCCATCCTGTAGAGATAACAAAAATAAGATTTATAATTTTTTGTCATACATTTTAACGTGACCTTTCTGACGTGTCTTTCGTATACGTGGACTTCAAACAAAACTAGATAACTTTAGAATTTGTATACCATCATTAATATGCGAAGCTGTGGTAGGTACTGGCGAAAAAATTCTGAAACCTACGAGTTCATGCTTTAATTGCAGAAATGCAGATTATTCAGGTATGTGTGACTCGCTTATATTGGTTGACGCTTTGTCCCTTACAGTCAATATAAGAAATCTAAATATCAGTCTGGTTTAATAAAGATTTCATTACTTTAATTATAAGTAAAAAACAGCTCAAAAGCTGTATAAGGATCACGGAACATCAAAGTTGTACATAGAATTCTTAAAATTACGAATGATTGTAATAAACTTTCTAGGGCATGTTATAACAACTATATAAAGCAGACAGAGAATGATATTTTTAGCAATATAAAACGCTTTTGGCGATTCAGTAAAACATTAAGGAGTGGAGACTCTGATATACCAAATACTATGTATCTTAAAGACAGAAAGGCTGATGGTAAAACGATCTTTTTGCCGACTTCTTCAAGAATGTTTACGATAAAAGTCAACCCAAACAGTTCTCCTTACCTAACTATACTCAGTGTTAAACTAAATAGGGAATCATCATATGATTTTTTTGCATCCAGTGGTATTCCGCAAGGTTCACACATTGGTCAGTTTCAACGTCTCAAAAACCCAAGCGTGTCTGATTTCGGCAAAGAGGGAGATCAATGACTGTCTGGTGCAATTTGATGGGAGCACTCTCCCCAATAAATACTCCATTGAAATGCTTGGAGTTACTATATCAGACCAGCTCAAGTATCGGGGATCCATAGAAGCCCGAGTAAATCAGGCCTCCAAAAAGTTGGGCGTCTTGTACAGGGCTAGGAGATTCTTCAACAGTGACCAGCTGCTGACCCTGTACAAGTCTCAAGTCCGCCCAACTATTGAATTTGGGAGCCACCTTTGGGCTGGTGCCCCAAAATACTTGATAAACCTGCTTGAGTCTGTGCAAAGGAGAGCGATCCGTCTGATTGACAATCCGTTGTTAACAGACCGATTGCCTTCTCTGATGCATAGACGCAATGTAGGCATGCTGTGTCTGTTCTACAGGTATTTCAATGGAGCCTGCTCCAAGGAGCTAGCAGCATTGATTCCTGATGCACCGGTGCACGTGCGCGAAACTCGACGGACACGAGCTGAACACCCGTTCACGGTTGACGTTGGCTTCATGAGAACGGGCCGTTTTTACGACTCGTTTTTGTGTAAGTCGGCTCGTATGTGGAACGGGCTACCGGCGTCTGTTTTTCCTCCCTCCTATAATCCGAGCCTCTTCAAGGCCCGCATTAACAAGTCCCTTCCTACAGCCCCTGCCTTGCTCCGCCTCACAACGCCGCCCAATCGGGTGGTGACATAGTTCCCCTGTCTGTGCACTGCACGGGCAGGGACACTCTTGTGAGGTGTCACATATAAAAAAAAAAAAAAAAAATTGGACCTGTATTATTTATATTTTTTGTGAACGACATTTGTAATATTTTTAAAGGCATCGACGTACCTACTTATGTTCGCAGATGATTTGAAACTTTTTAAAGCAATTCGAAGCCTGGACGACTGTTATATTCTCTCAGCAAACTTGTCAAAATTAGTTGAGTGGTGTAGCGATAACAATCTATACCTCGATGTTAATAAATGCATAGCTACGAGATTTTTTTAAATAAAAAATCCGATTTATTTCAATTACTCAATCTATAAATAACATCATTCTCGAATCTGTTTCCGAAACTAATGACTTAGGTGTTACTTTCGACACCAAACTTAGCTTCATACCTCACATTAAAAATATTTCAAAGAAGGGTTTAAAAATGTTAAGTTTTGTACTAAGAGTGACTAAAGATTTTACAAATATTAAAACTTCTTTACACATCACTAGCGAGGAGTCAGGTTGAATATAATTCAAATGTATGGTCTCCCGACTATAAAGTGCATTCTCAAAAAAAAGAAAGAGTACTAAGCTTTTTAAATTATAAACTAAAAATACCGAAAGAACAAATAAACACTTATCTACTACGGTTATCCAATCTATTAAATTTGAGTGTCAGAGGAACTGTTTTCGATCTAGTATTTCTATTTAAAATCTTGCATAACACAATTGTCAGCCCTGAATTATTGGCGCTCATAAATTTGAATGTGCCATCCAGAAACACAAGGTCAGTACTACCGTTCTATTGTGGTAATCACAGACATAGGAATTAATAGACGAGAAGATAATGGCGAGGGGTAAAATCAACTGTTGAAGAACGAAGGGCGTAAGGCTGACTGTGATTCGTCAATAAATCAATCTGACAGTAAATAGGCATCTCGCATTATAATATCACCATTTACTTCTTAAAAGTAAAATCTGCTTTTGAATGAATAGACATTTTTACATGGGAGCGCAAATTACTCGCCACGCTATGAACAAATTTGCGAAGTCCAAATTCGGCAAAAAAATTCGGTTCTATTTTCAGAGTCGAATATTTCGTTTAAGTATTTAGTTAAGACACTTTTATAAATGTTCATAATTTACTTCCCAGCAACCAACCAGCTTTGTGTTTCGCGTCCAGACGTTTCTCGATGTGATAGTATATGTTTCTAAAACTGATCTATATTATACGATGTGAATATGTTTAAAATAAAGTAAAATAATGCTTATATATGGAATGTAATTCGACAATTGGGTTTATTCTCTTTTTCACATCTATTTTTACAAGTTTTCATAGTACAAGTCAACATTTTGCCGTGTTATTTCGTAAAATGAACCGATGATGCCTCAACCATAGTTCGCACAAGAATGATGACGTCACATTTTCTAGATTCACGGGAGGCCATACGCGAGCCCAGCCGGCTCCAATGGAACCGGTATGGGGAGTGGGGATAATACGCTTTAATCACTTAGGGCAGGTCTACTAATTTGCATATGTCTATGGTGGTAATCAAAGAGTATGGATAATAGTGGTAATACTACGACCAGCACTTCAATATACCACTACACAGAATTGAATAGAAAACTAGGAAAATATGTATTCGCACATAGATGTATGGAATATTGTCACTGATACAATATAAACATGAAATAATCAAATCATTTATCCAAGATACAAGTTCTCACTAAATAAGTTCTTTGTTAAATTTATCAAACTATATCGGCAAATTTACTAAACATATCTCTACCTAAATCTTAGAAATTAGATGTATGATTCGTAGAAGTATTATAAACTATCATAATCTGTAGTAGTTATAAAAAAATTTCATCTTAATAAATTAACTAAATCCAAATCGGACAGTTCCGAACTCCTGCAACTAGCTAATTCCCCGGTACAGCGGTTTCGTGCTATGCTAAACCAATACCGAACCAAATATGATTTAAGATTTTCACGGCCAAAAGTATTTTTGTTATTTGTTATTGGGGTGTTATCTGATAACACATCTGCCCTGATGATGGACACTGCAATGCTGTCCGAAACGTCGGCTAAAGAAGGAGTTAGCGCGACACGGCTCACCCCAATAACAAATAACAATACCGTAACAATAATGTTATGATTCTCGGATCACGGTACTTTAAATTTTTGTTGCTGTAATTTTATATCTTGTATGTATTTTTTTTTTATCATAACTTGTGTTTATTTTTTTCACTGTACTTTAAATGTTTGTTGCTTTTATTTTTAATTCAAGAATGTATGTATATTTCTTTCTCGTGTTAAATTGTACTGCCTTTATGTATATATGTAAAAGCCCCCTGGGCGTAAAATAAAATAAATAAATAAGTATTGGGAACAAAACCGCTGCGCTCTTTGAGGGTCAAAACGGCTGTGTCGTCGGCGTATAGCGCCTTGTGGTATGGGTTGATATCGGTCAAAGGTATGTCATGTGTGAAGATGTTAAACAAAGTTGGGGATACCAAGGAGTCCTGTGACACACCCGCTGTCATAAATCTAGTGGAGGAAAGTACGCCATTGATTCGAACTTGCAAAGTACGGCGATGAATAAATGAATTTAGTATGCAGAGGAGCTGCGATTCTATGCCGGTTTCGGGGAGTTTTAACACAAGGCCATTGGTCAAGATATTACCGAAGGCTTTTGCAATATCAAGCGATATTGCCCTTTTCAAAACCTCCGAGGATAAGCTGTGGGAAGTTGATGGAGAGTTGAATGTCTTGATCTGAAGCCGATTTTGAGATTTGAAGATTAGTATGAAGTGAGCGTGTCTCCAGAGTATCGGAAAATAGCGCAGTCTGACAGCAGAAATAATTCATTTAACTAAAGTTCAAATACGTTTTTGGGGAGATTATTTTATTTATTCGTCCGTAATATATGAGAAAATATGAACTTGTAAAGAACACACAACCCAGGTAGGTGTAAAATATGAACTTGTAGAGAACATACAACCCAGGTAGGTGTAAAATATGAACTTGTAAAGAACACACAACCCAGGTAGGTGTAAAAACACAAAACCCAATAATTAAAAAACATATATTTGGAAAAACGCACATAATTGTAAAATAATTACCTTAAAAATGGGCGTCTGGTTGACTAGATTTGTTTTTAGAGAGTAAATTAATAATTTCATTAATTACCGACAAATGGGCTTGCAAGTTTCCACCAATCATCGATGGTGTCCATTCCGTCTCCATCTACAATTGCTCCCCGGATCGGTTAATTCTGCCGAATGAATATCTCTAACAGTCTTATCTGACGATGAACGAAAGCCCATGTAAACACTTCCTTCGGGATATGTATGGGTGCGAGTTTCAAGCGCAGGTAGGTATTTACGTAATTATTATAACTATATTAACAAAAGTCGGACCTATTATTTCTATGGATTGTCTTCCACAGACGAGCTATCTGTTCGTTTCCTGGAATTCCTTCAGCACAATCTGCAGGAGATCCGTGTCCAGTCTGTGTTTGCACAAATATCTCCCATTGGAGAACAGCACGGGCACTTCGTATTTGTAGAGATCGAATAGGCGAGTGCCGCCGGGCCGCGTGATGTCCACCAGGGAGAGGTCCAGCTGCGGCAAGAAGGGGGCTAGCTGCTCCCGAAGTTCGTCGCATAGCGGGCACTGCGGCCGCGTGTAGAGGGTCAGCCGGGGCACCGCCCCTGCGGCACCTGCCCCGGAGTCACACCTGCAAGCGATAGGGGCACATGAGCTACTGCAGGCGCAGATATAAGCCCTGGCCATAATGTACACGACGGACAGGGCTTTACGTACGGGTCTGCCGCAATGCAATTTAGCTGCGTAAGCTCAATCTCAAGTTATTAACTAAAATCGCTCACTTTGGTCTTCCGATAAGCACACAATTACTCTATTCACTGCTATTTTTTTCCATAATATCATCATAAATACGTATCACTTTCTAATTATTGTAAGTATGCACAAGTTTCAGTAAGGCACCTACCTAAACACAGTGTTATTCGCAGGTAGCTAAAAGGAGTTGTGCTGAATAAGAACAACACTATGGTTAGGTACCTACCTAAACACAGTGTTGTTAGTAGGTAGCCAAAAAGAGTTGTACTAAATAAGAACAACACTGTGGTTAGGTACCTACGTAAACAAAGTGTTGTTAATAGGTAGCTAAAAGGAGTTGTACTGAATAAGAACAACACTGTGGTTAGGTTAGGTTCCAAAACAAAACATTTTTATACTTAAATAAAATAATCTCAAAAGACAGTTCTATTGTGGGAAATTCAATTTAATATTATTCGGTATGCAAAAAAGTCGTAAAACTATATAATATTATATTCCTTCATGTAAAAAGGTCAAAAACAATATTAACAATGCGTATAACATTATTGTAAACTTTTTAAAAAAATAAAGATAACAATATGTGATGAGTTCTCTTACATATCTTGTTTACATTATTCCGTAGACAAGTGTTTATACAGTGATCATATTTACATAACATTCAAGATAAAAGATCAGATAATAGGTGCCTGATGCCTAGTACCTGGTACCAGCCGGGACTGACTACTGACTAGTCTCAAAACACTTACAGCTTCTGTATTAGGAGTGTGGAAGCGCCCCCACCCCCGTTGCAGATAGCGGCTACCCCCAGCTGCGAGGGCTGCAGCGCGTGCACCAGGTGCACCACCAGGCGCGCCCCCGACATGCCGATGGGGTGCCCCAAGCTTACGGCGCCCCCGTGCACGTTGACCCGCGCGGGGTCCAGCTCCAGCACGCGCTGCAGGGCCAGCACCACCACGCTGAAGGCTTCGTTGATCTCCCACAGCGCTATATCCCCCACGCTGACCCCCGCCTTCTTCAGCAGCGGCGGGATGGCCACGGCGGGCGCCAGTGGGAAGTCGATGGGCAGGCATGCCCCGTCCTGCATTGCCACCACGCGCGCTAGCGGCGTGCAGCCATGCTCCTTGGCAGCGTCCGCTGTCATCAGCAGCAGGGCCGCCGCCCCGTCGTTCAGGGTGGAAGCGTTGCCAGCCGTCACCGTGCCTCCCTCCCTCTGGAACACCGTGCCCAACTTGGAGAACTTGGCAAAGTCCACCTTCTTGTACTCCTCGTCCTCGGAGAAGATCAACGGCTGCAGCCCCTTCTTGCGAGGGACGCTTACGGGAACTATCTGCGAGGCAAACACCTTATCCTGGTACGACTGGGCGCTTCGTTTGTAGCTAGTGATGGCGTACTCGTCTTGCGCATCACGAGAGATCTCCAACTTTCTGGCTGTGTTCTCGGCGCAGTTGCCCATGTGGAACTTGTTGTAGACGTCGGTCAGCCCGTCGGCAACAATACCATCATCGAGACGCACCCCCCCGTAGGGAGTGGTGCCGCGCTTCAGGTAGTAGGGCACGTTGGACATGGACTCCATGCCCCCGGCCAGCACGACGCCCTGCGCACCCACCTGCAGCGTCTGCGTGGCCAGCATGACGGCTTTAAGGCCCGATGCACACACCTTGTTGACGGTGGTGCATATCGTGGCGGGGGGGAGGCCGCCCCACAGCGTGGCCTGGCGAGCGGGCGCCTGCCCCGCCCCCGCGGAACACACGTTGCCCAGGAACACCTCCTGCACGGCGGGCGCGGGCAGCCCGGCACGCTCCACGGCGGCGCGCACCACTACGGCGCCCAGCTCGGTGCACGACAGTGGGGCCAGCGAGCCCCCGAACGAGCCTATGGGCGTGCGCACGGCCGATACGATCACCACCTCTGCTAGACTGCTGAGGCAGCGCGTGTGCATCACCTGAAGGGAAAAGTGGGCGCGTTAGCTCGCTTTCCTCTGTACTATTATGACAACATGAAAATATTACATAAACCATTTTAATTACCTGTGAAAATCTTCTTGCAGAAGCCATTATAAATGTTTCGCTGTATCCTTAAAATTATTCTTGCGTAAGTTCATCGGCCGCTCGTATCACAATAAATATAATTATAAATAAATCAAATTAGCTGACAACTCAACATGTGAAAAGCCACCCGTCGTATGAGGGCCGAAGCGAATGATAAGCCACTGTCACTCGCAACTGATAAAACGTTGAAGTTGAACAATTATATCCAACGAACTTTAACCTAAATGAATTATAATTGATGTGGAAAACGTCACAAAGTTTCCCAAACAAACATTGGCAGAGTGGCGCAACCATAGATATACCACTTACGGCGCAACTAGTGATGGGCAGGATCGAAACATTTATATGATCGAAATATTTCTATCGAAACATCAAAAGAATCGAATGTAATCGTTCGGGGGGTTTGGGGACGGGGGTAAGTGACCGGATGACCGAATAACCGGTGACCGGATAAATCATCAAAATGATAATTCATCACATCTTTAAAAAGTTATATAAAGTTATGGAAAGTGATGAAACAAAAACTTTATTAACTAGGTTAAGTAGGTTAGGTTAGGTAAGGTTAAAAAATTATTTTTTTCGTCGTTTTTAATGACTTTATATCGCTTTTTAAAAGTGTGTTGAATAGTCACTGTGTTGAGTTAGCATGGAACCAATTTAACCATAAATGTAAATAGGTCAAATAATATTTAATAAGTTTAAAAATTAGGGGGAGGTTGGCGGCACATAGACAAAACCAATGTTTTCACTCTGGCAATGATTCACAACCAACATGTACATAACCTTAAAATACAAATCATCGTCGGGGACGGAAGACATGGCATGACCAAGTGAATCAGATACTTGAGTCGGGCCACGTCAAGAGTCAGAATAAGATAAAAGTATGTATGAGACAATGTATGAATGTGAAAGTGGCACACTTCTTGTGTGCCAAGACCGAGTTGTTTGGCGGTCCATCCTCTCTGCC
This sequence comes from Hesperophylax magnus, assembly GCA_026573805.1. NCBI lineage: Eukaryota > Metazoa > Arthropoda > Insecta > Trichoptera > Limnephilidae > Hesperophylax > Hesperophylax magnus. The sequence continues at coordinate 1,385,792 of JAIUSX010000092.1, read as the reverse complement.
TATCCCTTCGGAGAAATGGCGTGATGGTTAGTTAGTTAAAATACATATCAACACGGACGTATATAAGGGGGGGGTCTTGGGGGTCCGGACCCCCCCCATTGCACCGCGCCGATTGTAGAATACGATAGTTTCTTAAGTCCGCCACAGTGCGGGGAGCGGGGGAATGGGCAGTGCCCCCGCCGCGGCGCGCCGCCGCCGCCCGCGTTTCGGCCGCGCGCACCATACCAAGCTAGAATCTAGTTTAGTCTATTTTTTCTCTTCGCGTTGCGCAGTTGTCAGTTGTTTTAATACAGAAAGAAGTGTCGCATTTAAAAAGTATGAAACGATCAAATCAGGTATCTCTTTTGAGTTTTTTTTCTAAGAAAGAGAGACCAAATCCCAATGAACTTTTATCAAAAGACAATGTGGAATCCTGTCATATTGAAGAAGTAGGAATAAATAGAGCGGGGCCATCCACAGATACTGATGACGATGAAGTGAAGAAAGGTAAGTCTCTTGTTTATTTTATTAGGAAGGAACCCAGTTACTAGAATTTTAAAAACTTTTATCCTGCTCTTATTTTTATTCCCAGAGAATTTCTGTAAACAAATGTTTTGCCGTGAGCATAAAATATTTGACAAATGGTAATTTCAGTGTATATGCGACATGTACCTAAGTGTTATAAAATCATTTCGCCTTTTAACAGAAAGAAATACAATTATATTTAACTAACAACTAACTGGTGCCCGCGACATTGTTCGCGTAGACTTAATTTTTAGTTGAAAATTCTTATTCTTAACATAACTTTTTAGTTTATGAACCGATTGGATTCATTCCATAGACTAAAATGTTAAACAAAACCGCATACAAATCGATTAAGCCGTTTCTGAGATTTGAGATTAGCGTGGTCAAACGCACAGACAAACAGACAAAAATTTTAATAACTATTTTATTGACCTCAGTAACATAATTATAGTGCGTATGAATTGTTTTTTTTTTGTAAATCTTTATGTACTTACAGAAACGGAACGCTTACGATTTAATTATAGTATGGATTAGAGTATTAGAGTCACAAATTATTATTATTATTCTTACAATTAAATATGACCAAAAAGCTGTTTGAAGATGGGTATGTGCTGTTGTTTTGTTTTAGTCAAATATGTCTTTGTTACAGCCAGGATGGATTTGTGTTCGGCTACGTCCGCAGCCGCAGCCAGGACGGGTTATGATATTGCGCTCTACGTATGTCATCCTCCAAGCAATGACGAGGAAAAGCTGAGAGCATTAAAAGAGCTTTGGACCCCTCCGGATACATTTAAATTTCCAGTCACTATCACTGGTAAAAAGAAACTTTCTTTTCAACGCCATTGGACTACCAGGTACTCATGGCTTGTATATTCAAACGTCATGCAGGGAGCACTTTGCAAAGTGTGTGTTTTATTTGGAAAAAAGCATGGCGGTCGTGGTCAGCAAGAACTTGGAGCCTTGGTTAGTAAGCCATTTACTTACTGGAAGAAAGCTTTAGAGAGCTTTGATCACCATGCAGATACTAAGTATCATAAATTTGCTGTTGAGCAGGCAGCAAATTTTGCAAGGATCATGGAAGGAAAAACGTTTGATGTTATAGAGTGCATGAATGCAGAAAACAGTAAAATTGCCGAAGAGAACAGAAAAAGATTGAAAGCCATTGTTGAAACAATTATTCTTTGTGGAAGGCAAGAAATAGCACTAAGAGGAAGTCGTGATTTTGGAGAAATTGGGATAAATGAACCCGAACATAATGATGGTAGTTTTAGAGCACTTCTTCGTTTTCGTGCGCGATCTGGCGATGAAGCACTTAAAAATCATTTACTAACACAAAACATTCACAGTAGAGCCATGTATACGTCACCAGCAATTCAAAATCAAGTGATTGAACTATGTGGTAGTGCTATTCAAGCGCAAGTACTTAATAGGGTCAAAGAGGCTGGTTTTTTTACTGTACTTGCTGATGAAACACAAGACATATCACGGCGAGAACAATTAGCGTTATGTTTACGATACGTACACTGCTCATCTGGGAAATCGGTTATACGGGAAGATTTTTTAGAATTCATCCACGTAGAAGATGTTTCAGCTCAAGCTTTGGCAACGACTATTATATCACATCTCTTATCATATAATTTGGATATGGATAAATGGATTGGTCAAGGCTATGATGGCGCTGCAGTGATGAGCGGCCGGTTACGGGGCGTAAGAACAATAATCGCAGAGCAATACCCGAGAGCGCAATTCGTACACTGTGTTGCTCATGTTCTCAACTTAGTTTTAGCGCATTCATGTGAGATACCAATAATACGTAACTGTATCGGAACCATTAAGAGCGTAATTAACTTTTTTCGCCTATCACCGCTTCGCGACGGACTTTTGAAGAAAATTGCGGATCAAATTAATTCATCTCATTCAACGCTTATCTCTCTTTGTGAGACACGATGGACCGAGAAACACGTGGCTGTCGAAAGATTTGCAGAAATGGTTCCCGTTATATGCGAAACACTTGGGGCACTTCAAGATGCTGCTAGTAGCGACGTCGCTACTCAAGCATACCATCTTCAAATCGCTATGGATAACAGCCAGTTTATTGTTTCTTTAGTTATACTGAGAAAAGTTTTTTCATATACAGCAAACCTTAACAAAGCAATGCAGAAAGTCAATGTCGATTTGACCAACATTTGCGAATATACAAAAAATGTAAAAACGACTTTACTAAATGTTCGGAACGAAAGTCAGTTCGCAATTCTTTTTGAGCAAGCACAGCAGATGAGTTCAAGCGATATAGTAATGCCAAGAATAACTGGAAGGCAAACCCTGCGCAATAATATTGCAGCAGAAACTGCCGAAATATACTACCGACGAAATGTGTTTTACCCTTTCATTGATCATGTTATTACAGAACTCGACGCTCGTTTTAAACCACATGAATCGACGATCGAAGGAATTCAAATGCTGCTACCTGAAAAAACCAGTAATGACTCCAGGATAAAAGAAAATCTTAACAAGATTACACAAACATTTCTGGGTGGGGAAAATAAAGGCACAATATTTCTGAGTGAATATGAGATATGGCACAATCACTGGAAATCTGTAGCACAAAAACCTGCAACTGTGATCGACACCATCGATAACTGCGATGATCAGTTTTTCCCTTTAATAAAAAAGCTTCTAATTATTTTAGCCACACTCCCAGTGTCCACTGCAACCCCTGAAAGATCTTTCTCTACATTAAAGAGGTTAAAAACTTACCTAAGAAATAAAATGGGCGACAAAAGACTTACTGGTCTGGCTTTAATGAGCGTACACCGAGATCTGGCGGTGCAACTTGATTCCGAAGAAATTATTAATCAGTTAGCAATTAAACGTAAAAGACTAAATGTATTACTTTAAAGTAGTGTCCGACCGAACTTTCGGTTTCGGTTTCGGCCTAGTTTCGGCCAAAAAACGAGTTTCGGCTTAGTTTCGGTTTCGGCCGCCATCCAGCCGAAACTACGGCCGAAACCGAAACTGAATTCGGGAGATTTCGTCCTGCGGTCGGACATGTTCGGTGCACTGAACTGTGAGCCACGAAAACACTTTTTATTTTCATTATATTCAAATAAGTATTATTGCATTAAAAATATTTTGTCATTGTAGGTAGGATGGTACTTTTTAATTTTAATTATATTGTAGTTCATTAAAAAGAGCCATACAAAATGACCAGAGTTTAGAGGAAATTATTTTGTTCTTAAAATGAAAGAGTATTTTTTGTTTAGTGTAGGTAGGTACCTAAAGAAATTAGTGCACCTAAAAAAGTAATTTTGTTTTCTACCTTTTATTTTATGTTATTCGTTAATAATGTTCACACAGGTAATACCTAGATACTGTTTATTTTTTTATATTATTTACGAAGAAGTTATAACTTATTTAAAAAAGCACAACCATTTATTTGAAATAAGGAATGATAATTTTTAATTAATAATAGTTGTAAAACAATGAATCTCGTGTCAGTTTTTTTTGTTTGAGAGAAAACTACATTTATTTTCATGTATAACTTGAATTTACAATATTTTGTTAGTGTTACTGTAGGTAGGTAGGTAATTTTTAATTTTAATTATATTGTAGTTCATTAAAAAGAGTGTCATAATAATACGACCAAAGTTTAAAAGAAATTATTTTGTTCTTAAGATGAAAGCTCTTCATTTAGCTTGAGAGAAAACGCTTATTTTTTTCATACATTAAGTATTATTTGCATTAAAAATATTTTGTTATTGTAGGTAGGATGATACTTTTTGATTTTAATTTTATAATTGTAGTTCATTAAAAAGAGTGCCTTACAATATGACCAAAGTTTAGAATAAATTATTTGGTTATGTGATTAAATAAAAGGTGTTTCAATTTTAAAACAAATTATTTGTTCTTAAGATGAAAGAGTATTTTTGTTTAGTGTACCTTAACAAATTAGGTATAAAAAAAAGTTATTTTGTTTTCCACCTTTTATTTTATGTTATTTCTTTTTTTATGTTATAAACGAAGCGATTTTATTTAAATAAGGAGCGATAATTATGTTATGTTTATTTTTAGTTCAAATATCAGAGACTGAATGATTTATATATATAATATTTAAAAATAAAGGCTGATTGATTAAGACTGACTATTTTTTTCACGAAAACATGACCTTATATATTTTTTTTTAATTTGCGGACCCCCCCCTTATCAAAGCTATATATACGTCCGTGCATATCAACATTAGAATATTAGCCCTCGGGGTGCTTTTTTTGCAAAAACAGGGCAACAAAATGATTAATTTATTATTATTAATAACGTTCGCAACTTATTATGTCAAAATTCCATATTTTACACACACTTAATGTACTGGCGTCGTAAATAGTAAACTAAAAAATGAATGAATTTTTCATATACTCGTAGCTTTTTCGGTTGGTAGATAATATCGTAATTAAACAGCTAATATCTAATACTTTACATTACAACATTTGAAATTACCAAATAATAATTGCGTAATCCTAAATGCATAGTATACAGAATGTACCCACGGGAATATCTTGTTTGTCAAACAATCCGAGATATTTTCAACGTATCTCGGATTTGGGAATCGATGAATTCTGACCAATGACATGACTACAACAACATTCTTAAACAACATTACAACATTCTTTTGCGACACATATAAAACCAACTATCAGTCAAACTCACTTACCAATAGGATGCATGATTTGGGCAACAAGTTTGGTGGTATTATAGATATATTCCATGATTCCCTTTATAATCTTAAATTCAAATTAAACCAACACTTTGTGGAATCATACAAATTATTGTAATAGATTTAACGATTAGATATGTTATTGTAATGTTTTATATTATATTTTGTTCTTTGTTATTGTTAAATATTATGTTGTTTAAAATGTTTCTTTACGCCATATTCTTCAAAAACTACTTGTATATTTTTTTAAAATTCTTCACTTTTATAACTCTTAGTATAAATTCTAACTCGATAACTTATGTAAAACTTATTTATAATCTATGTAAAAGCCCCTATGGGCGTATAACAACAATAAATAAATAAATAAATAAATGACTGCTTTTATATCGATTAATTCTGACCAATGACGTGATGGCTATGGTTGCGAATGATTTTTGACAGAATCGATTCCTTGTTTGATGACATTTTACAGAATCTATTTGTCCATGACACTGAATCGAAATATTTCGATGGTCTAAGGATCGAGTAAATCATTGATGATTCACCGATTGTGCCCATCGCTGGGCGCAACCTACTTTCAAATTGTGTTGGAAGGATCGAAACATTTACATTATCGAAATAGTTTATTTATTTATTTATTGACACCATAGACATATGAATATTAGTAGACCTGCCCTAAGTGATTAAAAGCGTATTATCCCCACTCCCCATACTGGTTCCATTGGAGCCGGCTGTGCTCGCGTATGGCCTCAAGTGAAATTTGAAAACGTGACGTCATCATTCTTGTGCGAACTATGGTCGAGGCATCATCGGTTCATTTTACGAAATAACACGGCAAAATGTTGACTTATGCTATGAAAACTTGTAAAAATAGATGTGAAAAAGAGAATAAACCCAATTGTCGTATTACATTCCATACATAAGCATTATTTTACTTTATTTTAAGCATATTCACATCGTATAATATACTATCACATCGAGAAACGTCTGGACGCGAAACACAAAGCTGGTTGGTTGCTGGGAAGTAAATTATGAACATTTATAAAAGTGTCTTAAATAAATACTTAAACGAAATATTCGACTCTGAAAATAGAACCGAATTTTTTTGCTGAATTTGGACTTCGCAAATTTGTTCATAACGTGGCGAGTAATTTGCGCTCCCATGTAAAAATGTCTATTCATTCAAAAGCAGATTTTACTTTTAAGAAGTAAATGGTGATATTATAATGCGAGATGCCTATTTACTGTCAGATTGATTTATTGACGAATCACAGTCAGCTTCACCCCCTTCGTTCTTCAACAGTTGATTTTACCCCTCGCCATTATCTTCTCGTCTATTAATTCCTATGTCTGTGATTGACACCATGATCCTTCAGTAAAATTATGTCAATCAATAGACCCCCTTCTCCCCGTAGATTCCCACCATCCTCCCTCAAACATCACAATTATGAACAATTTCCTTAACACACACTCTAACGCTGTTCCTAACTACACATATAAATTGCCAAAGCAGAATATACACCGATAATAAAACACTTTTCAAATGCAGATTGGTCTTTTTAGACAAGAATAAAAATGTTAACAATAATCTTGAATCTTTTTACTCCATCATCTGCACGGCTATCGATAAATAAGTACCCTAAACTCAAATCAAACCACTAAAGTTTTTCAAATGGTTTAATAATGACTTAATACTTACACTTACACTAATAAAAACAAAAAAAAATCTGGCACAAAAATTTCAAGGTCAGCAACTCTATCTCATACTACAAAATATTTTACAAATATAGAACTGACTAAAATACTAGCAAATAAATTATATCAAACACCCGTACTTAAGACGGAAAAATATATTCCTTCAGATGTCACAAACCTTTAAAACACATTAATGTATTTCGAAGGGAAAAGTAGTAGTGACCCTAATGACATTGTTAACTTCATTGCTGATTTCTTCAAAATACAGACAAATAAAGGATTAAAAATACTCTGTCGTTCTCCGCTGGCAGAGACTTTAAAAACTGATCAACAATAAACATCTATATTTTTCTTTAGTTCGAAGTCAAGTCGAATATAATTCTTCTATCTGGTCGCCTCACTTTAAAATCCGATCCGATTCCATTGAAAAAAATCAGCATAAATGTATAAGATATATTAACTTTAAACTCTGTCTACCAAAGGATACACAAAATTACAACCACTTGATGAAATGATTAAGATTATTAAAACTCACAGATAGAAGACTCATTTCCGACTTGACTTTTGTTTTAAAAATTGTTAATGGAATTGTAGAGAGCCCTGATTTAATGAACCTAATCACCTTCGACATAACAACTAAATATATATATATATTTTTTAATTTTAACAACAATATCAGGACTGAGTCATTTAGATACTGTTGTGTGCGTACAACCAGGTCTCCAACTCGTCTTGGAAGGTGTTTAAAAATAAATTTGTTCTTTTATATTAATCAGGGATTTATTAATACTCCACGCATTATAATGGTGACTCGATAGTCGACATAACTAGAAGCTGGCTAATTGGAATCTGGGCCAGTGAGATTCTCTGAGAGCCTTCGCACTGTCCATGGCGACAACTGGCCACTGGCTCTATCTTGCAGACTTCCCCGCAAGCTCTATGCCCTGCCATCTGTGCGCGCATCTACAAAGATTCCTAACAGATACTAACTTGTACCTAGATTACACGCAGTTGGCAATAATTTGGCAGAAATTGTAGAAGTGTTCAACTACGGAATATAGTTACAAGAAGGCTATAGTAACATACCTCAATAATACTATAAACTAATATTAAGCATAATACTATTCTTTCAATATATCAATTTAAAAAATAATATCCATCGAATTTATAATTTATAATACCTAACGAACCGAAACCATACTTCTCAAACTATCAGATAGAACAGTTTTAACTGATATTTTATTTTTATTCAAAATTATTACATCTCTAATTGACAGTCCTTAATTATTGGCATTAATTTATATTAAAGTACCTGCCAGACAAACTCGAAGCAAAGACACCTTTTTTTAATAACAATAATATTTATAATATATTATTCCCAGTGAATTTAAAAAAAAACTGATTTCGGAAAGACAACATTAATTAACGTTGATAAAATAAAATACTTATTTTTACATAAAAAAACGAATTTAAAAGGGAGTTCAATGAACAGTATACACAGATGTTAAAACAGACCAGACATACTTAACACAGTTAAATGAAAAATATTTCATAAATACATAAAAAGAAATAAACACACAAGTTATTTTGTAGTTCTAAAGAAAGGATGTGTCACTCATTAATAAAACTGCTGAGGAAATAGCTTTTAAGAACTTTTGCCAATGTTTTTTGTTCGTTGCTGGAAGTTTTAGGTTACTAGGTAATGCGTGTATTGCTTATATGCGATATTGTAAGGAGTTAATTCCAAATTTAGTCGTGTAAGTAGATGACAATAAGTGTATTTGATTTTGTGATCGTGTTTTGTGCTGGTGTATATCGGAATTAAAGACTGATGTGTTAGGAGTGTTGAATTATTTGTATAATGGCAGTTGTGATTTTAAATTTTGGCAGAATCGTAAAAGGAAGTATTTATGTCCGTGAGTATATATATCTTTGACATGTGTATCCCATGGTAGATAATATAAGCATTCCTTACGGTTCTATTTCAAATGACTTGTATTTTGGATGTTTTTTTTGGTAATGGTGCCCCAGATACTAACTAGACAGCTAAATGTAACATAACTCAATACTAATTACTCTATTTATTCACCAATTCCAAGAATTCATCACCTTGCGAACAAACGCTGTGATATAGATATACTTATTGACATAGTTTCTGGGTTCAAAAGACAACTAATTTCAGACATATTTGCTCGTTATTAACATTTATTAAATCTTGTCTCTATACCTTCCTACGAGTACATCGCACACTACTTTTTAGTTTTATTTGTTTTCAACACACACATTAATACTGTATGCATGTACAAACACACTTGATTTATGTATAATACTTTGATTTATTTACTATTTCAGGTCCCATATTTAAATTCGACATTAATTACAGCATTGGTATTTTTCATTACTTAGTTAGTTTTTTCTATAACTACAATACAACTGATATTATTTTTCTTCTTTCAATTCTTCTCTTTTGTAATATTAGAATATAATGTGAGAGTAAATTACTTTCCTATTTCCAGTTTGACTGGTTTGCAACAAACCTGAATAATTGTATGCATATATGAACGTACAATGTAAATCGTTGTTTTATTTATAGTATCAGGTATTATTATGTGGATTTGATATTAACCATAGTATTATGTATTAGTATCCTGTTACACTTACATAAATAAATTTACAATCTCCTTGTAAAAGCCCGATGGGGCGTTAATGAATAATAAATAAATAAATATAAGAATTCAATTTCGTAGGCATAGAATATGGGCATATCAATAGATTGGGCCACATTAAAAAAATTCCGCCTCCCTCGCGAGCAAAAAACGCCGCCTTATATCCGCAGCTATTGCTCCCGCTGAACTCCAAGCGACTTATTAGATTAATGATTCGATTATTTTAATGTTTATATTAAAATATTTTGTTCATGTAAATGTTTCGATCACGCCCATCACTAAAATACGTAAGAAAGTGAAAACACTTCTGTTATTTTTATCTGCGTCAAGCTTATAGTACCTATATTTAGTGATGGGCAGGATCGAAACATTTACATGATCGAAATATTTTGATTGAAACTTCAAAAGAATCAGGAGAATCGGGAGCAGTATCTGCGATAGGAGGCACGTAGACAAAGCATGGTACATTGGCAACATTTTTGTAGGTAAGTACTGCATTTGCAAAAAATGGACTAAGCCAGTGTTTTCATACTAGCAATGACGTTTATTGTTTCTTGCAGATAGCAACTTAATGATCGCAATATTATTATAATGATGTGAATGACTAAGAATTTAAATGCGTTTCATATGACGTTAAATTTATAAAATATACATTTATACTTCCAATTATAAGGAAATACTATATACTTGAATATTCCTATTGGAGGTTTGAAATTTCTTCAAATTAATCAACCAATGAAGAACCAATGAAAATATTTCATTCCCACGGACATAAAAACCTGGACACTAAAACAATACCGAATTTAATATTTATATATCGGGCCATTTGCATCTTTCACATAAAAATACACTCAATTTTAAAATTCTTTATGCAGCGCCCTCGAGGTGATTTTTCGCAAAAACCGCACTATATCTATTTATGTTTATTAATAACCTTCCAAACTTATTGTAAGTCAGAATAACACGCACTAAATCCCATCCTAAAATATGAATGAATTGGTCTTCTGCCACATACTCGTAGCTTCTTCGGTTGGTAGATAATATCCTAATTAAACATTTTGACGTTTCTCGGAATGAATTCTGATCAATGACGTGACGAGTGTGGTTTCGAATGATTTTCAAAACGATTGTCTCGGACTGTGTGATGATTTTTGACAGATCGATTCCTTAAATTATGATTAATGAATCGAAATATTTCGATGATTAAAAAGATCGAGTAAATCATCGATTGTGCCCATCACTAGCCTATATTTCACTTCTCTCTTATCTAACATCCATAATATCTATGACATAAATAAACCACTCCACTGGGGAGTCGCTATATGCACAGCGACTAGTCGACAGGGGGCGTGGCCAACATATCCGAGCATACCCGAAGTGAAGTGTTTCGGCGCTTTATTTGAAATTGGTTCTCCGCTCAGATTTTTTTATGTGACGTCACGGCCGAGCATTTGCGAATATTGCCGAGCAGCCGAGAAGTCGATTCCAAAGCCTTAATAAAGACTGTTTGGTATGGCAACCACATTCTAATTCCTGCAAATATAATTAACTTTTGGACAATAAAAGACTTGTGGTAGGCCCTATGTTCAACTTTTGTACAGATTCGTACTAGGCCTATATTTATTTTATTTTAATTATTTTTTTTTTGTCGAAATTATTGGTTCCTAACTAGGCAAATTGCCCGTTCCAAGGAACCGAAAATATGTGAAAGTAAGTGTGACTCATAAAACAAAAATAAAAAAACAATCGATCTATATAATAACAATAATGATAAGTAGAGAGCGAGTACATTATATTGAGTATGTGTTTTCTTATCGAAAGTAGCCAATTGGGTAGGTAAGAATCAGAGATGTGCAAAATGGGTACCCAAAACCATTTGAAATGCAAAATGGAAATAGGTCAAAACTTTTCCATTTGAAAATGCAAAATGCAAAATGGTTTTAAGAAAAGCATTTCAAATGCAAAATGCAAAATACCTATTTTCAAAATGCATTGAAAATGCAAAATGGTTTCTCAGGTCAAACAATCAAAATAATTATATAATTTTTAAACAATTTTGTCATAATGGACATCAATGTAGAACAAACATATTACATGATGGTAAATCTAAAAACACCACCACTACAGATAATGAAACCACAAAAAATTTGCGCGGGACTAATGTTGCCAACGTAAAAACATAGAAACTGCTATCTAACATTCAATATTACAGCGTCATGTCCCCATGTTCAGTATTTGAATCAGTATCTTTTGTAATGGTATCACTCAATTGCCAGGGCTCCTACCAGGGAGCAACTTGACAAATGTAAATTATCTCTCATTGCGAGGTTGAGGACCGACTGATATTTGGGGCTTATGAAAAAAAGATGAGTGGAGATAGTAGGAAGAATGTTCCAAAAAAGCATTTAAAATGGAAAATGCATTGAGAAAAGCATTTAAAATGCAAAATGCAAAATGGTTTTAAGAAAAGCATTTAAAATGCAAAATTGAAAATACCTATTTTGCATTTCCATTTGAAATGGATTTATTTGAAATAAAGCACATCTCTGGTAAGAATACAAATGTAGTAATATAAAATAACGGAAAAAAGCATACTATAATACAAACATTGATGTATATACTTGATAGATTAAAGAAGAATAATTTATGTCTCGTGTACAATATCATGGTGGTGTTATGACTCATAAAACAAAAATAAAAAAAACAGTCGATCTAAATAATAATAATTATAGTAAGTAATAAGTAGAGAGCGAGTACATTATTATGAGTATGTGTTATCTTGTCTAAATTATCCATCAAGGAAAGTAAGATTACATATTGACTATTATTGAATAACGGATAAAAACATATTATAAAACAAACATTAATGTACATGCTTGATAGATTATAGGAGAACGCTAATAATGCTAGTTTTACTTTCCCATAGGTGTACTGTTTTGTAATGTAAAAAGATTAGATACTTTGAGTACATACACTTTCTCTACTTATAATTATTATTATTTAGATCGAATGTTTTTTATTTTTATTTTATGAGTCATAACACCACCATGATATTGTACACGAGATATAAATTGTTCTCCTATAATCTATCAAGCATGTACATTAATGTTTGTTTTATAATATGTTTTTATCCAAATTATTATTATTAAATAAAGCGCCGAAACACTTCACTTCGGGTATGCTCGGATATGTTGGCCACGCCCCCTGTCGACTAGTCGCTGTGCATATAGCGACTCCCACTCCACTGCCGTCTATATAGAACCACTCACATCTATGAGTACTACATGAGTAAACCAAGCAGTGATGGTATGTGTGGGAGAAGTCCCCAGATCTGGGGAATTTTTAATTTCAAAGGGAGAAAGGGAGTTTTTTTGGAAAAAGTAAGAAATCTGGGGATTTTGAAGATGAGGATTTTGTGTAATCATGCATTTTTTGCAGTGGCCATCTCTGAGCGATGTGTTAAAGGCTAATGTTAAGGAACATAGTTTATCTGGAATGGTTTGTGTTTATGAAATATTGTCTTGTCATTTGCTGAAAACTGGATGTCACCCTAGCTGTCTTTTATTATCTAGTTGTTTCTTCTGGGGAATAATGATTAATAAATAGTTAAGGTTCAAATATTGTTACAATATACTGTCAAGTTACCCGTCTAGTAACTCATCAAATATATATTTTCTTTTTGAAATATTTTATGTTTCTATGTAGTATTACTTTATATTTGTGATTACTCTATTTTACTATTACTAATACTATTTTTAACCTCGATACAGGGTTAGTCCTAGTGAGGTTGATTTTTATGAGAAAAAACGTGATTTATGTATAGTGAGATGCAATAAATAAATTATATGTCACAATCCCAATGGGAATCTATGGCGAGCGATATGCTGAAATAAACCAAACTATGAGAATACAGCCTGGTCTATCACAGGCTTGAATCTCTCTCATGGCGAACACGAAATGAACTGGTAGGTCAGTTTCTTTTTATGCTTGGCTTGGGAGATATTTACGTCTGTCAAGTTTTTCTGATATTTTCCGGGGCCATGGCAAGATAGATAAGACTAGTGAAACCATTAGGGCAAACCGGCTCTATCTTTACTGAGTTAGGGTCGTTATTTTTCTTTGCTCCTAAAGCATTTAATTTTTGTGTATAAAAGTTTTTATTTATCACGAAAAAGGTATTACACAATAAAAAGTATTAATTTTCCTTTATTTCCTTTATTTTTTCCCAATATTTTATATTATTTAAATCATTACGAATAATGGGAACCCACTAAGGCGCAGCCTGTGCGTGGGTAATTATTGTCTATTTTCCAAAATATGAGAAAATTAAACATTATTTATAACATTTAAAAATTTTAACCCCATTCCCCCACTCTTCGATACCTGTTGCGCCTGTTTTAGCCCCATATTTTATTGGCATGGTACCGAATTTTTCGAATCTGGGTAGTTTTGGCGAAAAAGCTGGGGAGATTTATTTTTTCGGAATACCATCACTGCTACCAAGAACTACCTACCCAACTTATTTATCAATTTATGTACCTACCTTTTACTTTGACGTGAGTGGTTTATTTATGACTTTGACAGATCTTCCCGTGTTTATAAATAAAAAAATAATTTTGAACGTCGTGATTGGCATTGAACATTACAAATCAAATGGATTAGATTGTTATGTCAATTTGCAATAACTTTTCTGACGGAGCTTGATATTATTTTGAAAATTTATTTCGCTGTGTTAACCAGTCACCAACCAAACAACAGACATAGACATGAACTCGTTACAGAAATGAATGAGTAAAGAACCTGTAGTTAGTGAAGTGATAATTGCAGGGCGGTGACGCAGGCGAATTTATTGTTCGGAATGAATGATGAAAAGAGTAGGCTGTCCACGTTCAGTGACTGGCCGGTGGGGGCGCCCGTGGACTCATTGCGAGTGGCGCGGGGGGGCTTCTTCTGCACGGGGCGCGGCCAGGAGGTGGAGTGCTTCTCCTGCGCGGGCCGCATCAGCAGCTGGGCCTTCGGGGATCAGGTCATGGCGCGCCACCGCCTGCTGAACCCCCTCTGCCCCTTCGTGCTAGACCCGCTGGGCTCCGGGAACATACCAGCGGGACAGCAGGTTCAGGAAAGACCGCAAGATCAAACCAGCAGTCGTAGTCTACCCAGCAATCAGTCCGGCAATCAGCCCGGCAATCAGACCGGCGATCAGTCCAGCAGTCTGTCCAGCGAGCCACCTCCGACCTCAGGGGCGCAGGAGCCGGAGGAGGACCTCACCAAAGACACAATCTTTAAATCAGATATGTTGAGACTCCTGTCTTTCAGCAACTGGCCCGTGAGAAACATTTTATCCACTGAATAACTACAGTGTAGTAGGTTTGGAATAAACTCTCCTTAATGTATTATTGTACCTACAGCAAAGTAACAATCTGCCTCCATTTGCCTATGTTGCAGGTGAGCTTCATCTCTGCCGAATCTCTGGCGTTGGCGGGGTTCTATTACGTGGGGGGCGGGGGCGGTGGTGACCGTGTGCGCTGTGCGTGGTGCACCGGAGAGCTGCAGAACTGGCTGCCCGAGGACCGGCCCCTCTCCGAGCACTTGCGTCACTTCCCGCACTGTACCTACGCTCAAAATAGGCAAATGTGAGACCATTTTCACACATTGGATTATATGAAATTATGAATAATACTAGTAAATGGGTGACGTACTCATTATGAAGTGCCTGTCCCGCTATTATAGAGAGTATACTGTATAGAGAGCAGGCGCAATTTATAACTCAATCGGTTTACATAAAAAGTCAAGTGCAAATAAAAGTTTAGAGTCAATCAACTTTGTTAATTACCATTGGTAATACATAATTATAAATAAGTTTGATTTGTCATTTGCTTGGATGATTAATATATGTATATTAATTTTGGCAAGTGTTCCTCTCGCTAGTAATCTGTCAGGGGGAAATAGTATTCTGATCGTCGTCGGTAATGTTATTCATAATTGTTTTGTAATATCCTACCCATTAAGCATTTCCTATGTAGCTCATCTTTATATTGATTTAGTTACATATATTATAATTATATTGTATTAATTACAGGATCTCATTTTGCTTTGTTATTTACACATATTCATTGCTTCTATTTACTATACTTTGCTGTTTTACACGCTCTGGGTTCTTTATTACTTACGCAGTTCTAACTTCTTGCTAAATGTTATAGATATTATGTAAAAGCCAAAGGGCGTTAATGATACAAATAAATAAATACAAACCACTCAGAAGAGTACAATTCCCAATTTTGTCATTTTTGTTCCAGTTTATCGTCACCCGACAGCAACTCTGCGCTGGTGGACAGCGAGATCTCAAAGGAGCTGGGCATAGTGGCGGGCGGGGCAGGAGCAGGGGAGGCGGGACTGCACTCGCAGGAGGCCCGGCTGCGCTCCTTCCCCCCCACGTGGCCCCCCGAGCGACCGCAACAGCCGCCAGGCCTGGCTGCCGCCGGTTTCTACTACGTGGGCGGGGACGACCAGGTTCGCTGCTTCCACTGCTGCGGATCCCTGCGTGGTTGGCAGAAAGAGGACGAGCCTTGGATAGAACACGCCCGCTGGTTCCCCCACTGCGGCTTCCTGCTCCTCGCCAAGGGCCAGGCCTTCATCAACGCCCACAAGGAGGTGGAAGCGAGTGAGGAGGTGGGGGAAGCGGTGGAGCGCTGCATGCGGGGCTCTGTGGCCGCCGTGGCGCTGAGTTGCGGGCTGCTGCCCGACACCCTCAAGAAGGCCTACCGCAAACGTCTCCGGGACACAGGTATATAATACATCAGGGTCATGAAATGTGACCTGTAATGCAGGTGCATTATATAAGCAATATAAATACAAAACAATACAAGAACAACACGTCAACTCACCAGAGATCAAATGGGAAAATAATTCACCGACTCCAGATATTTTCATATCAGAGGGTTCGGCTCGGTAGAACAGGGCCTATAAATCCTACTGATCCCTCAACATAAATATTTTAAAAATCTTTCGTTATCCTACATGTATTTAAAATGACTGATTTTTGTATTTTTATATATAAATTTTTTGATAGATCTAATATGCCTAAATTTTTAATGAGAGAGCTAGGTATAATGCCAGTACTCGAAATAACAAATGGTAATATTATTATAGTCTGAGAATGCCAAATTCTTTTTATGAAGAAGTAATAATATTATATTATTTTGGTTTCTTTAATATTGTGCGGCTCACCGAAGTGAATATTGAATGTAGATATTATTAAGTATATGTGTTATAGGAACCCCATTCCAGAGCAGTGAGGCACTGATCAATGCGGCGCTGAACGAGGAGGGCAGTGTTTCACCCACCGCATCGCCCCACTCTCAGTGAGTTATATACATGATGTAATGCATACATTCTATATTACTTCATAATTATAATATCCCCTTTGTAACGTACTCAGATCAGCCACTGCAAGTCCTCCCACGCTACACGCTGAGAGCGCCCCCCTTGCACACGGGGCAGGGGACGTCGGGGGAGCACAGGGGACAGAGCAGGAGGTGTCCGTGGAGGAGGAGAACAGGAGACTGAAGGAGGCCCGCCTGTGCAAGGTGTGCATGGATGCTGAGGTAACACACCCATTTACCCGCAACTAAAGGCTTTAGTGCAAGCAGCAACCCACTCAGTTATCGAGTCAGTCCATGCTCATTGCATCTGTCGGTTGTCAGACCTCAACTGTGATTAGAACTGTAGATTTAGGCACCAGGCCCAAACTGTGTCTTCAATCGATGATGATAGGTAGGTAGTGGGCACTGGATGTGCTTTGCCTCTGCTTGCTTCTGGTCTTGATGAGGTAAGCACCAGATGGTTCCAAGCAGACACGGGGCGAGGTGAGGCAGCTGATGGTCAGGAGTTACTTTGTAGGAAAGTAAAAGACTTTGTTGAGTGGTAAAGTTCAACAGATTTATTTTGTAAAAATGTGCTGCTTATTATGTGATCTGGCTGACGCGAGAACCACATTGCTTTGTCATTTTGTCAGAGTACTCGACGAAGGCAGTAGCTTAAAATGGTTTTACAAGAATAATTATACAGGCTCACCCATTGATGTATTATACTAGATTAGCCTTGTCTAGTCTAATATTAGTCTATGGGGTCACCTGTATAATATATACAGTGTTTGATTACATTAAATGTGTTCAAAAGTATGACTTGACCACTAAATTTTTTGTTGTCAAAAAAATAAGAGAAAATTAGAAAATTTGTAAAAATTATAAGAGTTTAAAACCTCCCCATTGGCAGTGTATCCCAAATAGTTTTTATTTTACTGATATAAAGGGGGAGATGTACAATACATAAAGGAAATATATGTAATTGTGATGTTTTTGTAGAAATCATCGTAGTAGCCATTATGAAATGAAAAATCCGGCCGCAGTGTGTCGGCGGTGTGGTATATGTGCTTTTCTTTTACTGCAAGACTTTCCTTTTTCCAACTTCTTTACAAAGCTCATGTTTATGAAATGATTCCAGGTGGGTGTAGTGTTCCTGCCTTGTGGCCACCTGCTGAGCTGCGTGCAGTGCGCGCCCTGCCTCTCCGCCTGCCCGCTCTGTCGCTCCAAGGTCAAGGGCATTGTGCGCACCTACCTCTCCTAGCCTCCACACACTGAGGCCAGTGATGGCAGGCACGTACTGAGTCACGTGAACCTCGCACGCAGATGGCTCGCCCCAACAATAAGGAAATCAGAATGCAGTTCATAATAGAAAATAAATACAGTTCATAAAGAAAGCTGTTGTCAAAGTGAAAAACAAGTGACTTTCTTAATGAAAAGGGACAAACGCAGAAGCTTAATGTTTTAGAATTCCATAAAGAACTTTTTCTTTTTGGAAAATTGGTTGAATAAAATTACAAAACCATAGACTTAGTACCTGCGGTTATTGAAATTTGCTCTTCTGTCTACTGACCTTCGTTATAGTATTGAATATTTATATGAATTTCATCATGTTGTGTTTGTGAGATTTTTTTTATTTATTTGCGACAATTTCAAATTCAACTTTGATTGCTCACAGTTACACACGACAAATAATAGTTGAATTTTAATAAAGTGTAATATAATATATTAATTATTTTTTTATTATTGATAAATAAATATATTACTAATACATAATGATAGTTGTTCGTGTGATTATCCTTGCAATGTTAATATTTAGTTAAACTTGGTATTAAATTCTGTGATTGTGGTCAACATACACAAGCTTGTCTTATGATTCCGAGTGAATTTGAGGACGACTTACTAAGATTATTGTTTTTAAATGAATATTTTCGTAAATACACAATCAAATCATGAAATGTCAAATAAACCTTGCATATTATGTAATATCTGAAAACACACTGGTCACGTGCGTTGGAAGGCGTGACGGCCGTACCCTCCACTTTTAAACATACACATCCCAGAGTGATCTGGGCAGCGCAGATCGGCATTGCGTGGGACAAGAGTGTATCTATTGCATCCGTGGGGAATTCAATGGCCGCAATCAAATGTATGTGTGAAAACACTGACACTTTTCATTTTGGTTTTTCCACATAATAGTGTCTCAACACTTATTTCTTTGTATATTATACCTATCCTGAAATCACTTTTGTATAATTGACTGTTTCTATAAATATAATTCTGCATTATTGTTTTAAAACTGTCCATGTACATGGATGATGCACTGCTTTACATGGAAACTTTACATTGGATGGCGTCACTTTGGTTATTTTGGATATAAAGAAATGTATGGAAATAGAACGGTTTTTCCCCGTCACTTCCTGGCAAATTTAAATGTTTCAAGCGGTAGTCTGTTTGAGTGTGAAGTTAGTCACGGATGCAGGAAATGTGAAGAGGATGAAGAGACTCCAATTCCCGCTCTGTTGGGAACAAGGCATATATACCCCCAGGAAGACACAGCAAAGTAACCAGAGGACAACTGAATGAACTGGAACACTTACGGAGTGGGGTAAAATGGGAACTATACGTAAACTGTCTCCGCTCTATACATAATAATAATATTCCATAATACATATTTAAGTTCTTCCATTCTTCAGTCTTCCTCCGTTGTTTGTTGTTGTTTAGCCAGAGTGTGTGTGATTGTGATTATGCAAACATACTCTTTGACTCTTTAGAATAAATATTTCTACTCATAGTGGCTGAGAAGGCATCGGGTCTGGGTCCCACCCAAACATTGTGAGTTCAATTCCTCGGCTGGATAAGTCCTCCATTATAACATTTTAAAATTATTGTCAGATTATTCGTAACCCGGGAATGTTTGTCTTTCTTTTAAAAATGTCCAATTTTTCAAACCTGTTTACACGGATGAAAACATTGTGGTAAAGAGTTGGTGTTTTATTATGTCAGTATGTAAACACAATATTCTTAATTCAGTTTACATTAATGCTTTGCGGGTGATCTTAAAATGACTTGCCATGTACTGCGTGCATGCGACTAAGTACTATATTTTGACCAAACACACGCGTAGCTTCGCATCTTCCAATCTTCCACAATTGGACCATTAACCTCGGCCACCAAAGTGCGGCGAGATTAAACTAACAGGAGATAATAATGGTGATTATATGTTTACCGGACTATAAAACTACTGTACTAGATAATTATTATAATGAACATTTTAAACAATAATTTCAATGGACAAGCGATCTCTGTATTGTAATGCAATATTTTCTTTAGTGATGGAAATGTATTGACTGTTCTTAGTCAATAGGGGTGTAAGTGACATAAGATTTCAGGTAATGAAAAGGTATAAGACAGATTTCGAATAATGTAAATTCAATAAGAAAAGTGTGATTGGGATGTATTATGTATAGGCAATATCAGAATGTTACTCTCAGACAGGTATATGTAATATAAGTATGAGAGCTTAAAGGGGTAAGTTTTTAGTTTAGACCTGCATTCTGTTGGATTTTTTTATGCATCTTTGTTCCGGGTTATGCATCATAATGCTTATATAATGCACTTGCATAATGTGGATTGACTAGATGATCATTTGTGGAAAAGTGGGGAAGATTTAACCCGGACATAAAGTCGCAAAATAATTATGAAAAAAAAAAACTTATGTTCTGTATTAGCGCCGTCCGAGTATACATTTAGGGACAATCAAGTTTTAAAAATAATTCACCAGAGTTTGGTAATTAAACATAACTTGATTGACTGCTGTAATATAGTACCATATTATGAATATGAACCAAATTCATTTTTAGAAAATGAATTTTATAAAATATATTACGATAAAACTATACTAACAGACCGAACGATCAGTCATAATAGACCCGATATAGTTTTACATGACAAAATTAAAAAAGTAACTTATATCATTGATGTCGCTATTCCAAATTCCTGTAATATTCCAAAAATCTGTTTCTGAAAAAATAAGAAAATACACATATTTAGGAAATGATATTAAAAGAATTTGGCATTCTCAGACTATAAAAATATTACCATTATTTCGGCTACTGGCATTATACCTAGCTCTCTCATTCAAAATTTAGGCGTATTAGATATGTCAAAGAATTTATATATAAAAATGCAAAAATCAATCATTTTAAATACATGTAGGATTACTAAAGATTTTTTAAATATTTATATTGAGGGATCAGTAGGATTTATAGGTCCAGTTAGGAGTTCTACCGAGCCGAACCCTCTGATATGAAAATATCTGGAGTCGGTGAATTATTTTCCCATTTGATCGCTGGTAGGTTGACGTGTTGTTCTTGTATTGTTTTGTATTTATTATCCTTATATAGTGCAATAGCATAATGTGGATTGACTGGATGATCATTTGTGGAAAAGTGTGTGGAAGGGTTTAGTTTTTCCTGTGGGGAAGATTTAACCCGGACATAAAGTCGAAAAAAAAAAAAAAATTTCATTATTAAAATTGATTTTAATTAAATTAAATGGAGTTCTACGAATTAAACACAAAAACAATAAATACCAAATTTAATATTTGGCTTGCACTTAGGTTCCATCAGTCTGCCTACAGCTGATGATGTTGCTGATCTATGAGTTGACTGCCTCAGACCAGTGTTTTCCGGGACGCATAGTTCAGAGATGCAGGATGGGGCCATTTCATTGATGGATTTTAACACCATCCAGCACAATTTGTACTGGATTCTTTCAGGGCACTTGAGCCAATGAAGGTTACGAAGGGGTTCTGAAATGTGTGAATATTTAGAGACCCCGGTTATGAGCCGTGCTGCTGCATTAAACACTGATTGAAGTTTGTGAATTTGATATTTTGGAAGGTTGCAGTAATCGAGACGCGAGACTACGTAAGAGTTTATAAGTACTTTGGTTGCCTCTGTAGGAAGGTTTGTTCGGACAGACTTGAGTTGTCTTAAAACGAAAAGTCCAAATCTAAATTAACACCGAGAAGTTTGACTGCCGGAAATAGAAATTTGAAAAGTGTTAAGTGATTAAGTCAGTGCCGTGCCATAATAGAGCAATGACAGTTTGCAAATGGCACCGATTCTTGTTGATACTCATTACTACTGATTTGTATGTTATTTTACTGCAAGGATTGAAACAGTAAAATTTAGTTACTAAAAGGCTATTAAAGGCTTAAACCTTGGCACTGACTTTGTAATTTAGCTGTTGCCCTCCCAGACCTCTACACTAGTCGGAAATGTTATTCCTTGACTTTTACTTCATTGTCGCTTACCCGTTCGCTCCGAGCGCCTACTTGCCAAGGAATTAAGACGCTGATAATACCTGGCCCTGATCTTCCTCTATGTATTATATAAAGAGTGTCCCGGTATGGGTTTGATTTTTAATCAAAATATACAATAATTGACCTTCAAAACAGGAGGAAGCAATCACGTTACAATTGTAATGCCATTGTCTCCTTGAGATTTTGGAAAACCACCCCAAACCCGTTTTCCCTCTCCCTTAAAGCAGAAAGTTGTTGAAATAAGAGGTAAATTACTGTCTTCATCTGATTTCGTAAAATTCTATGTAAAGCCCGGACAACGCCAGGTTTCAGTTTGTGACGCTATAAAAAAAAGTCCCCCGCCTAAAACTATACTAATTTAATAATATATTTTTCTAATAAACTAGTTAGGATAATTTAACGGTTAGGTAACACAATGAATAAATGATCACCGGAAAACAATGAACTAAACAAAAATAATAATGATTGGATTATTTGTATAACGCCGCTTTCGTGAGTAAATCACCTCAAGGGCGCTTAACAACTTAATTTATGCATTTAATCTATTCCTATCTGTATCAGACAGGGTAAGATACACAAGACTGTGAAAGGGCCGGAGGTCCCAACCCGTGGAGGCGGAAGATGTCGTGGGGGAGTAGAACGAGCCGTCTCTGTAGCCGTTGTAGAGCTGGTCCAATCGCTGCTGCTTGTCCTTGTTGCTGAGTCCAGGATGAGGCGAGGGGTAGAAGCAAAGAAGGCGAGCAGAGGCAGAAGTCGGAGCGAGGTAGAAGGCAGAGCAGAGAGAGAGTTGTAGAGCTGGTGATGGTTGCTGGCTATCTGCCCTTTCTAGGGCTTTGTGCCCGTTTTATAGGACGCGGGCAGGGGCCCCACGTGTCCCGCTTTCTCTTCGATTCTCGGAATCGAGAGCCGTGTTGGGAAGCGATAGCGGCGCCCCGCCGGTCATTTTACAGCCGCTCCGCCGGTAATTTCGGGCCGTGGCCGAACGTGACCACGGCTTTCCTTTGTTTAGGCACGATCCTCAGAATCGTGCCCGTGGAACGTAATGACGGCGTACCACCGGTCATGTTGTAACGTCATGACGGCGCACGGCCGCTTGCTTCGGGCCGTGGCCAAACGTTACCTCTGCGTTTAGGCACGATTCTCATAATCGTGCCCGAATTGAATGCCATTCTCATTATCATTTTATTTCACCAGCTCTCATACTCTATAAGTCTCTGCCCCTATTCCTCCAGCCAAGCTCTGACGTTTCATTTATTTTGATATACAAGATGATCACATACATGTTTCATTTAACATAATTTTAGTAGTTTAGTAATTTAATAAGAGCGAGATAATTAATAACAAATTTAATATGGGGCGGCCGTAGCCGAGCCCGGAGCAGTACGTCCGTTACACTATCACTTAGACTTATAACTTATTACTTGTGACTTATAACTAAGTTTCATAGCTAGTGACTTATAACTATGATTAATGTCGAGCGATTTATAACTAAGACTTAAAACTATACATATTCTTATGACCGAGTGGGTATTTACACAATACCGCTATATAATATGACTTACAACTACGGCTTAAACTAGAGATTTACGTCTAACATACATATTTACGTCATTTACAAATATAGATTGTTATGATTTCTGCCCGTGGTGTCAGTGGAAAGGCATAAAATATTACAAAAATAGTATACGCGTAATAAATGGTTATTACATTAAATTGGGTGGTGAAGGAGAAAATCCCCTAGACTGTGCAATGAAATATTATTCTGGATAATACAAGTTGAAAAGATGAGTCTTTAGTTTTGCTCTGAACTCAGATGTGCTGTCGATCTTTGGCAAATGTGAAGGGAGTTTGTTCCAAGCTGTTGGGTCTGCTACTGCAAAAGCCCGGACTCCTAATTGGTATTGGAATTGCGCATAGCTACTGAGAGTCTACCTATGGCTGTTGAAGATGTTGATCGAAGGGTTGCATGCCTAACGTGTATATTTTAGGGAAATTTGCATATATGCCATTGCAATAGTCGAGTTATGATACATTGTAAGAGTTTACCAACATCTTTGTGTCGTTAGCTGGAATATTTCTTCTTTGATTTGATTTGACGCAGGTGAAAGAAACCTGCGCTTACTGTTTTGTTAATTTGGGATTTGAGTGAAAGATCTTTATATAGAAGAACACCTAGGAGTTTAATGCCATTTTTAGGGTCGGTGTTGCAGCCAGAAGTAATGAGAGGAGATTTGTCTAATATTGACGTGTGCTTTTTTGTTGCTGTCCAGAGAAATTCTGTTTTGGATGCATTTGGTCTTGGTTTGTTCCAAGATATCCACTCTGTTATGGCAGCAATGCATTGTGACATCTTTCAATTTGTCTTACTCATTCGGCGCACAGTAGTAATAGATTTGCTGTGCAATGGAAAAGAAGTCCGAATGATTCTATTATTTTGGCAATATCGTTTTTTTTTTATTATTATACATTATACACTTTACAAATAAGGTAAAAAAGTCCCGATAAACTGCTTTTTAGCAGTTTGTCTAACTGGTTCTTTCATTATATATCTTATTATAGTGAGTTTACAGTTACATTTTTACAATTATATGTATAAAACAAAAAATTAAAAATTTTACAGAAATATAGCAAAAGAAAAATTATGAAAAACATAAATAACAAATTTAAAAGTCTTTAGAATGATATATCATTGTAAGCTAATACAAATTAATTCTTTCAGTAAGCCAAGTCTTCAGTAAGTTCACCAATTGTTTGTTTTGGGCACAGTTTTTAATTTCAGCAGGTAACATATTAAAACAACTGGGAATCATGTAGTTTAACGTTCTTTGTCCATATTTATTTGTATGCTAAGGTACAATAAGTCCTTCATTAAAGTTAAAACGAGTATTATGATTTGTGTTCTAGCCTGTTTATATATATTTCCAGCTAATAATAAAAACTATGTATATAAGGGGTTATTTATGTGCTGAAATATAATTTTGTACCACAGAAATGCTCTCACTAAAACAATTTTGAGACTCTGATAGAAGTATGGAATATTATGCCTTATAAAAGTGGTAAAAACTGAGTATTTTATTAATTTCAATTATGCCTTTCTTTGTACAAATTTTTTTCAGCTAATAATTTAACCAATGAATTTTGCACGGATTGAACATGGTCGATATTAGTTTTACAGGAAAATCCCCAAGCTGTTATTCCATACCTTATAACAGATTCAGCTAGAGATAAATGAGTGCAGTTTGGAACAAAAAAAAAAAAATTATACAATCTGCGTGAACAAACTTTGTTTATTTGTATATCCCACTTGAAAAAGCAATCAATATTGACACCTAAACATATTCTTTAACTAGTTACATATTTTCACATGTACACATTGCAGAAATACCATTGTGTAAGCAATCTGAGGTATGGGTCTTTATTTCTGGTGTAATATATACCTTAACATTTGGGGATCTTATGTGTAACAATGAGACCATTTTAAGAGTTCAATGTAGTCTTTTTGTAAAAGGTCTATACAAGTTTGCAAATCACTTCTAGAAATCACTAAAGCAGTATCATCCGCATACACAGTGCTTTACATGTCTAAAAATGTATTTAATAAAAGATACATAGGTATATATATAATATACAGAATTGGACCTAATATGGAACCTTGAGGAACGCCGGCAAAAAACTTATTTTTTTGCAAAGAGTTTAAGAGTTTTAATTTCATGCATCGGTTGTTTAGGTAATTTTCAAAAAAAATTAGTAGTTTTCCTCTTATTCCTACAATTTCTAGTATTTTAAGTAATTTACCATGATCAATAGTATCAAAGGCTTTTGAGTAATCTATAAATAAGACTAATGTATGTTTTTTACAGTTTAATTCATTATTATTCATGTTGGCAAATTTTTGAAGCAGCAATTATGTACTCTTTTTTTATCTAGTATCTATTATAGAAAAATCTTCTAAATATCTCATTAATTTTATTTGCATATATTTTTAAATATGTTTTTCTAGTGATGGTAAAATAGGTACTAATTGGTCTGTAGTTACCCAATACAGTGTGGTCCATGGTGTGGTCTATAGGTCTTATAATACTACATTTTAAGTCATCAGGAATTTTTGCTTGAAATAAGATTCTATTTATAAAATGGGTTATAATTGAACCTAAGATTAAAATTTGTTTTTTAATATCTTTCATCCTGATATTATCAATTCGTGGAGAAGAACTCTTCATTTGTCTAACAATACTTTCTATATCCGCCGCTATTGCCCTCGGTGGGTACATGCTTTGAGGCATCTTTTCTGGTTCAAATTCAATTGTCTTATGGTTGCACTTATGTAACATATTGTAAACACTTTCAGAGAAATAATCAACAAAATCATTAGTTAAACTTTCTTTTGTTCACTCTTTCGTCAGATATTTAGAAGCATTTTCATCACAGTCATTTTTACAATTAGTTCCTAAAATTTTATTACACTCCTCCCATGTTTTTTTTGAGTCTTGAAAATAGTTTTTGAATTTATCATTATAGTAAGAAGTTTTTAATTTATTTAATACATTTCTAAAACATTTATATTCTTTCTCGTAATATTTGTTTGTTGGAGAATCGTTTTTCGCATAAGGTCGGGTTTTGGATTTTCTACTTATCACAATTGTGCTATTTTTATGCAAGTCATCAAAATAATTCTGAAATTTTGAATAAATAGTAGAACAGTCATATTCTTCTAGAAATGATTTTGTAATTGAATCGTTATATTTTCAGTTTTGTTAAAGTTTACTTGTTCTATAGAATCTAACTGAACATTGATAGCCGTAGTGTGGTGATCTGCAATGTTATAATCACATACGCATGAGGAGATTGAACTCACACCTGCAAAAGCTCCAGCAGATTGTCTTCCGCTAATCCATACAAAAAATAATCGATACACAAGCTATTTATTTTCTGTTGAACTATAACCTCTCTTGTTACATCATCTATACATTTTATTAAATAATTATTTGCACGGATATTTTCATAAGTGATTATGACTGAATCATTTCTATTAAGTTTAAATTGATGTCACCAAAATATATGATTTTCATTTGGGTCAATATTATTTTTAAACACAGAAGATATTTCAGATCAAAATGCTTGTTTATTGAGATATGGAGGTCGGTACCTATACAGCTAGAAGATTTAAAATTTTGTTATTGTTAAGTGTCAATTTTCCAAAAACGTTTTCAAAATATTTTGTGTCTATAAATATTTGCGAAAAGGCGAGATTATTTTTTACATATAACAAAATACCTCCACCGGATTTGTAACTTCTGCAATAGTGATACGAATTAAATCCGGGAATTTCATAGAAACCAACTTGTTCCGAACGTATTGCTATTTCACAAAGCATAAGTATGTCAATGTGATTTATACTGTTTTTAAAATAAGCATTAAAGAGATCCCAGTACTTGCATATTGACCTAATGTTTAGTTATATACAAGTTAGATTGTTTGTTTCACATTTTCTTGTAGTCTGTATTTGAATCCATTCATGAAAATTATTAACTTTACAATAATTTACATCTCTTTCATCATCAATATAACTAAAAGACATTTTTTGATGAACAAAATAAAAAGTAGGGGACCCAGCACTGAACCCTGGGGGACTCCAGAAGTCAGGGTCAAAAGTTTTTTCCAGTCTGTCGATCAGGAAATTGTGGTCAATGGTGTCAAATGCTGCACCCAAATCTAATAATAATAGCAAAGCTAGCTTACCTGACTCATTTGCAAGCATCAAATCTGACAACACGCGCAGTAGTCCAGACTCTGTAGAATGGTACCTCCTATTCTTCATGATGGTTCAGTTACTCTTATTTCTTCCAATTACTTTTATAACGGTGTTATAAAAGTTAAGCTTTGCTGCCTATATTTTACATTGGGTACATTGAAATGTTTACAATTTTGTGCAAAAGGAGATGGGGAGCGGATGGTTGGGATGTACTTGGCTATTCAGATCTGGTCATTATTCGGTCAACGCATTTCAAGCAACGTATCAATTCTGAATGGTGGTCTTACACCAGGGCGATACTGAGAGTATATTCCACTCTGGAATGTGCCGCACATATACTAAATATTATTTTTTTTAATGAGTAATTTGTGAAATAACACAAATAAATTTACTTGCGCACGTCGAAATTTCAACCCGCCACCTTCAGCTTGCTGGTTGAAAGCCTTACCACTCGACCACGAGGGCAATTTTTGTAAAAAAAATATTTTTCTCACATTTTAGTGGTTTACAATTGCATAAAATAAAAAAGAAAAATATATTATTGTAAGCTGACATTCATTATCAGAAATAATATCTTGGCATAAAAAATTGAAATTTTTTGAACTTCGAATTTGCTACATAATGAATGGAGTAAGTACTCTTAAATTGACCAGACTCGAAAGTTCGCAACAGTCGAGCTCTGAATTTACAATTTTGAAAAAGAAGCATAGGTTCGTCATTCTATGCCGATCCTCAAGTGTGTGTAATTTTAAGGTATTTAATAAAAAAAGTGTAGTTAATTTTTTCTTTGACAAATCATGAAAAAAAATTATGTGACTTATGGTATTTATCCTGATTAGGAAATTTTTTTGGTAGGTATCTATGTATAACAAAACATATTTTTAGACATCAAATCACTATTATTTTTTTGGTAGGTATCGATAACAAAATATATTTTTAGACATCAAATCAGTATTATTTTTTGTAGGTATCGATAACAAAACATATTTTTAGACATCAAATCACTATTATTTTTGGTAGGCACCTATCGATAAAAAAACATATTTTTTGATGATGTTACCAATATTGTAGATAACGCTGCTTCAGAAACGTATATAAAATTATTGAAGATAAGATAAATTGTGTGGGTGCTGCCTTGTTAACTTGGAACCTTTGCAGGAATTTGTGTACATCTAACGACTAGCGACTATAAATTAAAAATATTCACTATTTTCACATAATCAATTTTATTATTGGTGAAATAATTAACGGTGTTGAAAATAGGACTACATTTAGAAGCTGTTTATTGTTATAAGGTTAGAGAGGGTTTTTAAACCCAAAGTACAACAGTGTACCCTTTTCTGTGCAAGCAAAGAAAATACGAATTAAATTATTTTATTATTATTTTGGTTACACCGATCCGTTTGTCTTTATTTATGTATAAAATATGATAACTTAGTTCAAATCTAATAACTATTATTCGCAAAAGTGGATACTTTTCTAATAATTTGTATTCGTTATATTCAAACTAACCCCGAATTCACGTAATATTTTTTCTTGGAATATCATCATTCATAGACTAGCGAGCGTTTAGTTGTCACGTTTTCACTGTTTTCAGCTTGTCAGATTGTCTATGGAACAGACCATCTCAAAAAACAAGTAGTGTAATGCTAAGTTTTAAATATAAGTATTTATTTATTGTTTAACACATGTTTCTAGCAGTTCTTTATATATCTAAACATCACCATAATCCTTCACGTGAGTTTGACTTTGAATTTGATCGATTTATTTCCCTGAAACGCTTCATATCCATTGTGCCCAAAGAGCAGCTGTTGACGGAATGCTGTTCAATGTTCATAATGGCGTCTTTGTTATTTTCATTCATTAATTTTAGCAAAGTCCCTAATATTACGCTATAGTTCGGGTTGAAGTCGTGAAAATTTGGTTTACTTGGATATTTTATGTTCTGTGTAAACAATAAATCACGCAATTTGCCAAAGCGTTTCGAAGGCCTTTCTCGATACGATTAGTTAGGAATGTTGATCAACTGAGTGCAAGGGGCGACGAGGGGCGGTAGGCGCGCGGGAATGGAATGTGATAGTGACGCGTCAGAGGCGTAGTTGATTCCAGGAAATTGTACGCAGATTTATATTTCCATTCCATATCTATCAGTAAGTACCAGCATATTGTATTAGTATGAATAGAATCTATGTTCTAGAGTAAATTTCCAACATTTGATTGATATTATTTGACGCTTACGAAAATAATAACATTAATATAACGAAAGTTATAAGAAATGAAATGCGCGTTTTTAAATAATTTCCTGTCTTGTGTGTTGTGCTAGACGTGTGATGTGGGGCGTTAGTAGGGCTGACAGATGGCCTTTTATCTCTCCCGGGACGAGTGCGGGCCCCGTTTCCCGATTGTACCGCAGACGTACGGTGTACGGTACGGTTGACTGATTAACGATACTTTAAAAACAAACAATCTTATGTCCAATACAACCAAAGCTAATTCGTGAACAACAACTAAGATAAAGTGACTGAAACCAATACAAATAATTATATACACTTGTCTCGAAAGAAACACGCTAACTGTAAACAAACTTTGCGTCCTCGTACATTATCTTGGAAGATAATCATGCAAATTATATGAATTGATAATAGTCTGATAATGTGTATATGTGTTATAGGTATCTGGGATTTTCATTTATTGGAATTGTCATACAGAATGTAGAAAACCGGCTAGAATAACCGGACTGTATTCGATTAACGCACAGTAAAGACAAGTGCGGGAGTGTCTCCTAAACTAGAGACTTCCAGTCTACAGTTTATTTCATTCCTGGTCTTGAAGTGGGAGTCATGTTGTGGGACGTAGGAAAATACAGTGGGAATGTCGTCTTAGAGCCTAACTGTAATTTTGGGCATACCAGCACTGTTGCTACCCTTTACCTGACCTGACGTAGGGAATGTAGGGAGGGACTGGCAATCTTTTTAGCGCACCACCCATTTTTGTGAGTAGAAGCAGCGGTTTTATATCATAATGACGTTGTAGCCAGTTGGAACCGTTTTAGAATGTGCGGTTTTAGATTATTTTTGAAATCAATAATTTAAAATGAAAATATTAAAATTACATACTTTTATTATTTTCATTTTTAGTTAATTAGTTCGTAATCAGAAAAAAATAAACTTTAAATCTTCTACACATTTTTAACGGTATTCATAGTTTGTGAAAATATACGATAGGCCAAGAGCAGTATAGGTACCAACGTGGGCTTGATGCTTTACAATGTCAAATATCTCGCGCGTCACGGGAAATGTAGGGCGTTCGCTTTTGCCTCCCTCCCCCGTGTTTGTCTTCGATAGAATTATTAGTCATTTGGGGGCAGTAAACACTGCCTTGTACGTAATCATACTAAATAATATAATAAGATGTATATTATTAAGTAGACCAGTATCTGTTCTCATTTCCGTTACATTAAATCAATATGTATAATGCTATGAGAATTGTTCAATTTATTGAATATCTCGTCTTCACATCCCATGCCAACCCCTTCACTTCGTGCTTCTTTTCCTATGCAATAAAATTTATTGAATATCTTGTCTTCACATTCCATGTCAACCCCTTCACTTTGTGCTTCTTTTCCAATGCAATACAACATGTACAGTGGGTGGCCAAATTATTATACTCAAACAAAAAAACGTCGCTATCTGTGAAAGTGGTGGCTATAATTAATTTATTATTGGAAAAATGTTATGGTTTTTCAATTTACTGATTAGCCACTATATCTGGCAACACTTTCATCAGTGTGGTAACACATAAATGTTTTTTTTTTTATCAAAATGGCGGCTGCTAGTATCAGTACATGTCGAAAATTTTACTGTGCTGGCTTGTGAGAAGTCTTCGAAAAAAATCTTGGCTTCAGTGTTATCGACTTATTATTCAGTAAGTGTTCGATTTTTTTACATTTAGAATTATTCTAGTACTCGATCAATACATTGTGATCATGTTGTAGTTAGTTTTTGTTTTTTTTTTGTTTTTTTATTGGTTGTCAACCGACCTAACCTAAAAATGTTTATTAACAGATATGGGGAAGTGTGCTGACCTCACACCAAGGAAAAAAACACAGATTTCGACAATGTTACGGCATTGTCAATATACCCAGCGTCAAATTGCTGATTTGTGTGATGTATCACAGTCCAGTGTGCGTAATATCAAGCAAAAAGTGGACGCCGAATTACCGATCAAGGAGGATCGAGTCGGTAAATGCGGGCGAAAACGCATTACAACACCTCGAACTGAGCGAGAAATACGTCGCATTACACTTGAAAACCGTCGAAAGCCACGGCTCGTCATAAAACAAATTCTTAATGATAATGGAGTACAAATATCAGAGCGGACTCTCAGGCGAAGATTTGTAGAAATGGGACTGAAATGTTGTCGGCCACTAAAAAAACCAAAACTCACTCCTGCCATGAAGGCCAAACGTCTGGCCTGGGCCAAGGAGCATCGACACTGGACACAGGAAGACTGGAGCAAGGTTTGAATAACCCTAATACAAGAATACACATGCTTAGAGTATCGTTTTTTACACATTTATACAAAAACAATTTCTTGCAGGTTTGTTTCTCGGACGAGTCGTCAATACAGATTCTCCAAGATAAAACTGAGTTTGTTCGGCGAAAGACGCATGAAAATTCAATGAAGACTGCATTGTGGAACGTGTAAAGCATCCTGCTTCAGTGATGATATGGTCCGTCATCAGCAGTAAAGGGACTGGAAGGCTGTACATCGTCCAAGGAACTATGCGTCAGGATCAGTATAAGAAAGTTCTGGAGGAAAAACTGATCCCACAGGTAGCAGAATGGTTCCCTAATAGGAATTTTATATTCATGCAAGACTCTGCTCCCTGTCATAAAGCCAAATCTATCACAGAATACCTAAAAAACAAACAGATTAATACCCTGAACTGGCCTGGAAACTCGCCCGACTTGAATCCTATAGAAAATGTGTGGGCAGTCCTGAAAACTGAAATGTCAAGGGATAAAATTATAACAAACAAAAGAGAACTGATTGAGAATATCATTAGAGTATGGCACAACACTCCAAAACTCCAAGAAGTAGCCATATCATGCATTGAAAGCATGCCACGCCGCGTTCAAGCCGTCATAGAAGCTAAAGGCGGAGTAACCAAATACTGAATAATATGTATTTCTCTTTTAATAGACTATTCAACTTATCTACACATGTTTAATTTTTATTCTCACTTACTAGTATTAAAACAATATATACTAGTATATATTGTTTGTTATTTCATAAGAAACTGACAAAATACAAAGAAATAGTTTTGAGTATAATAATTTGGCCACCCACTGTATAATGCTACGAGAATTGTTGAATTTATTAAATATCTCGTCTTCACATTCCACGCCGACCCCTTTACCCAGAATAAAATGGCAAATCTTTAATATATTGATTCAGCCTGCGTATGATTTTTTTATTTATTTTTTTACAATTGTTAAAAAGAATTTGACCTCACTGGTTTGTGCTTGCAAAACTCGAATAGTAGTCGTCCGATATCGCTGAAAATAACAATGTTGGTTCTTACGAGTGCCAGGAGTGTTTAGAGAGTGGTTTAAATGGCAGAACAAAGCGGGGAGTCGAAGTCAGTAGTGTGGTGTGTGAATGGTGTAAGAAGTCGGAAACGCCCGAGAATGACCTTAACCACTAGTTTTCGACAAGCAGGCAGCAAACAGATGACCGCGGGTATCTGTTGTCGAGTGCAGACAACCACAGTCCGACAGGTACTCCATATTTTAAATTGCCCGAGTTTCAGTGGCAAGCGTGAAGCCGCATGAAGCCACGTGAAGCCGCACGAAGCCGCACGAAGCCACGTGAAGCCAATAGAAACTTGTTTGCATTCGAATATTCTGCGTGTTATTTTGTTTACGTTTAAAGTTCCGAGTATGAACATCAGATCGTAAATGAAATGAACAACAGATTATATTAACGCGGGTGTTGTGCAACTTTTCATGAATATTATTATATAACTACGTATGTATTTATTTTCTAGAATATTATTGTGACACACTTTTAATTGTCAAATAACTAAGGACGGGTTGTTTCGGATAATTTGAACAATTCATCAAATTTCAACGTTCGTTTTCGGGCTTTGTGAAAGTTTTATTGAAGTTCTGTTATTATATTATTATAGGCTAGTTGCTTGACAAAACCGAAATAAAAACAGAACTTGAAAATATCTTTCACAGAACTTTAAAATGAACGTTGAAATTTGATGAATTGTTGATATTCTCCGAAACAACCCGTCCTAATAGTATTTCCCATTCACGCTTTATAACGAATGACATTTCTTTTTTCTGTTACATAATATTATTAGATTCCCTCTTTTAATAATAACTATAGTATTTACGTATCATCCGCAGTCATTTGAAATACATGTAGGTTAATTTCATGAAAATGAGAATCTTTTTTATTTTTTAAAAGAAAGACAAACATTCCCGGGCTACGAATAACCTGACAATATTTGAAAACCTCCTTCCACCACCACAGTAATCGTTTGTGTTGTGATGGAGGACTTAGCCAGCCGAGGAATTGAACACACTACGCCTGGGTGAGACCCAAACGAGATGTCAACTCAGCCACCGACCTTGATTGTCAAGTTTTTTAAAGGTCCGCCTATACCAGTCCATTTCCAAAGTGGTCTATATCGACCCCCCAGGGGTCGTTTTCGACCTGCAGGGGGTCCATGTCCATGGGGAAAGAATAGGGGTGCATAAGATTGAAATGGGGGTTCACATTTAGGTCAGTTTCATATGGAATAGTTCTGGAGAAATCCCTTCTGAAATGTAGTGAAATTTCCCCCCGGTCTACACGCTCAATCTTACTTGCACACACTCTAATTTGCACAATTAGAGGACATTGTAATTTTGGATTCTGGACTGTATAGTTCATCATAATTTCTTAATAAAGCCCTCCATATATATGACACCAATATGGCACCATGCTGATTGATGTGGGGGACTTAAATTAAACCCAAGCGGCGTTTGGTTTTGCGTAATATTGGTATTGTAACATTAGTATCTTTACGTGTTCTGGATTACCGGCCGGCCCCTTGTGATAATAATGGTCCTGTCCTTGTCGCCCGCCGCCCGCGCCACCCGCGCCACCCGCGCCGCGTGACGTCAGCCGCTATGTTCGGGAATGCCGTCATCCGACGCACTCACGCGGATGTACAATTTATTTAATACAATAACAATATTATTATTATTATCATTCTTCTTACGCTGGTGCATTCGCGATGCTTTCGTACCGGTGCCAGATATGACGTCATCTAGTTTATTGAGTTTTCTCAATAATGTAGTCGACAATATATGTATATATAGGCACTGTGGCAGAGAACACGGTTGAATTGTGGATGAGGGATGCCGACGAAAGTTCTTTCAGTAATATGACTAAAAGTTTTACGTGTTAAAATAATAATATGAATTTCGTAGAATTGAAAGAAATGTGATAAGAAATACATTAGCTCGCATTCCTTTATAATAGTGGCGTATGGCGATGTAATTATCAGTATTTCATTTCGATTGCAGTACTCCTCGCTGCCCGCTGCCCGCTGCTAACTGATGGCCACCCAGCTTGACTGCATCTTGAGGCTCTCCCATGAGCTGTCCTTGCCCAAGTCTTCGCCCAAGGTGGCGGTTAAAAGCGAGGAACCCCTGGTAGACAGCCCAGATGGGCGCCAGGACTCTCCGCCCGCCCTGCCTACGTCCGGCCAGGGGTCCCAGGATCTGCGCCGCGAGGAGCACCGCCTGCACACGTTGCGCGCCTGGCCAGCCAAGTTCCTCAGCGCCGAGCGGGCCGCACGCAATGGCCTCTACTACAACGGAGTGGGTGACACGCTGGTCTGCCACTTCTGCAAAGTGGAGCTGTCGCAGTGGACCGAGGGAGATGACGTGGAGGCCGACCACGGCCGCTGGTCCGCGCAGTGCCCCTTCCTGCTGCGCAAGGCCGTGGGCAACGTGCCCCTGGGTCGCGACGAGTGCGGCTCCTTGGCGCTCGCAGCGCGCCCAGCACACCCCTCCTACATGGTGGAGGCGGCGCGGCTCGACTCGTTTGCGGGCTGGCCGCTGCGCATGCGCCAGACCCCTGCGCAGCTGGCGGACGCCGGCTTCTACTACACGGGCCAGGGTGACCAGACGCTGTGCTACCAGTGCGGGGGCGGCCTCAAGGACTGGGAGGACGAGGACGACCCTTGGGAGCAGCACGCACTGTGGTTCAACCGCTGCCCGTACCTGCGCGCCATCAAGGGGCAGGCCTTCATCGACAAGGTGAACGCCGGCGAGTCCTCGGCCTCGGAGCCTCTGGCCCTGGCCCCTGCCGTGCCCGCCCCCGCCCTGCCCGCCCCCGCCCTGCCCGCTCAGCAGGATGCCAGCAAGCCCGACGCCGACAAACTGTGCAAAATCTGCTACAGCAATGACTACAACGTGTGCTTCGTGCCGTGCGGCCATGTAGTGGCTTGCATGAAGTGCGCCATGTCTGTCACCTCATGCCCCATGTGCCGCCAGCCCTACAGCAGTCTGGTCAAGCTCTTCTATTCGTAACTCCTGTGAACAATACCCCAAGTGAAATTGAAATTCCACCGCGGGATCCAAGTGTCTGACTCAAAAAGTGATTATATTTCTGAAAACGTGAAAAATACCTATAAATATAATATATTGTGCAGATAATAATATTTTTTCCCGCTATGTACATTTAACATAAACTCTGGTACCGATCACCACATAATACTGATCAGGAGATCTGGAATCATTCACATAATTAAAAACTCATCTAAATATGGAGGGATGTACGTATCTCTCACATCATTAAATGTAAAAAATTATAAATAACCAGTCAAACACACTTACTGCCGATCTTGATGAAATCTTGGATCCGAGCTGATGCCTCGAATGAGACCGCACTTTGCTCCGAGAGGCTGAACGAAACAGCCGCAAGATTGGAAGTAGATGTTCCAACACGAGACGAGAAGACGATTAAGAACAGGAGAGAGAACATCTGTCAAAGAGAGACAATGTGGAAGCCGGGGAACCTCCATCGAGAATTGCCTCATCAGAAAGGAAGAGGAACAATCAATGTATTGTGCATTCGAATTGCAGATTGTCAAAAATACTTATGATTGAATGGTGACAGAGTCATGTCGAGCAAATAACTCTCAAGAAATCAGACATGAGTGAGAATCTCAGGATTGAGAAGGAATCCACCATTTCATCCTAAACTCGTGTAATGATTTGTCAATTAAATGATTGTTGGGAGACGTAAAAACCGCCGGACGGTGTGGAAGCACTTCCCCGGGGCAGTCAGGATGGTCATGTATAAGGGTTGGCAAATGAACAGGATGAATATGTAATTGTTTGGACTGCCAATGACATAATGTGGTATCTGTAACCTAGACTTTGAACAGCTGATACAAAGAACTTGCCTTTGCAGGTGCAGTACACACTCGCTCAAGTGTGGCGGTCTGCCCAATGGAATATAGTGATGACACCCTCAGCAGAACGGATTGCTCAACATTGATTAAACTCTCAGGAGACGGAGACGGGGACGGGATGGACTGAAACACTAGGAGGGGGTATCAAATGTGTCGTATTCTTATTTATTCTTTTGTAATACGCATTTCTATATATCCATGTCATAAATTTAATGTGTGGACCGCCAGTCTAAAAAAATGCATCTCTGATCTGTGCTACTAGACTAGAATAGAATATAGTAGTATGATGATAATCCCGAGAGGTGGACCTTCAGCCACTGTGTGTCCGTTGCAACAAGTACCAGGATGTTCCCTGAGACGAGGCGCGCTGCATCAAGTTTAATATTACTGATTTCTATTTTTGTACACCACTGTGGAGGCATTTATTATCTTTCTTTATTTCTGTCTTTTATTATTTTTGTGGCTTTTGTGGTTGTTATCCTGTCCTTATCACTCGGTTTATTCATCGCTGTAGCTAGAAGCAACAAACATTATTGTGGACTTTAGCTGTGTTGTGATTAGCTGGAAAAGCACACTATGAAGTTGATGTTGTCAAATCATATCTCGTAGTATTTATGCAATTCTTTTTCCTTGTAAAATGTTTACATTATTAGATCATGAATACTGTGTCAAATTCCAAAATTATCCAAATGTCCAAAGCCGAGTGGTTCAGAGGTGTGATGTGCCTGTTTATTGTCCGCGGTGTCCGTTATGTAAAGTGTTCCGTCTGTGCTGTGTTTCCGACACAATGATGTGACGCTCCGTACCGCGGTCACCAGCTAAGCTCTCCAGCTATTGGTGGGGTGACTGGCACACACAAAGGAACCCGATAATAGGGTGATGGTACGGAGAAAGGAGTCAATAGCCAATGTTATAATAATTGTGGGCCTCTCTCAATGTGTAAATATTGCCTTCATTATAATTATGTACATTGCATGAAGTACAACAATGTTTATTGTAGATATTTCCTAATTACCATTGTATCTAGATTATTCTATTTATTTTTAAATAATAATAATATTATACAGGCTGTTTCAATTACTGTTGTATAAAATATTCTCCTTTATAAATGATAACACAAGTTTTCACGACAATAATTTTCATTATGATTTAATGTTCTGTCCCTGCGTCACTTTCCCGGGAAAATGGCCGCTCTGTCGGCTGCACTAAAATTATTAAATGAATCACCGAGTGAACCCAAACCTGCATATCAGTTATGCGGAAGTTAGTACCAACAAACTCTAACTGAAACACCTGTATACGATCATGCCCGTTCTTACTACATGCCTGATGATGATGATGATACATCAGCAACTGTTTGGCAACGGCAACTTGTAACTCGTGTCAACAAACAGATCAATGATTCCAAAGAAAAGCTGTTGCACTGTTGCCAAACGCAGAGTGGGACTGTGACTGCTTGTTAAGTTATGTTAAGACATTATGCCCGGGATAATTAGCACTTTGACAGTGATTTCTTAATAATATGTATTTTGTAATTAAAACTTTGCTCATGCATGATGAGTATTGTTTATACAAACGTGGCATCTCTGCGACTGCGTGATGGATGGCCTTATATCTCTGGAAGTGCTCGACACTCTATTTGTCTGCTGGGGATTTACATTGTCCTACTATCAAGTACCTGATTGGTGCGCTGTAATCTGTTTGATAATCAAATTCCTAGTAGTTGTAGTAGCCAAGTTGCTCCGTCACCAATATGTACTGTGTATGTTACGGGCATCACGTGGAAAAACCCAATGTTTTCCAAATGAGGTTTATCCAAAATAAGATCTATTATATAGAGAAGTTGTCACTGGGTGGATATTGGAGATTAAACCTGTAAATGTGTGAATTGTAGACGAAGCCAAGTGACAAGATGTTTGTAACAAATCTAAATAACTTGTATTGTTTTGTGTCCATTAAGTTATTTAAAACCCAAATAAACTGCACCTCACCGTAAATAATACTTAATTCATTCCAATTTTCCCACCTTCAATGTTCCCATAATGAGAACATACAAAAGAAGTAGAGCTCTGGAGTAATAAAATCTCTAGGCCAGTTAGTTTATTTCCTAGGCAGGCGTGTAGACTTACTTACTAAACGTAACAGTATTTGGGGCTGTGGGCCGAATTCTGATGGAATAACAAACACCACACCCTTTCGGCTCCACATACATTATAGTAATTCTCTTTTTTTTTGTAAAAAAATCTTCAAAGGTATTTAATGATGGTATTTATGACTGATGTTGTAGTGACTAGTATGTTGTAATGTAATAAAAAAATGAATTAAATGCAGAGCCGGCCCCATGCGGTTGCAATTGGAGCAGTCCACTCCGGGCGCCAAATTTCCAAGGCCGATAATACCTAAACTAACACACCACCCTTAAGATTATCTTTCATAAAAACCGCGCTACGCAAACATACAAATCATCCAAATATAATTGATTACAGTGATCACCTATCACCTAGGGCAAGGCTGCCCAACCTTTTTAGCAGTTGGGCGAAATTGACGATTTTGAATCACTGGCGGGCCACTGAATACCTGACGGTTCCTATTTCCATGGGGGGGGGGGGGGGGGCGGATTGGCGGGTTTTTTGAAAATGTTTCACGCGGGCCACTTATAATTCGTTCGCGGGCCACATTGTGGCCCGCGGGCCTGGGGTTGGGCAGCCTTGACCTAGGGCCTCGACATCTACTGGTTTTGCTAAGCGCTAAAATTTTACTTGCGCCATGTGGCTCAGGGCCCGCACCTGACTAGACGAACAAACACCTTTTGACTTTAACATGGTATAATTTAAGACATAAACCATAATATAAGAAATAAAAAGCTTGTAAAGAAATATAGTTTGTAAAACAACAAAGGATATTATAAAATAACAGTTAAGAATATGTATTTAATATTTCTATTTTTGATAGTAACAATTCGTGGTGGAATTCCATCTCTACTGTTAGCAATAATAAAAAGTAAATGGTTATGATGATTATTATATTGTCTTCACGGTCTATTACAACAATAACATCCAATATTCAGTAAGGTTATATCGCGCATTTGCGCAGTTCCAAGTCCCAGCCGCTTCGCGTAGGTGTCCGGTAGGTGGCGGTGGAGTCGCTCCCGCCTTCAACCAGCAGCGCCTCTGCCGGCCAATTGGTGAACTAAACACTGTGGCGGCAGTATTTGAATGCGCTGCTAACACTACATAGTGTAAAATAAAGTGACATCCGCGTCTGTCTGCTTGTGCGCCTAGTTCTACTAAACTATGTGACGGATTTTGATAGGGTTTTTACTATCATTTAGAGAATGTCTTCCGGAAGGTTTAGATATATAATACATGCATATTATGTTGATAGAAAGCAGATAAAAGTCGACAAGAAGATTATTTTTGGCCGCTTCCATTGCTAACGCTGTCTAAACCTTATGAGATACATCAAAATAATGTACTACGGAATTGTATATCCTAAAAAGGCCTACCATATATAAACTGGTGAATTTACATCACATTTGGAGTCGATTTTGTAGTATAATTTTTCTTATTTGCGTTTTCGAGTAAATCGAGTCAGAAGTTGATTTTTTAATCAAATTCTTATAAATTATTACTGAAGATAAAATTGAGAATCAAAGCTAATTAAAACTATTTAAAAGTAAGACAAATAAAGAAACCCGGATTTAAAGCATTATTTTGAAATCACCCTTCATTTAATCCGGTATAATCATAAAATATTTCTTCTCTGCAGGGAATACAGCTGTTCTTCTAATATTCATCTCTGACATACTCGCAAAATATAGCTTTCTCTATTATGTTGGAATCTGTTAACGTATGAAAGAGAGACGCAAGATAGTTTGCAAACATACGATTATTGCGGCTTGTCAACGAACTTCTCAGATAGAGTAGTGCTCGAACCAACGTGAACAAGGTTATTATTATTTTTTTAATCATGTAATAAGAACGTTTTTGAACATATTTATTTGTATAAAGTACATTACCTAATATGAAATATGTCCAACATTGGCTTTAATAACTTCTTGAACTCATTTTGAAATGGAATCAACGAGTTTTTTCAATTGTTGCCTTATAAATTGCCCAGACAATTTCAGGAATTTAAAGGACAAGAATTGCAATCCAAGCAGGTGATATTGCTATAATTGAAAAAATAAAGATCCGTCTTTGATTTGTGGTAAGGTGCGTTGCCTTGTTGGAAAACTGCCAGCTTTCAAAGTTCCCAACCAATATCGGCGTCACGTTTATTTTTCAAATGGTGAAATAGCTTTCCGAAAATTTGTAGGTATCCCTCATTTTGATTGGTTTCCGCAATAACTAACTTATTAACTAATAATTCTAGTCACTTACGCACTGACGGATCAGCTTTCAAAGTTTCCGGCCAATTTAGGCGTCACGTTTATTTTTCAAATGGTGAAATAGCTTTCCGAAAATTGATAGGTATCCCTCGTTTTGATTGGTGTCCGCAATAACTAACTTATTAACTCTGCAACAATCATACCTACACAAAACACACGACAAATGTTTTACACCTTCTGCAAAAGAAATTAGTATGTTTACGCACCAAAAATTAGTTTTTTTGTGTAAATGTTGTTGTTTTGCGGTAAAACTTTTGCAGGAGGCTAAGATATAGTAGCGAATACACGCTGTTAGCGGTAAGTCATCTTGTATGAAATAGTAAGTCAACATTTTATGGGTCATTCCGCCGTTTCGTTCAAATCGCATGTTCTTGCAAAAAAGTCATATGAAAAATAATGTTTTTCAAGAAAGTTTTATTGGAAAATGTAGTTATTTAAAAAAGGAAAAAGTAGTATTTACCGGATTAGGCATTTGTTACTTAATAACTTTATGGTATACAAAAACATGCTAAAATCTCATTACCTTCCCCGTGTAAATGAGGGACCGGTAAATTGATCAATAAATAAGAACATTTTACACTAGTAAAATCACTACATTCATTAATCGACCTGAATGTACAACTAATTTTGCATATTTATTGGTGTTTAATTTATTTTTAAAGTTACTGTATCATAGAAAGAATTGAGATTTTGTTTTTGTCCAGAAAAAATCGCTGTCGTCTTCCGCCAAAGCGGTAATTGTGACCGTGTTTGTCACTGTCCGTCAGCTGTACCCCACCCCGCGCCTCCGTTACTAATCAGTGTACCGCTATATCTGGACGGGGGAGGACGTGCGTCGCTGAATAAAGAAATATCTGCGATCTCCGTGCTCGAAAACGACTTTGTCACCGACCAGGCATCATTACCTTCCAGCATTTTTTAAAGTAAGTACATGTTTTAAAAATTCGAATCATGAACCTATAAACTATAATTAGTCGGACTATTTTTTATTGAAACATAAAGATTTGTAATGTCATTATTAAGCGAGTTATTAAGGAAAGATTGTCAAAACCTCATTACCCTCCGTCTCATTACCTTCCGTATCGTAAAATTTTTTGCCGGATGGTAATTTAGAGGTGTGGAGGGTAATGATAAATTTGTAAGGGTTATTTTTACGTGCATCTGGGACCATGTTTGGGGGTTCATAAAAGTTAATATTATCAATAAAAGCAGTTTCTTGCGTTCTAGCGTCGGACAATTTCAGTTTTGGTGAAATACATATTTTCGTTTTATCTATTTACTGATATGGAAAAACAATCTGTTAAAATTTACCCTGCGAATTTTTATTTGAAACTCGATTTTTTTATTCAATGATATAATTATAATTATTCAAATGTAAACGAATAATATATTAAACAAATGGTTTAACTATTCCCCTACAGTCACAATTATTTTCATACTTATCTTCATTACTTCAGTTGTCTATTAAAACAGATGAATTTTTACAAAATTTCAAGTTTCTAAACAAATCCAGATTTGAACAAAAATCTATATAAAGGGGATTATTAAGAGTCCAACGCAAATTTCTTGATTAAAAAACCATATCATTACTGTTAGATTTTAAATCATTTAGGGAAAAAAATATTAAACAAAGATATAAAAGTAGTGTAACAATTTTTGGGCTCTCCTGTAAAAGTAACGAAATTGAAATTATCCATATTTGTTATTCAACTTCTCACTTGATCCGATACTTATGATAATTTTTCTTTATTATTTGTTACAGGCTAAACACCATAATCCACAATGGCAAAGTTAAATAAAAAACTGAAAAAAGAAGAAAAGTTATCCAAGGACAGGCTGCGTAAGCAACAAAAATATGCTGAGATTAAAAACAATCCGGAACTGTACAGTCTTCAGAAAGCGAAAGAAAAAAAAAGATACTTAATGCGAAAAGCGCAAAAAAAGATTTGCAGCATTGAAGATATGAGTGAAAGAGCCCAGAGAGAGCAAAGACGAAGATGGCGAAAGAACTCTGTAAATTATTGGAAGAAAAAAGAGGAGCAGCGTAAAATAGAAACGATTACAGTAGAAAATATGCCTCCAATTCATGAAAATGTCAAGGAAGTACCCAATAATGTGCATAATACTCTAGATCCTGACCCTCTCGCAGTCG
The DNA here is from genome assembly GCA_026573805.1 of Hesperophylax magnus. Taxonomy (NCBI): domain Eukaryota; kingdom Metazoa; phylum Arthropoda; class Insecta; order Trichoptera; family Limnephilidae; genus Hesperophylax; species Hesperophylax magnus. Next base: position 1,341,748 of record JAIUSX010000092.1, on the reverse strand, counting down.
AGAATGAACAACAAATCATTAAAAAAAATGTGCGTGGTCTAACGAATGTTAGAAAATTGAGGTATAGATCATTGAAAATCATTAAGACGTTACAGGACCAGATAAGCAAACTCAGGAACGAGAAAAGAAACGAACAAAAGAAATTGAAGGCGCTGCAGCTACAAAACGTAAATAGACCAATCGAAGATACAGTAGAGAAAAAAGTAAACGACATAGTTAAATACATCCCAATGAATAAAGTCGAAGATGTAAAAAAGAAATTGTTGTTCAGTGAATCGCTGTCTCGAGGATTAAATGAAAAATACAAGGCTTTAAAAAAAACAGAGAAAAGACAGTTTGCGAATGAAATACTGAGAGACAAGAACAAGCTAAAGAAATATAAAGTACTCAGTAAAGTTCCCTTTCAAATCAGAAAGACTTTAGCTGAAAACAAGAATAACAAAACAAATGAAATAAAACGGAAGATACAAGATTTTTTCGAAGAAGATGTAAATAGCCGGGTAGCTCCCGGAAAAAAAGAATTTGTGAAACGCAAAGGTTTAAAAAAACAGAAAGCATAAGTAAGCAGAACTGATTACGTATGAAAAAATGTATTTCTTGTCTCCAATGTTCAAAAGTCTGAATAAAGCATTTAGTTTTTCACTAAAATAGGTTTTTCTTCTTTTTCCTAATCCGCTCACCACGTCAAATGATACTTAGCATGATTTGAAATCTATTTTATTATTCAATTTCTATTCAAATTTCATTATTCACAGACATTTTAAGAACCTTAAACATGTTCACTACCATCTATTAATATTTCATTACCAAACTTCATTACCATCCAAATTTTTAAATTACCATCCAACAGTTTTTCATTACCATCCACACCTTCATTACCTTCCATCAATTTTCTTCGAATCCAAGTGTCGCACAAAGGTGCCCTTTTCACTTTTATACATCTGATAGGTACGGGAACCCATTTCTATAAAAATATATAGTAAAAAGGCAAAAAAAAAAAATCCGCGGAAACAGGCAAATTTGAACGAAACGGCGGAATGACCCTTATACTATCTGACAGAAGTCTGTCAAAGTTAACGGCAACACATTGACATCAAGCCATCTTGGAGAGAGTAAAATTTCAGGTATATTGGTCTCAATGAGCGCTTCCATAAGTTAAACTTCCGAAAAACTATTAATTTACATACGTTGCACTCGTATTTAAACGCACTCATGAGTAAGTTATCAAACACTTACATAAGCCGTACATTTAATCTCGGAGTGTAAAGGCCACCTATGTATAAGTGATAAGTTGTAGGACAAAATTAAGTTGTACTGTTTTTGAACTAGAAAGTTGGTTACTACTTGTATTGTTGTCTTGTTTTGAGTTATTGTTTCGATTAAAATTGTAAAAACGAGTGAATAGACAGCAGAAATGAATTATAAAAAAATTGCAACTTTGTTGTAAGTTAGTTCAAAACGGCGCGACTGCATATTTGGAACGTTAAAATAAATTATAAAATAATAATCCTAGCGTTCGTCATAAATTGAACAGTATTGTAATTACAGGGGAAAGTCTCAGTTGTGGGAAATTTGGCGGGTTGCGTTTTACAACACAGCAGGTCAGTTTACCCCGCAAAGCGACCCGGACATTTTCAACATCGGTGCCCGGTGGTCTCGACTACGCATCATCGATGCCTTCGACGAGGTAAAAATTAACCCAGACACATAGACCAAATACGACTAGCCCTTTAAATATCAGGAACCCAAATTCGTATGATGTTTAGGGACAAATTTGGTCTCCTAATAATTAAAGAGCTAGACACGCCATATGCATCTAAAATATAACCCGAAACCAATTTTCATTTGGTTCACGTGCACATTTATGAAAAGGCCCGCGCATTGTGTCGCAATGCGAAATGGGCACTGTGTATTGCGTTTTACCTTTTGTTGGTCTATCTGTATCTTTCGAAACTTTCCTGCCGCCGGTTTAGCCACGTCACAAACGCGTATTAACCCTTCCCTTACGGTGTTCAAAAATTCCCCGTCCTCCGGTGCTATACACTCGGTAAATATTTATATATTGTAATTACTTAATTACGTAATTACTTAATAAATGTATTGCGGAGGAATGCCTAAAATTTGATCTCTGTGTTAAGTATATTTAGAGAAATATTTTATTAATTAGAGACGATGTTCACTCAGTTGACAGCACCGGCAAGGAAAGGTTAAACCACAAACTTACTGGTTTATTAAACCGAAAGATACAGAGTAGGCCCCCTGGTCTAGAGTTAAGAGTGGGTTATAGGGCATAATGGTGATTTGCTGGAAAACAGCTCCCTAAAACGGCTTAATACTACCTTTCGTATGTCATTCTCAGACTTCATATTTTTTTATACCAATTAATGGACTATTATTTTTCAGTCTGCCTATTTTTTTTTGTAGTTGTTGTAGGCATTCGACTATAAAAAATAAAAACATTGATACACCATACAACCCACTTTTAAAACTTGGATGTATGATTATGGCGTTAATAACGGCTTTACACTATATTTTTAATTTAAAATATGTATATAATACACACATCTGTAGAAGTACGGCCTCTTATTATCGTTATGCTATCTGTGGATATTAACAATTAAATAAATACTTCATCTTGCACCAAATTTTTAACGCATTTCACAGTTTTTTACTTATTCCGGGATGGAAGCCCCCGGTGATGGCGGTGGAGCTATAGGCTCCCTGTTTTACGGCGTATATATTTCGAAAATGCCATCAAAATGTTTCATTAATGGGTCTAAAAGTAGAATACCGACTCACTTAAAGAATTGCAATAATCTAATGAAGCTACAAAAACAGTAATTACTCACAAATTCTCTTTTTTCATGTAAATTTGACGTATTGTATTTTTTCAAGTGTCATATTTTAAAATACAACATTATAATGCGTTCCTTTTCCTAACGGTTAGCACTAACGTCATGTTGTTTACTGGCGGCATCTTTATGCAAGTGTGTGTGAGAGAATTCATTGTCTTTACGCGCTCTGACCAAGTGGGAGAGTGAATGTTTTTTCATAGGGCACGTTTGGTAATTGAACCAAAAATTACCAATATTATTTTTCTCTTTGTAGATCAATATTATGATTTATCCATGGCAGCCGGAAAAAATACTCCAAACAAGGTATGCTTCAAGTAACGAATAAATGAAAAAAGATTATTGTTTAGTTGTACTAAATAACACAGAATAATTTAACAAATAATTTCTTTTATTTCTCGAGGTCAATTTATTAATGATGTTATTAATATGTATAGATATTCTATCAAATATAAAATTAAGAAATTCACCAAATAAATCCACCTTCGATTTTCTCGAAAACGAAAGCTCAAATAAAAAAAGTCATAACCCAAAATTGTCAATAAATGAAAGGTTATTCACAAGTTATCCCTTTATAGGACAACTTTTTTTAAACGATACGCCCGTAATGGTTTTATTTATGTATTCTATATTCATTTTGATGAACAGAAAAAAACTTTTTTTTGCTTAGCTTTTTTGAAATTTTCGATTTTCCAGCGGGTTTTTTTCTGACCGGTGTCCATTTAAAAAAAATGATATAAAATTATTGTTTTCATTACAAAACGACAGGTTGGTAAGGAAAATGTACTTTTATTTATTTGCGTTACAGGGGAATAACTGCTTTGATAATGTTATAGAGAAACTGACCAGGACGCGATTTTCGTAAATTTACTCAACATGTGCGAACTTCGGGCGGTTGGTTCGATTCAAGACCTCTGTGCGTTACCTCAGAATGATTACAACCCAAGGGCTTATAACTTGTAAACATAAAGAAATATAAACCTTAATGTTGCAGGTCTCAAAACTATCCGTTTTTAGCTTATGACCTATAAAGGGTTTTACCGTTTATACCACGAGTTTCCGAACACCGTGTAAAGCAAACTATATGTATCGGAAATGTTCCTCAACACTAATGACAACAGCAAGTGAATGATGAAACATTTATAAAAAATGTCAAATTAAATGCTTTACCAAAATAGTAGGTTATGCAAATAAGTCATACCTTTTTACTAAGTTGTTTGTTTTACTTAATATTTCACATTCATATTATACGATCATTGCTTTGCGACAAACGCACATGTGATGTTATATTTTAACATGTTCATTAATGTACAACTACCGCCCTCTAGTGACAAAAAAATGAAGACATTTTGACAGTTTGCGAAATTTCGCTATCATATAACAAGCGCTTAACCTATTTTGCTTCCCAGCTATGGCTGGGCAAGTTCATTTTTTCAATCACAAAAATAACCCAGTTCCAAATATTTTAGACTGTACCTATCGCGGACTGTATTTTAAAAAATAAAATCAACCTAGACTTTTTAGTCTTTTTGCTGAACCTAAAGAGCTCGGACTGAGCTTAGTGCGATTTTGTATGAATTTGAATTTGGAAATTTCCTGGCAGCCATCTCGTATAACAAACTTTTCACGTACTTTGTGTGCAAATTGGTATAAAATGAACTATTTTGTTAATTTAACTACAACGACTTTTAACGAATGAAATTTTGGGGGTATTTGGTAAGGCACGGAAAGGGAAATATATATTTAAAAAATAAACGAGTAATGGCATTTTTTCCCTCACCTCGCGGCTTGATACGCTTGAAATAGCTCTGTCGCTCTGTCCCACTTTTCCAGGGCCTATTTGGGCCTATTTGTTCTTGATTCAAGCATGTCCAAACCATAGGCAAAGATTTATTTGTGTATATTTTAAAATACCAAAAAACGCGTGAAAATTCAAATTTTTGCCGAAATTTTTTCTTGAAAATTACCATTTTCACGTAAAAATTATGAATTTCGTATTATCAGAAAAACGTCAAATTTCCAAGTCTCTAGTGATGACGCAGATGAGATCACAGCCTGGAATGACATGATGCGTGTTGTTTCCAAGATCCGGTAATTATTTTATTATGCAATTTTCTAAACATTCCCTCTTTGAAAGCTTATTTGTTTTACAAATAATAAGCAAAATCCATCGATATTCATATAGCTGATTAAACTGTCAATAATAAAATCAGAAATAGCCTCTGTCTAAAATATCATATATAATATAAAATATAAAAGTGCCTCAATTTTGTATTTGCAAAATTACATTTACAAAGCTAGTGAGCAAAATTACTCCATGCAGGCACGTTTCAGAGTAGAAGATACTCTCGGTATTGCCCTGGTGTAGAACCACCAATGGCTTTGGCCGTGTTTGGTGATTAGATCTGAATAGTCAGGTACTTCCAGTTACTTTTATTATAATAAAAAAAATATGTCTTTTGATGAAATAATATAACGAGCTCGGCGTTCCATCTATTTTCTATTTAATTTCTAGAAAAATCTTTTTTCCTGTCGGGAAGAGGGAAGTTTTCAACTAAATATTTTAATCCTTATTCATTTTATGTAGATGTTTATAATAGGGGTTAACAATATTGGCAAAACAACTTTGAACATTGGCTAAAACACTCCTGTGGCGTGGAAAGTTGGAAATAGTGGTAGCATCTCGTCACTATTGTTATTGCATTGTACCAAAGTGCAACTCATAAAACGTTACGATAAAAATATTTTCAAGCATTTTTTTTTGTAACTTTGAACCCCGTTAAAAAGTTCTTACCCACAAAAATATTGAAATGCAACTAGCATAAGAAAACGCCATAAAATTTTGACGTTTGACGTTTTGTTTAGACATTTGTAGACCAAGCAATCAAATCAAATCAAATTTTGGTTTAAATTTGCCGGGATCTGGTTTCTAGAAAAGAAATATCTTATTTTACATTTAGATCATAATAAATTCGATTGAAAAATGGCAGCGGTAATGATGGATTATGAGTTCAAAATCAAAACACAAAATGAAAGAACGAAAGTAGAAGACCTGTTTGATTACGAAGGCTGCAAAGTTGGCCGGGGAACTTACGGGCATGTGTACAAGGGGCGCAGGAAGGACGGCTCGGACACCCGGGACTACGCCCTCAAGCAGATCGAAGGGACTGGGCTGTCCATGTCCGCCTGCCGAGAAATAGCAGTAAGACTATTATATAAAACATTAGGTTAATTAAAGGTATAATATAAAGGTTAAATCTGATTTGACACATTATCTGTGCTGTACAGCTGCTGAGGGAGCTGAAGCACTCCAACGTAATCAACCTGATCCGCGTGTTCCTGTCGCACATGGACCGCAAGGTGTGGCTGCTGTTTGACTACGCGGAGCACGACCTGTGGCACATCATCAAGTTCCATCGCGCCGCCAAGGCCAACAAGAAGCCCGTCATGGTGCCCAAGGGTATGGTCAAGAGTCTGCTGTACCAGATCCTGGACGGCATCCACTACCTGCACTCCAACTGGGTTCTGCACCGGGACTTGGTGAGATCTCATTCGTGACTTATCAATCAATACATACATTCCGCATTGAATCAACTGCTGATTTATTCTTACATCCATTTAGAAACCTGCCAACATCCTGGTGATGGGCGAGGGCATCGAGCGCGGGCGCGTGAAAATAGCGGACATGGGTTTTGCGCGGCTGTTCAACGCGCCCCTCAAGCCCTTGGCGGACCTGGATCCCGTGGTGGTCACCTTTTGGTACCGCGCCCCCGAGCTGCTGCTGGGTGCCCGCCACTACACCAAGGCTATTGGTAATAGCCTACAGTCTTCTGTTACTGCTAGCCTCATCAGTGCACCTTCAGTATAATAACCACGTAAAATAACCTGTTGCAGACATCTGGGCCATCGGCTGCATCTTCGCAGAGCTGCTGACGTCAGAGCCCATCTTCCACTGCCGCCAGGAAGACATCAAGACCAGCAACCCGTATCACCATGACCAACTTGACCGCATCTTCAATGTCATGGGCTTCCCACAGGACAAGGACTGGGAGGACATCAGGAAGATGCCCGAGCACCCCACGCTCATCAAGGACTTCAAGAGATCCAAGTATGGTGTTAGTTACATTAGTGGCCGAGTGGTCTGAAGCGTCAGGTTCCCACCTGGCTAACCGGCCAGGCATCGCAGGTTTCGTCCTCTGCTAGTATTTTTAATGATGGAAGTCGGAGGAATTCAAATATTGTTTTTTTATTTGTAACCCAGGAATATTTGGCTTTCTTTAACAAAATATCAACATAATACAATTCTTGTGATAATGTGAGTTTTTAAAATTTCTACTTTTGAAATTATTAGGCCCAGTTGTTTGTCAGAAACCACGTGTGACAAAGTCATCAAATGGCCATTCAGCGCCGAGGGTTTGGCTTGGGGCCAGCCCTGAGTGCCATTTTGTTTTTTTGATTGTTGAAAGGTTCCCGTTAAATGCCGATTCAAGTCCATTTCATTTCATTTATTTATTCATTCATAAAATGGTACATTACAATAAAATCATCCGCCGCTCGTCTCAATCAAACAAGGGAATTCCTTTGTCGAGATGAGCACCAACACAATTATATAATAAGTAAAGTACATGATACAAAGACATACATAGATTTCGATTATTTCGAATATGGGGTTTTCTACGATGAGTAATCCAAAATCACCACTCTCATGGTATGGAATATGGAATTTTTGACTATTTTCTTGAATAGATTTGACCAACCTATGGTTTTTATATTTTCACTAAGGACGGGTTGTTTCAGAGAATTTGAACAATTCATCAAATTTCAACTTTCATTTCCGGGTTCTGTGAAAGTCCTATTCAAGTTCTGCTATTATATCATTATAGGCTAGTAGCTTGACAAAACTGAAATAAAAACAGAACTTGAAAAAATATTTCACAGAACTTGAAAATGAACTTTGAAATTTGATGAATTGTTCAAATTCTCCGAAACAACCCGTCCTAAGTATATTATAAAGCAACGGAGCTTTATAAGAAAAACTCCTTTGTCCAAAGGACGTTCTGGTATTCACCGGCTGATACATTAAAGAAGAACCCAATCTGGTGTTGCGCACTTTTGGCAGTAACAATGTTGTTGAAAAATTTATAGAGAGCCAGTTTTATGAACAACTGCCTTAATGACATCATTTTACTTTCACTATATTAATAACTGTGACGAATACAAATAACTTTCCTATACATTATTTTTTAAATTAATTTTTGTGCAACATTTAAAGGCTCTAGGTCTTGTGACAAGAACCCCAACAGACAACATTATATGAAAGCATTGATTGAACGAGCGCATAATATACAGTTTTTAATGTAACTATGTCTGATATATTGTCACGTCTGATGAGCGTGGACCCTTGTCAATCACCAGGGCTATGATGGGGCTAAGGCAAGGAGGGCAGAATGTGTGAAAGCATTGAAGAACCTTGATCATGTTGTCCTGTCTGAGGGTGTCTGGAGAGTCCGCCAGCGGTGAGCAGGACGACAGGTCCCCGCGAAATCCGAATGAGTTAGCTCCAGGTAGAGATTCGTGGGAAGGAGTGCGCGAGGCCATCCTCAATTAACCAGCAACCATTGGACGTTTGGCAGGCTACGCGGGGACAATGAGGATTCATCTTTGTGTCACCCCGACAGCATGCTGGGCAATCCAGTGCAGTCTCCAAGGAATTACACTTCAAAAACCCTCACAAATAAAACCATTTTATAATCCAAACAACTGATTGTATACTTTAATCTCACCAAACAACAACATTCGAACAAAGAACCGGCTGATCTCGCGCAGGAGTCAAAACGTTTGTTTTATGTCTGGTTAGTTTACATGGAAAGTCTGTATCCTTCATTCTCCGAAGGATCGGTTCATGGTATCCGCATGCTCTTTTTCATTTTTTTCAATATCAATTTGTCTGGCAAAACGCAACGCACACCGCGGACTCGTCTTCTCCCGTATTGTCACCCCGATCTCCCTACCCGCGTTATTTAGCCCGCAGGGGTCTCAACCGATCACAGGGCAGCCACCCGAAACACTCTCAACAAAACAATAATTGGGCACTACCCTGGCAATCCAAACTTGCACAATTCTTCAACGTTACAATATTTCCCAGTCTTAAAAATGTAGGTCAGCTTTCTTATTTTCTTTGTCAATATAGTAATATGATTGTCCCATTTTAGATTTCTATCAATTATTAAGCCAAGATATTTGATATTGTCGACTCTTTCCAAAGGTTGACAATTACACTCTTGCACACAAATAGTGGCGTCTCTTCTATGAGGGTCATTTGGTCAATGACCTCCCTAAATATGCTGCAATAGTTTATGTAAAAAAAGGTTTTAACAAACTACCGGATTATTCATTATTAAAGCGCAGTTTACTGTCATTTTATGCGGTAAGAATAGCGGGTTCCAGTGCATACTAGCGTTCAAATGAGAAGCTATTGTGCTTAGTATCATGCGAAATTTATTTTAAAGGGGTTTTCGGACATGACAGGGTGAGATAGAGATATCTACGACCTAAGATTATTAAGGTATTAGAGGGAGATGTGAAAAAATGTCAGTCAAAAGTTTTTTGTGTGATAAACGATAGCCATCTCAAACATGAATATTAGTTTGCGAAAATACGTTTATCATTGTGGACGTGATTTGCATGGAATAATTTAACAAGTCAAATTCTGTGGATATCGTATTAATATTTGTTATTTATCGTATAATTCATTAAATCACAACAAACATATTGAAATAAAGTGACAATTAGTTTATGTTACAAGAGAGAAAAATAAAGAGGTTGGAAACGAAAAGTTATAATTGTTGTCAGTGGATTTGCGGGTGCAATAAAATGAATTTATATGTTCTTTTGCTTTCATTGTTTACTTTTAAGTTTACTGATAAACAATGAACCCAGATTGGAGTTACTGATTAAAAAAAATTTAATAGAAAAAGATCTTTTAAAAGAAAAAAAAAACATTAATTACTTATATGTGTAAATAATGTTAAATTAAATAATAAAGTACTATCGGTTTCAGAATAGATAGGTACTGGCAAATTAATTACATACATTGGCGTTTTTATAAAATTTACTGCGTTTTAACAATATATATTAACATTTCATATTCATTTTTTATTCAATTGACCTTCCACTCGCCTCTGCACCTGCACACAATCTAACAATCCAAAGACATGATTTACAAAGGCTGATTTACAGAGGAAATGCTAAAAGTAATATATCAAGTTAAATTTTGATTTCAGCTTTTGAACAAATTGTGATCAGCAGATGAGGACAACTATCGTGTTGTTAAGCTTGTCAGCTTATTACAATTTGATAGAAAGCTGAAATCATCCTGAAATCGGCGTTTAACGGGGACCTTTCAAATGTCAAAAAAACCTAAAGGGACTGAATGGCCAACAATTGGGTTTTGTGCAACAAGTGCCTTCCATACAAATCTGAATGGAAACAAATGTTCCATTTAGCTCAATATCCCAACGCTCTGTCTTACTTGCATTCGTTTGACACCGTATATCTCCATCCCATTTGAATTTCGTAAACACCGTTTTGTATTATAAATGTAAGCCTCGATTACTTACTTGGTGGAATTCCATCGTAATGAGTGTAAGAATGTTATCCACCTGCTCGATGCCTAATGCCCGTCAATGCCCCCTTATTGCCCTCTTCTCGAAATCACTGGTTTAACATGTGATAATGCATTTCTCAATGTCACCTGCAGCTACCAGAACTGTTCCCTGAGCAAGTACATGGATCGCCACAAGATAAAGCCCGACAGCCGCGCCTTCCACCTTCTGCAGAAGCTGCTGCTCATGGACCCGGCGCACCGCATCACCTCGGAGCAGGCCATGCACGACCCCTACTTCACCGAGGATCCTCTCCCCACACAGGTAGGTCCGACAGCAGGGATCCAATACACGTGCTCTAACTCTAGTGTCTCTCATGCAACTGTCCATTATACGATGCCAATGTTCCCGTGTTGCAGGACGTGTTTGCGGGCTGCCCCATCCCGTATCCCAAGAGGGAGTTCCTCACTGATGATGACCAGGAAGACAAGTCCGAGTCCAAGGCGCGGCAGCAGCAGCAACAGCAAAATGTAGTATTTTCATTTTATTTATTAATCTTTCCCATGGCATCTCTTGTTCACGTTTAATTCATTTGTATTATAATATACATGTGACATGTTTGTTTGTGTGTGTCAGGCGAGCATGCAGGCGCAGGCACAGGCACAAGCACAGGCGCAGATGGAGATGGGCGGGGGGTCGGCCAAGCGCGCGCGTACTGCAGGGCCTGGGGGCTCCTCAGGTGGGGCGCCCCCGCAGCAGGACTTTCACCAACAGCAAATCATGTACGGCTCACAGCAGAACAACTCCAACCAGCAGAACTCCTTCCAGCAGCGCTTCTAGCACTCTTCTCTTTAGTAATACAACTCTATTGCCGAATCTCAAACCTACATGGATCTTTGGCTACGGTCCTAATGTGTTGTATACTAAAAACAGCTTTAAACCACCTGTTCTTAGTTCAACATTATAATCTCCGTAGCGACAGATTCTGTCAGTATACCGTGGTCTATCTGTGCAAATGTATAAATACAAACCTCGAGTGTAGTTCCAATGACAGCTAGATGCAATTGTGCGAGGTTGCGTTATTATGTATGAAACATTAGTGTTCCTTGTGAATACCATATTTAAGAAGGTAGTTGAAGCTAGAATTATATTTTATGTAAATAATTTTGCTATAACACCGTTGTTTATTGCAGTTAAATTTGAAACGCGAAATTAGCTATTAAAAAAATATGACTGCTTTATATAAAGTGATACTATTTTTATATAACGGTATGTACCTAATGTGTTTTAAAGAATAAATGTAGGATGTCCTATAATCGTCATTGAGTATCAAATTTATTAAAGTGTGGCGACACGCCACTGATGACACAGTTACCTACTAGGAAACACCTACACAGCATTATCATTTCCAGACAGCCCGGTGACGTCTTCTTGAATGTTCGAGCGCTGATTAATTTAATCAGCCCTTCTCGAGTTACACGTCTACCTATACTATAAAAAGGTTCCCTCACTCTATACGCGGTGTTGGCAAACTCGAAGTTCAAGCGAGAAACTAGTGAATCTATGATCAGAGCCTTTTGTAACTGGAGCCAGGTCTACCCTTCAGCACATTTTAAAAGACATGAAACCGCTTATATTAACCCTTAAGTGATGTCTTAGGATCCTCCCTCCCCTTCTCTCCCCTTCTGCCTCCCAGACCGAGTACTTTGACTACCATAAACCAAGTATAAATCGAAGATTCAATCCCAGATCGTGGAAGATGTGTTGCATTGAGTGCAGAATTTCGTGTTCTATCAAAATCCGCTATATCCATTTTATTTATCGAAATTACTTAATTATTGCTAGACATATATAGAAAAATAAATGCTTTTCGAAATTTTATTACTCCAATTCATTATATAAAAAATTGTAATGCATTTACTTATGTACGCTAGAGATGTGACAGTTTTTTGCGGTTTTCTCCAAATCAATGAAAGTTGATATAGCGGGTATAGAAATTACACGACTCATATTTAATATTTTTTGTGTTACTTTTTGTTTGTTTCATAATGTCATATTGTGAATTGAGCTTCTTGTTTTAGGAAAAAACACGAGGTTATTTTTGACATGATAACCTATGATTTTTCAATCGAAATTTACCTCGTGAATTTAATAACATTTTGACATTAGACGAGTCAGGTCGCTCCGTTAACCATGGAAGCAAATACATGAAAGCGATACGATATTATGCAATCGCATAACTACATATGTAGGTAGGTACCGTAGAAAATAGTTGGAAATAAAACCTAGTTTTAATATAATATATACTACTTCAGTTGTAAGGAATAAACCCTATTTTCAGTGTCATACATATCAAATCAAGTAATACTTTAAAGATAAGTATTAGATATAAAACTTACCGGTAATACCTTTTGGACAAACGAATAAATAACTAAAACAAAAGATTTTTACTCACCTTTGGAAAACCCATGTAAAATAGATTTAAAAAAAAACAAACTAAACAAATATTTGAATTTTTTTAAAAATATATATTCATATACCTACATATTTTATATCTACCATGTCAACGCACTGCATTTGTATTTATTTATGTTTACGCACTCCGACGTATAATTTACAAATATGTATGTAACTACTTATTAGGAAGAAAGCTACAACCGAGAATTCAACAACAATAATTGTTATTTCATCGGAACCATGCTGTAGTTTTCGTCAGCCGCGCGAGTTTACGGCTCGCAGCGGTATTTCTGTCTCGTTCTAAAAAAATGTCCGATCGCCAGACCGTCTTTTGACGAAATTTGAATTCTCGTCCGCTGGTTAAGACGCCTTAACAAAAGGAATGTATTAACATTATCTTAGGGTTGCCTTTTTGTAATTCGCAAGCTCTTATTTTATTATAGGCTAGCGGCATCCTTGCAATTATTACATTCAAAGGGCAATAAAGTCGGGTCTTTGAAGCTGACGGCAAAAAATTGGGGAGATAATTAAAAAAAGGGAGATTTTAAACAAATAATTCAGGGGCTTCAGAAAGATACGTAAAACGAACCGACAATAAAAACATATTACATAGAAATAATTATTAATCCTAGAAGGACATAAAATACCAGGCTGTTTTTTGGGATTTTACATATCAGATGTGGGAAAGAAATATTCAGTTGTGCCAATGTTAAAATTAAAAATGGTGGGAAAATTATTTAAAATGCGTATTGTCCACAGACATATGAAATATTCATATGTCTATGGTATTGTCGCATTCTGGAATGAACAATAAGGAAACATTATTTTCAGAAACGAAGACGAAGATGTTATATTTCTGTTTATGGAAAAGTTTTTGTGGAAGGAATTTTGCCGTCTTAACAATGAAAATGAAACTGAAATGAAAATACTACTGTTTGTTTAAACTTGCATTACATCTCTGATTTGTTGTAAAAATTTATGATAATTTTACATTTAAAAAAAAAACGTACTTACAACTTTTACTTTAAGTAGTTTTAAAAAAATGTGGGTCTCCGGGGCCCACAACGTCACTTATGTAAGCTTTGTTCACCACGTCTCTGGATTAGCCCACTAGCAATTTTTTTGAAAGACTCAAGTTATTCAAAAACGAAAACTCAAAACAAAAAAGTAACAATATAAAATCGACTCCAAGTGGAGTGATCTTATACGGTCATGTATCTCTGACACATCCCCGACAACTTGGTTTCCAGGGGAGATACTCTACCCTTAGTTATTAACTAGGCAGGCGGAAACAACAAATTGTACCGTGTCGTAGGACTACTGCGGGGTAGGGATTGTAGCAGATGTTTCAAACTATTTCAAACCATTTTGAACTACTATCTATTCAGGGCCGGCCATAAGCCAAACGGCGCCTGACGTGAGTAAAATTTTAATGCCTTTTGTCAAAACCAGTAGATGCCTAGAGGTGGGTGATTACTGCAATCAATAATATTTGGATAATTTGTATGTTTGTGTAGCGCCATTTTTGAAAAAAATAATCTCAAGGGCGATATGTTAGCACTGTTAGGTGTTAGGTATTATCAGTGCCTTGACAATTCGGGTTACGCCCGCATAGGACCGGCCCTGAATCTACTGTACCTGGATGAATAATTTACCATTAAAAATAGCTGTATAATTTTGTATTATTGTTATTATTGCTTTCGCAATCACTTTGTGGTTTGACATATTTAATAAAATAAAATACTTTTTGTTTTAAAACCACGAGTTTTTAATAATTTTTAGAACCGACCGGTTTGGCTTTACTCAAGCATCTTCAGGGTACAAATTATTTCTAGTAATAATAGTGGTTTTAAAACAAAAAGTATTTTATTTTATATGTATAATTTTGTTTCACTTATTTCGGGCGGGTGGGGAGTTCTACCTTTTACGCCGGTCCTACTTGAATGGCATTGCTGTCCAATCATTTTATATCAATCTCTTTGTAAGGGTCCCAACTATATGTGTATATGGGTATGTATTTAAAAATGCGAACCAAGTCTTCCCCATCTTCTAATTCTTGTGTTTTGTGTGGAAGAATATTTCACTAAAATACATTATATTTAAGCCTGTAGAACAGGTGATACATCCTTACAGTTATCGCACCGGAGATGCGGAAGTTTTTTGTTTTTTTTTGTATTGACGTGCGAAAACAATTTAAGTTTTTTTTTGTAATAATATGATAAAATACGCACATTTTTTACAAACAAATCACTAAATGGCCCACCACTGACTTTAACTTCAGTTTATAAAGTAGTATCACAAAAGTATTAATTTTACAGTTTCATTATAATATATGTATTATTTTCGAAAGCTGTTTCAAACAAGTTCCATTTTCTCGAATGGGACCCTTGTTTTCACCCGCATGAAATGTGTTAAGGTGAAGCTATAAGTCAAAGCACTATTTAGGTTATCAATACCAAAAATATACCATGGATACATTTAAGCTTGTTCTATCGCTTGGCTTGATCAGAATTAAAATAAAATTGTTAATTACGTCATGAAAAATATAAGCGTATACTACTAAATTGATTTCTATTTCAAGAGTTTACTATGAACTCGTATAAGAAACACCTTTAAAAAAATTCTGTTTTATGGCTATGTTTATTTGCTACCACTTGACTTGATTAACTTTTTTTCCATTTTTATTAAATTATTCACAAAAAAATAAAATCCACTTTGGCGCTTACATAATAATTTTTTGAGTGAAACATTGTATTGAATTCTATGATTTCTTCAGAAGCCCGCGGAGAGCGGCAACGGACAGACGTCAGATCTGTGCCAGTATTTTTAACGGTTTCTTTCCTGGTGACATAATTTTAGCTAGGGGCATTTTTAGTTTTCAAACCGTGAGGGAAATTTTGTGTTTTTTTTCTAATACCATTATTTTTCGTGACCAAAATATTATACCTTTTCAATACATCTATTTGAAATTCACTTTCGTTTTCTTGAAAGTATGTATGAACTACCTGACATCCAATCCAGCTGAAACTTGGCAGATAGACTCGTTGTCGATGATGATGCATTGAAGTGGACAAGTGGACGCATTTAACTGAAATTGAATGACATTACAACAGTTAATATACGCAATAAATGTCGGTCCTACCAAATTGGGATTTGGCTCATTTGTTAGCGTGGTTGACTCCAGTCCCTGGGGAGGAAGATTTATTATTTAGTAAAATCTAGATATATATTTATTAATAAAAACAGATGTATTTATATCAAAAAACTTCGTTTTTTACAAATTCATTTTTTAAATCTCAAAATACTACTTGTTAATCGATGTTTTTATTCCGTGTTTACCTGAGTTAATGATGTATTTCTCATGGAAAAATGCTTTCCGTTTGTATTAATAATTACTAATGATGAGTTTTTATAAGTCCAGAATTGAAAATGGGGAGTAAAAACAAATATCTAAATGTAAGCAAGCTAAGAAAACGAAAACATATTCTCAGGAAATGTGGACTCACGTTAAAGCAGTACAATAGGTGTGTAATCCAATTTACGGTTTTGTTTAGTTTTTATTTAATTAGATGAAATTTAGCTTGCCAAATTTGTTTGTATATTGTTACTGCGCCCGCACTACTAATTTCAAGATATAAAACTTCTATAAATAATAATAAATTCCAAGAAAGTTTAAAACATAAAAAATTACTGCTCTACTAAAGTTTTTTAGTAATTTTTTTATAAAGTTTCACTGAAATTCACGAAAAACCAAACCCAGTCGTGCAATAACTTGTTTGCATTTTTACGTCTTTGTCTCGGTACCTATTAGAGATAGAAGAAAAACTGCGAATTGAATTCATTTATAATATAGTTTTTCCTGAATTTAAAAAAAACTTTATTAATTTGTGTCAATCCACAAATTGATAGATTGAATGAAGAATTATTAGTTCATATGAGATGGTTGTGAGTTGTTCCTCGATTATTTCTAATACTGAGATTTGTTTGCTTCAATTGTTATTTGAAATTGCATTTAAAAATGATTTTATAATGATATAAGTACACAAATTTGGTAAAGTGCATGTAAGTTTTAAAGGTGTAAGTGTTGCATGGTAGTTTATAAGTAATGTTACTTAGATTTTCAAATATTGTCAGGTTATTAGGTTATCCTTTCAAAATGTCCGGGAAGAGGAAAAACAGTACCAGCATGTGTAAACTGCACCAGACAAAATTCTAAATATGGAGAAAAAAACACCACGGACCACGCAGCCAACAGTATTAGGTGCAACTATAGAAACAAAATGCTGAAAATTGCGAGGGATCGCATCGATTACGACTAATGATGCATATTATTAATTACAAGTCTAACGAAAACCTAAATAAATTGCACAATATTTCAAAAAAATATTTCGAAAAGCCCTCCCGCAAAGTGTTAACACGCAGTGATAATATACAAGTCAACACAAGTAATATTATAATTGCAAATGTGAAGTGTATTCCCAGCGCCAACATTATTGTTAATTTTTATTACTACCTCAAAATGAACGACTTTATAATAAACCCAATAGATAATTCATATAAAATAGACGTAAGGATTTTTGACACGGTAAAAAATACAAACGATCTTATAGATATAAAACCTACAGCCAGCCTAATAATAATACACATGAACGTTAGATCTTTGGAAAAAAATTTCGAAGAATTTCTAATAACTATTAAACAATTAAATAGACTTGACTGTATAATATTATCAGAAACGCATTCATCGAGTGAAATTAATTATAATATACCGGGTTACTCGTACTATACAACAAATTATAAAATTAACAGAAATAGCGGCGTCGCCATATTTGTATCAAATATTTACGCTGTCACAAGTGTAAATGAAATAATGGTGAATATTGTCAATATATTAAACTTGGAGATAAATTTTATAAATTATTCATTTAATGTCATTACTATTTATCGGACACACTCTTCTGCTATAACCACATACATATTTTTATTTATTTTCTTGCTGAAACTAATGTTTCACTCGGCGAACACTTTTTCTCCTCAAATACATTTTTTTCCTACAATTATACTTCTACAATACAATAATGTAAAAATCAAAAATTTATTTTTCTATACTCTTAATACACTCCCATGTCTGACTCATTATTTGAAGAGATAGACTCATCTTTTAATATTACGGAAAATATTTGTCTAACTAGTGTCGAATGTAATAACACATTATTAGAAATAGATCCTCTAAAAGCATTAACAATCCTTCACCTAAATATTCGAAGTGTCTCGAAAAATTTTGATCATTTTACACTTGCATTAAACGAACTCACTAATAAACCGGATTGTATTGTTTTGTCTGAAGCCAGAATTAGCGGCTACTCAGGTACCTATAATTTACCTGGTTACAAATACTTTGTCACAACTTACAAAATAAATCAAAACAGCGGAATCATTGTTTTTGTAAAATCTATTCATGAGAATATTTCCGTTAATGAAATTCATATCGATCTTGTAAATTGTCTTCATATTCGAATTATTATAAAACACACGTTTTACGATATAATAGCATTATATAGAACACATAACTCGAGCATTAGTAATTTCACCGAGAATCTGAAATCTATTATAAATACTAATTGCTCTCAAAATGCTTTTGTTGTAGGCGATATTAATATTGATATATCTAATGAATTTGAAAACAATAGAAATAAAGAAAAAACTGAATATATCAACACATTAACGGAACTAAATTTTAAACCATGTATAAAAAAATATACGAGAGAATTTCATGGACAAAGGCCATCATGCATAGATCATATCTGGTGTAATTCTAATGAAACTGAAAAAATAAAAACAATTATTTGGAAAAATAACATTACTGATCATCACACATGTATTGTAGCTTTTAAAACTGACAAAATAGATGTGAATAATTACTCCCGCAATAATTTTCCAAAAACTATTATTAATTACGAAAAATTACAACAAAACCTTAATATTGAAAATTGGGAAACTGTTCTATCCTCTAATAACACCGACTTATGTTCACTAAATTTTGAAGCAATCTTGAATAAGCACATCAAATCTTCCTCTTCCATTATAAAATACTCTCCAAAAACTAAATTAAAAAAATTAAAACCATGGATCACTCAAGGAATCATAATTTCAATTAGACACAAAGAAAAAATTTATAAAGAACATAAAAAGTTTCCAGAAAACTATAAACTATACGAATATTTTAAAAAATTCAGAAATAAACTATGCCACATTATTCGGAAAACCAAAGAAGATTTCTATAAAGAAAAAATCAATATTGCTGGCAACAATAATAAAAAGATATGGCAAACTATAAATGAAATTATCAATAAAAAACCAAAAAAATCTAACATAAACAATATCACAGATATTGATAACAAACTTTACGATGTAAACACGGATCCAACGAAATGTGCAAATATTTTTAACAGTTATTTTGGGTCAGTTGGTGAAAAATTAGCACTCAAAATAAAAAACACTAATAATAATGAAAAATTAGCACTTAAAATAAATAACACTGATAATAAAGATCTACCGTCACCATCCAATATTTGTAACAACTTGAGTCAATTTCAACGAACTAATGTTGATGAAATTAAACAAATTGTTAATGAATTAAAAGGTAATTCTTCCCCTGGTTTTGACAATATTTCTGTAGAAATACTTAAAAAAAATTCTGACTCACTCTGTAAACCATTGGCTCACATCATAAATACAAGTTTTGAAAATGGCAACTTTCCCTTTACCTACAAAAAAACTATTATTTCCCCAATTTTTAAATCTGGGGACCCCAATCTAAGTAGTAACTATAGGCCAATTTCTCTCACCTCAAACATTGCCAAAATATTTGAAAAAATTGTAAAAAAACAAATATTTAAATTTGTAAAAGAAAATAATATTTTAAATGCACATCAATATGGTTTTAGAGAAAATATGAGCACTCAAGATGCTATCGTTGACTTAACATCTGAAATATACAAATCTTTAGATAATAAAAAAAAATGCATTGGAACATTTGTCGACTTAAGAAAAGCATTTGATAGTATATCACACTCTAATCTTATCTCGAAACTAGCGAAAATTGGTATAACTAACAATGCTTTAACGTGGATCGAAAATTACCTATTTAATAGAGAGCAATTTGTAAAGTTAAATGGCTCTCTGAGTGATTCGCAGACCACAAATTTTGGCATCCCGCAGGGAACTGTTCTAGGTCCAATTCTTTTCATCATTTATGTCAACGATATTTTTAAACTCTCAATTATGTCAAAACTTATTTCATACGCTGACGACACAGCAATTTTAACTGAGGGATTAACTTGGAATGAAACCCAAAGAACAGCAGAGTTAGATATAAACATACTAAAAAAATGGTTCGATAAAAATTTGTTAACACTTAATACTGAAAAAACTTTTATAATACCTTTCACCATTAATAAAAATTCATTCCCTGATAATTTAAAGATAAGTATACACTCATGTAATTGTAATAGAATTTCAAATTTATGTAAACCTGACTGCTCTGTACTTACTGTTAAAACTAATGTAAAATATCTAGGTGTAATTATAGATAGTAACATAAAGTGGAAATTACAAATCAATGCAATAGTAGAAAGGTTAAGAAAATTATTGTACATTTTTCTTAGAATACGAAACATACTAAATTTTAAATTATTAAGAACCATCTATTTTTCACTAATTCAATCAGTATTACAATACGGAATTGTTGGTTGGGGTGGAGCATTCAAAACTTCTCTCTTACCTTTAGAAATCATCCAAAGAATATTAGTAAAAATAATTTTGAAAAAACCGTATGATTACCCTACATTTAGATTATTTCAAGAATTTAAAGTCCCTTCACTTCATATTATTTATAAAAAAATAACTCTTTTTCAAATACATAAAGATTGTTTCAACATTGACAACTTAACAACTTTTTCGAACAGCAATAGACAAAGTATTCTTGGCTCTATAACTATCCCGCGCTGTAACACCACCACAGCCCAACAATTTTATAAATATTTTGGTGTCAAATGGTTTAACCAATTACCTCTTAACTTAAGATTGGAAACGAATTATAAAAAATTCAAAAGCTCAATAAAAACACTATATCAATAGCATATTAAAATCGTTTATACTTAAAAATACAATATAATCTCTCAATTATTATTATATTGAAATCCTTTTCTCTTATTTCTTATTATTATCTCTTTCCTTCTTCTACATTATTTTCTCTTTTCTATTTGATAAAATTTTGTTGCATATAAAATTTTTATTTTGTTATATTAAAAAATAAAAATTCTTTTCATTATCTTGATAAAAAATATGTTAAATTACTATTTACACGCAATTCTCCGCCTTTTTAACACGAGCATCTGCTCTAAAAAAAGGTGTATCACGATGTACTGTAATAAAAAAAAAATAAACTTAATGTAATGTAATAACATGTAATTGCAAATTTAATATTAAAAAAAAAAAAAAAAAAAAAAAAAATTTGTAATCCGGGAATGTTTGCCTTTCTTTAAAAGAAATAATACTATGTATTCACACTTCCGGCGGGAAGGGTAGGTTTACCCCTTACACCGGTCCTATTTGAATGGAGAGAAAAGAATTGCTTTTCCGACAATTTTATACTAATGTCAATCTCTTTTAAGGCGGTGTCTAGTAATTTATCAATTCAAAATAATGAACATATTATTACGCAATACGGTAAATATGATGTTCTTAGCCGGAAAAAAAAAATTATATATTTTTATTATTTATAAAGACTTAGCATTTATCAAAATTAAATCAGAAATATGACCTTTTTATGGCCGTCCTTACGTATTGTTCAAAAAATATTTTTAAATTTTGAATATATCAAAAAATACCTTGAAGGTTTTTCTTCAAGACTTCGTTCAGAAATTAAAAAAAAAAAAAAAGAATAAGGTTGTGGTATAATTATTTCCTAGGCACTATCTTTAATGTTTTTGTAAATGCGGTTTACTAAACTTTGGTTAAATTTATTCTAAAAAAAGGAACGAGAAATAGTTTCTATTATTTTTGTCCACTTTTTAAAATTATTTTCACATTTTTAAATTACCATTTGTTTAAGAGTTTCGAGTTTATTAAAATAATAAATTATGTTGCCGTAAAGTGGCGACATTAATTCAGCTACAACGGCAGAAATTGGAACTGAAGGCTTATTTTTAAATATGTCAACAGATGGCGTTAATCACGGAACGACACTTGGAATTTTCAACAAAATCTTGCGTGTCATCAGTCAGCGAAGATAATACCTACTTGTATATACGAAGAAGTTTGCCAGTAATTTTTTATAAATTGACAAACGGTCTTGCTGTGCACGTGTTTATACATGTGTTAGTTTTCGACGTGGACATGCGCACACACACTTGTGTATATTATGTAAATATGTTTTGTCATTGATTTTGAGGACAGGCATCAGAGATGTTCATCGAGTTAGGTTGATACGATTCGTCTTCACAATTTTTTATTGTATAAGTAAAATAATATTACATTTATTGTGAGGTGTGCTTAGCTGATTCTTATTTGGTACATGCTATATACGTTCATAATTTTTATTTCAAATTTAATGTACTTTACATACGATTTTTATATATTGAAGTGAAACTTCTTTACGCGCGTTATGCATTTTCAAGGACCGGAGTAAAACCGACTCATGACCGTCAAGTGACTCAAGGCCGATAACGCGACTAATTACCCTCGCAGATGTGCGTGACAAGTTTTTTTAGTAAAAAAACAGCCGTAAGTGAGTTTTTCAAAATTTAAAATTGCGCGGGACAAGTCAATTGAGGAGTACACGTTGTATATGCGGTTCTCGTCGCGCAAGATATCTCTCTTTGCGGTCTAGAGGCAGAGTGTTCGACACTCGTTATGCAGGACCCGGGTTCGAATCCCATATTTTTATAATTTTTAATTTTTTTTTATCACATGCTACTTATAAATATGTGAATTTATAAGTAGCAATTTAGTAGTAATTTATTTTTACTTGTGTCATGACATTGTTTTTAATAATGCATTACATATTATTTACTTAGGCACCGTTGTTTTCTTCTATGATCCTTATTAAAAAAAAGCTTACAAAAAGCATGTTTTTTTGTTATCCTTCAAAACATGCATTTTTTACTCTTGAATAGTCTTCAAGCACGTTTTTTTATTACGGTCAGAGCACATTGATGTACCTACCTAGGTACCTACCTATTGTATTTTTTATATCAGCGCGGAGCCTTCTGCAGTGGGAAAGTGTTTTAAAAAATCAAATATTGACATACAATATAAGTCAGTTATAATTAGTGACATCTTACGAATTTCAACAGAACTTTTTTAGTACAGAACTGTCTTTAAATGGCTAGTAAAACCTAGTTTCTCCGCTGGGGGGCATTGTTGTAGTTTCGTTCTGAACAGGGTACCTATTATACTTGGCCTTAAGACGGATTGTAGACCTGTCAAAATCAACTATTTTCGACACACAAGAACTCTGTTGTTCATTTCCAAAACAATATTTTTTCTAACTAGAATTTATTTTAAAAACGTTTGCCTGAAAACAGTAAGATGGCGGTAATGTAAATCTTCGTTATCATCGTTATAAAAGTTATGAATTTCAGTTACCAGATGGCACTATTTTTTTGTATTATTTATTTAATTAGTTTATACTACGTTAGAATATAAACGAATATATACAAGGTAACATTTAATTTAATTGTATGTATTTTAATATTTTTACAGAAAGCCTGACATTTCATTTTATATTATTATTATAACTATTTTAGATGGGGAAGAGGAAGGTGGGGAAGTACCTGGCTATTTAGATCCAGTCACTAAACACGGCTAAAGCCATTTGGAGAAACGTTTCAATTCTGAATGGTGGTCTTACACCAAGGCGATACTGGGAGTATCTTTCACTCTGGAACGTGCCGCATATATAGTATTTATTATTTTAATTATTCAATTGTGAAATAACACAAATCAATCAAAAAAAAAATTATTTGCGTACAATGGGTTCGAACCCGCGACCTTCGGAATGGGAGTCCAAAGCCTTACCACCGGACTACGCCGCACAGTGGGCTGAAAATCGCCTTTCATAGACATAGAGACTTGAATTTTCAAGGGTATTTTTTTTGGCTAGAAATGGATTCTGCTGATCATTACTATGCTATAAAATTTCATACGAAGCAATTGCGTGTTCAAATGAAGGAGTTATCATTTTTTTAAGAAAAATTTGTATGGCACTGACATTAAAAATGAGGCTTTCTCTGGAATCATAAGGTAGCCATTCTATCCTTACACACAGATATACTAATATTTATTTGTATTTTTTTGACATACTTCGTATTGTGGCGCAACTTGTGATTTTTTTTTTTAAATCCTCAAAGTTGAAAAAAACACTTTTGAATGTTGACGATTCATTTTAATTTAGTATGTAGACCTCAGAACAGGTATAAAACTTATTGAGGACTATGGAAATGGAACAAAAATAAATACAAATAAACTTTTTCAAAGTAATATATTTAAAAAAAAAATCGGAATGTGGCCTGAAACGGCTTTAGCCGTATTAGGTGACCGGATCTGTATAGCCAGGTATTTTCCCATATTCCTCTTCCTAGCATCCCATGTTTGTATTGACATAAAAAAGATAGTGCTATGTATTTGTCTTTAAGAAAGGAATGAAGCAACGGCAAACAACGCATAACGCTGCTTGCGGTTGCTTCGTTCCTTTCGTTTCAATGTGTTTATAAATTAATACTGTCACTTTTTCATACAATATTTTACATGAACATTTTATTTTGCCAAAATAATAAAAACAAACATGATTTATTTATTTATCAGATGTTCCCTCTTTTGTGAGAACAATTCACTTGTAAAAATTCAGTTAATTCATAAATAGGTACAAACACAGACATAGGAATTAATAGACGAGAAGATAATGGCGAGGGGTAAAATCAACTGTTGAAGAACGAAGGGAGTGAAGCTGACTGTGATTCGTCAATAAATCAATCTGACAGTAAATAGGCATCTCGCATTATAATATCACCATTTACTTCTTAAAAGTAAAATCTGCTTTTGAATGA
This sequence comes from Hesperophylax magnus, assembly GCA_026573805.1. Lineage (NCBI taxonomy): Eukaryota > Metazoa > Arthropoda > Insecta > Trichoptera > Limnephilidae > Hesperophylax > Hesperophylax magnus. Next base: position 1,316,725 of record JAIUSX010000092.1, on the reverse strand, counting down.
ATAGACATTTTTACATGGGAGCGCAAATTACTCGCCACGTTATGAACAAATTTGCGAAGTCCTAATTCGGCAAAAAAATTCGGTTCTATTTTCAGAGTCGAATATTTCGTTTAAGTATTTAGTTAAGACACTTTTATAAATGTTCATAATTTACTTCCCAGCGACCAACCAGCTTTGTGTTTCGCGTCCAGACGTTTCTCGATGTGATAGTAACAACTGATTCATATTATACGATGTGAATATGCTTAAAATAAAGTAAAATAATGTTTATATATGGAATGTAATACGACAATTGGGTTTATTCTCTTTTTCACATTTATTTTTACAAGTTTTCATAGCACAAGTCAACATTCTGCCGTGTTATTTCGTAAAATGAACCGATGATGCCTCGACCATAGTTCGCACAAGAATGATGACGTCACGTTTTCAAATTTCACTTGAGGCCATACGCGAGCACAGCCGGCTCCAATGGAACCGGTATGGGGAGTGGGGATAATACGCTTTTAATCACTTAGGGCAGGTCTACTAATATTCATATGTCTATGGGTACAAACAATTACAAAAATATAATCAGACAAATCATACATTTGCATACAAACAAATATATATATTTATATATGATACGATGGCAAACATTTTATCTTATTTAAATTAAATAAATAACTTTGTGTACACCACTACATAATCACAATTATCGACATATTTCTAAACGGATGGTTTATTTGTCAGGATAATAAGAACATAAATAAAAATAACAAAAAGATCCTAAATAAACCTGTGAGTGATCGTAATACTTAAATTGCCTTCTGATTTATCCCCATAACTAGAGACGTCCATCCATAGAACTAATAATATATTGTACAGCGCCCTTGAGGTGATTTCTCACAAAAAACGGCGCTCTACAAATTATCCAATTATTATTATTATTAAAAGAAACAAAAAAGTATAGGCAATTAAGAACTATGGACAAAAATATTATAAAGAATGGTGATTAATTACTTAAAAATTACATAAAAAACAATTACCTATATAAAATGAAATATTTATTTATTTATTAAACGCCATAAAAGGCTTTTACAATAATGTGATACATAGATTATAAGCAGAGATGTGCAAAATGGGTACCCAAAACCATTTGAAATGCAAAATGGAAATGGGTCAAAACTTTTCCATTTGAAAATGCAAAATGCAAAATGGTTTCTAGAAAAGCATTTCAAATGCAAAATGCAAAATACCTATTTTCAAAATGCATTGAAAATGCAAAATGGTTTCTCAGGTCAAACAATAAAAATAATTATAGAATTTTTAAACAGTTTTGTCATTTAATAATGGACATCAATGTAGAACAAACATATTACATGATGGTAAATCAAAAAATACAACGACTACAGATTATGAACCACAAAAAATTAGCGCGGGACAAATGTTGTCAACGTAAAAACATAGAAACTGCAATCTTACATTTAATATTACAGCGTCATGGCCCCATGTTCAGTATTTGAATCAGTATTTTTTGTAATGGTATCACTCAATTGCCAGGGCTCCTACCAGGAAGCAACTTGACAAATGTAAATTATCTCTCGTAGCGAGGTTGAGGACCGACTGATATTTGGGGCTTATAAAAAAAAGATGAGTGGAGATAGTAGGAAGAATGTTGTAAAAAAGCATTTAAAATGGAAAATGCATTGAGAAAAGCATTTAAAATGCAAAATGCAAAATGGTTTTTAGAAAAGCATTTAAAATGCAAAATGCAAAATGGTTTTTAGAAAAGCATTTAAAATGCAAAATGGAAAATACCCATTTTGCATTTTGCATTTCCATTTGAAATGGATTTATTTGAAATAAAGCACATCTCTGATTATAAGTACACAGTGGTACATAAGCGAATATTAGTATTACATTTAAGAACACAACAATATGTATACAAAACGACATTGAATGTGATACAGCTGAAATTTTCTTAAGGCATAGAATGCTACAATAATAGAAAGTACTTCATTTAAACAGGATAAAATATACAGAAAAGGTAAATATATATAAATATAATTTTTTTAGAACATTTAAACATTACATTATATGTTAAAATATATAATGTTACATTATATATTAAAATATATAATGTTACATTATATATTAAAATATATAATGTTGTAACTTGAAAACCTATACCCATATATTCAAACGTAGCGACACTTTTTGAGAGATGAGGTTTGTTTGAGTTGCCTTTATGAGTGTTGACTCACACGTTCATCATAATCAAGTGGCACTAGTAATTACGCTTGCTCGCTTCGACTTTCAAAATACTCTAGCCACAACATATGGCAGTCAGGTTATTTGTGTTTGGTCTTTTCATTAATGTTTTTTGAGAATGATTTACAAAAACAATAATAAATCGATATAGGACCGCTGACCTTCTGTCTCTTGTATCGCCCTGATGAAAGACCACAAATCATTATTTAAATTAAGACCGCAGAACGGGTATTATTTATTGAATAAGTGAATCTACCTGGCTATTCAGATTTGGTCACCAAACACGGCTAAAGCCATTTCAAGCAACGTTTCAATTCTGAATGGTGGTCTTACACCAGGCGATACTGAGAGTATCTTTCACTATGGAACGTACCGCGAATATACCATACTTATATTAATTCATTAATTGTGAATAACACAAATTAACCAAATAAAATTTACTTGCCCACTCCGGGATTCGATCCCGCAAACTTCGAGTCGAGAGTTGTACAGTATGGTGTACAGAATAGCATAACCTAAGCCAGTGGCCAGTGGTAATTTTTAAAAATATGGTATAATATCATATAATTTAATAATAATAATATTTTAATATATTTTAATTATAATATATATTTTAATAATTATCAATATGTTCATTGTTCGTTCATATTTTTATGTAACCAAAGTAGAAACAGATATGTTGTTATACAGGAAAAAATTACATTTACTTTTCTCACAAAATTATCCGATTGCCCAAGTAAGCGAACAAAGATTAGCAGACCAAAAGCGAGCTATTTTCAAAAATAATTTAATTTCTGTAGTCACATTAGAACAGATTAAAAGAGAAGTAGCAGATAGATTGCAAAGGGGAAATAATTTAGAACAAATTAACACAAGTAATAATGTCATATCAGATGCATTGAATGTAGATAGTTTGGATAATATTCTAGTCGAAATGTCCAATGATATTACAGTAGATTCAAATAACTTAGCCGTTATTTATAATCTTAGAGAAATCAACATTGCAAATTTAAACTTTGTTGATGAAAATGTAGTAGAATTAGCTAACTTACTTCATAATAATATAAACAGATATATAGATGTAGAGCCAACAGTTAGACCAAAATTACCGAAATTGCATACGTCAAAAAAATTATCTAAATTAATTTTTGAATTAAATAACATAATTTTACCAAAAATCATATTTGACGAAATTAGTTTTTTAGATCTTCATACAATAGTATACGCTAGTGCGATTACTGTTTGTAATAAGTTAAGAATTAAATTATCATCCTCTGACGATAGATCATATAGTTATAGTAAACCAGAATGGCAGATCAGATTAGAAAATGATGTAGTCTTTTTAAGAAGTAACATAGCTAGAGTAATAGAATATAAAAATGGAAATAGAAGTAGGAAAATTTTGAGACATGTAGATGAAATTGGTAGAAAATTTGGTTATAACATTGATAGTCATAATAATGAAAATATAATCAATGATTTATTGGATTTATTAAAACAAAAATTAGGCGTAAAAGCTAGTAGATTAAAAAGATATAATTATACGTATAATAAAAAAAATAATAATAGATTATTCCAGAAAAATGAAAAAATATTTTATTCCAAACTTGACGATAAACAAAATATTATTTCGAATAATAATATTCCGTTGCCATCTGAATCAGATATGCGCGATTTTTGGACTAAAATTTGGAGTAAAGATATAAAACATAACGAGTCAACTCCATGGATAGAAAATGAAGAACTCAATTTTTCAGGTATTGAACAAATGAGTTTTTCTAATATATCGGTTGAATTGTTATCCAAAATTATTAAAAATACTCATAATTGGAAAACCACGGGTTGCGATTGGATACATAATTTTTGGTACAAACGTCTGACTACTTTACATCCTCTTTTGGCAAAAAATCTTTCAAAATTTGTCAGTCAACCTCAAAATTTTCCAAATTTTCTAACTAAGGGCATTACTTATATGTTACCCAAAAGCGAAAATATTAATAATCCTTCTCAGTACAGACCCATTACATGTTTACCGACAATATACAAAATTTTAACCTCTTGTTTAACAGATTTAATATATACTCATTTAGATGAAAAAAATATTTTATCTGAACAACAAAAAGGTTGTCGCAGAAAACATATGGGATGTAAAGAACAATTAGTTATGGATTATGTAATTCTAAAAAAGATTCAAACTCGAAAACGTAATTTACATACTTGCTATATAGACTACCAAAAGGCTTTCGATAGTGTCCCGCACTCGTGGCTGATCAAAGTATTAAATATATATAAAATTAACCCCATTATTATTAGCTTTTTGGAAAATATTATGTCCTTTTGGAATACCAATTTACTTATCAATTTAAAAGGTAAGAAAATAGTAATACCGGGAATTTCAATTAAAAGAGGGATTTTTCAAGGAGACTCATTGAGTCATCTTTGGTTTTGCTTAGCATTGAATCCTCTATCTAAAATGTTAATTAGAAGCAAGTTTGGAATAAAAGTTAAGGGTAATACAAGGGAGAGTAGTACAATTTCGCATTTATTATTTATGGATGATATAAAATTATTTTCGAATTCTGAACAAAATTTAGAGAAAATGATCGAGGTAGTTAAAAACTTTTCAGATGATATCAAAATGACTTTTGGTTTAGATAAATGTAGAACGATCCATCTATATCCTTTCTCTATAGAAAGGCAAAATTGTAGATGGGGACGAGAGTATATTTAGAAATTTCCAAATTACTAGTATGAAAAGGGATGAGGTTTATAAGTATTTAGGATACCCACAATCAAATAGATTAGACGATACTAGTATTAAAAATGATATTAGGATTAAATTTCAAACTAGGATCAGGAAAATTTTAAAATGCAATCTATCTGCTAAAAATTTAGTAAAAGCAATAAATACTTGGGCAATACCTCTATTAACGTACTCATTTGGCATAATTAAATGGTCTAATACAGATTTAGATAACTTAGAAAGATTAGTTAGAACTACGCTAACAAAATTTAATTGCCATCATCCAAATTCAGCTATAGAACGAGTTAATTTACCTAGAAATTTAGGAGGTAGAGGCATAGTCAAAATAACTTCTTTGAAACATAATCAGGTAGAAATGCTAAGAACTTTTTTCCATAGGAAAGCTCATAGCTCAGAAATGCACAAAATAATTTGCAAGGCAGATAGAAATATTACACCTTTAAATTTATACGATGAGAATGCCAACATTTTTATAAATCCCAACCAGGAACTATTAGATTCCTGGTCAAATAAAATTTTACACGCAAAACACTTCAATTATCTCAACCAAACGTATGTTGACAAATTTTCGTCAAACAAATGGTTGAGTATTGGAGAGTTGAGCGCAGAATTAGAAGGATTTATGCTTGCCATTCAGGATAGAGTCATTAATACTAAAAATTATAGAAAGCATATAATCAAAGATACAAATCAAATTGATGATTTGTGTAGAAAATGTTTGGCTTTTCCGGAAACTATAGAACATATTATATCGGGATGTTCTATATTAGCACCGTCCGAGTATACATTTAGGCACAATCAAGTTTTAAAAATAATTCACCAAAATTTGGTAATTAAACATAACTTGATTGACTGCCGTAATATAGTACCATATTATGAATACGAACCAAATTCATTTTTAGAAAACGAATTTTATAAAATATATTATGATAAAACTATACTAACAGACCGAACGATTAGTCATAATAGACCCGATATAGTTTTACATGACAAAATTAAAAAAATAACTTATATCATTGATGTCGCTATTCCAAATTCCTGTAACATTCAAAAATCTGTTAATGAAAAAATAAGAAAATACACAGATTTAGGAAACGAAATAAAAAGAATTTGGCATTCTCAGACTATAAAAATATTACCATTCGTTATTTCGGCTACTGGCATTATACCTAGCTCTCTCATTAAAAATTTAGGCGTATTAGATCTATCAAAAAATTTATATAGGTATAAAGATGCAAAAGTCGGTCATTTTGAATACATGTAGGATAACGAAAGATTTTTTAAATATTTATGTTGAGGGATCAGTAGGATTTATAGGCCCTGTTAGAAGTTCTACCGAGCCGAACCATCTGATATGAAAATATCTGGAGTCGGTGAATTTTTTTTTCCCATTTGATCTCTGGTGAGTTGACGTGTTGTTGTTCTTGTATTGTTTTGTATTTATTTTACTTATATAATGCAATTGCATAGTGTTGATTGACTAGCTGATCATTTGTGGAAAAGTGAGTGGAAGGGTTTAGTTTTTCCTATGGGGAAGATTTAACCCGGACAACAAAATCGGAAGCATTAAAATAATCATATAATTTAATAAATAATAACTAAATAATATAATCGGTTTTAAAAATAAACAATACCCAAGACTCCCACCATGATAGCGCCATCTGTTGGGATATTTAAAAGAAGCTTTTAGTTCGATGTTGTGCCGTATTAAAATTTTCAAATAGGCGCCATCGGACGGCCAATATTAATAGTAATTTAAAAATCTAAGTGTTCTTTCTTAAATTGTAGTATAAAAAATATTAAATTAACTTAAAAAAATGGAAAAATATAATACCAATAATTTATCGTTTAGTTTTGTTAAATAAACGTATCCAAAGTTTTATAATCTGCATTTTAAATACAAGTACAATTAGTAAGTTTTTAGATTCTCACGGCCAAAAGCATTTTTGTTGTTTGTTTTTGGGGTGTTATGCCGCACTTGGACGGGCCCCAGGCTAACATAAATACTGTGCTTTCAGAATTCGACACAAGATGTCGCCACTTCCGTTGGCATTTCGCACTTGGACGGGCCCAGGCCACAAATAAATAAGCACAAACTCGACAACCAAAAATTTACACATCTTCGGATCTACCGGATCTGCCCTGATGATGGACACTGCAACGCTGTCCGAAACGTCGGCTAAAGAAGGAGTTAGCGCAACACGGCATAACACCCCAAAAACAAACAACAAAAAAGTACAATTAGTGTTTATGAAAAAATTAAACTACGAACCTATTTTATTTATTTTTTAGTTTTTTTTTTCGTACGTTTAAAGAAAACCCCTTCAGGTATTTTTTGACGATATTCAGCCTTTAATAGTATTTTTTAAAACGCACGTATTACGGTCTGAAAAAGGTCATATTTTCGATTTGATTTTGATAATTACTAAACCTATGTTAATTTAAAAAATGTATAAAAAAAAATTTTACTTGTTGAAAACACTATCATTATCGATTTGCTTAATAATATTATCATTATTTTAAATTAATAAAAAACTACACTCGGCCTTAAGGGTTCCAACTTCCAAATACATGTATATGTATTTAAAGAATTTGAACTCTATAACTTTTTGTCCTTTGTGTGGAAGAATTTATCAAAAGGAAACTGTATATAAACCCGTAGAACGGATAACACATGCTTCCACTTGTCGCGCGAGATTATAATGATTTGTGCGAAAATGAAGAAAGATAATATATAGTAAAATACATATATTTTTTACAAATAAAAATCACTAAATGGCTGAACACTGACATTAACTTCAGTTTATGGAGTCTTATTTCAAAAGTAGGCTTTATTTTCAGATAAAAAATTTGAAAGTTGGAATGCGGTGACAAATATGTAGAAAATTGAGGTGATTTTACAAAAAAACAGCACTATACAAATCATCAAAATATTTATTTTTATAAAATCTCAATAAATATATGTATTATTTTAAAAGAAATAGCTGCTTAAAACTAAATTGAATACTCGAATCATACTCGAATTGGATTTTGTGCTTGAAGTGTGTTATTATACATAATTAATATATATAATTTTAACAACGCTCTTGTTATTTTTAATGATTATTCATATAAATACATCGACAAAAAACATTAAATTACAGCATGTAAAAATAAAAATTAAACTGTGTAATTATATTAATCATTAATCCCTAAAGCTTAAAAATTCTTGGCAGTTAAAGTCAGCGCGTTCACGACTGCTTTTCTCACAAAAACTCCGCTAGTATGCGTCCAGCGAGCGTGCCAAATCACCATTTTAATTAATCTTTATAACGAATTGGTGTAAATTATGATTACCAAAAAGTATGCTTTACATAAATTGAAGGTTTTTCCATCGTTTCGCTTGAGTGGAATACAAATAAAAAAATAAATTACTGAATAAAAAATATAAATGTAAACTACTAAAAAAAATTTTTTTCAATAGAAATGTATGAACGCATAAAGGAAACAACTTAAAAAATATAGTATTATAGCTAAGATTATCTGTGACAGTTTCACTTGACTAACTTTTTTACTTTCTTATAAAATTATTTACAAAATAAATAAAAACTAGTTTTGTGCTTGAAATCGAACGTTTCTAGACTCCGTTTGTCAAGCGATTTTAATGCATTATCTACAATATAAGGTATACCAAGAATATAGACATTTTTGGCTTGTAGCTTCCTCTTAAGGTTTTAATAATACATTCGTGTTAAAATGGAATTTTACCATAAACGAACTATTTCAAAATTTTAAATTAATATGTTCGAAAATGGGGTACTAGGAAATTTGTTGAATTATTACTTTCCAAATCCTGTGTCTTCAATGTGTATCATTTCAACACCTAGCCGGGCCTCTTTCGGACCTCTAGCGCATCTCTAGCGGGTGTCCGGCCTTGCCTGCAATCATAAATAAACCAATCACCCTGCAATACATGCTCTAGGAGAAAGCGCAGTGGATCGAAGATTATGACATAAAAAAACCATTCTCGATTATGGCAATTGGCAATATTGGGCAATATACTCATAATTGCGTTGACTTGACAGTACTGATACTTCAGACCAGTATTGCCAGATGTATGGTTTTTACCTTGTTTGCATGGTTTTTTAACGGTCACCAAAAATACGTACTTTTGAATGAGATATGATTTTTTTAGCATGAATCGCGTGGGGGAAATCCAGAAATCTACTTCTGGAACTTCAGCACGGGTTCACAGTGTCTCTTTATCTTATTATTATCCATGTCAATGTTAATAAATAATTAAATACATTAATAAAATGAAATGATTTAAATTTAGTGCACTTTAATTGTGAACATTTGAACAATTCGTCGAATTTCAAAGTTAATTTTCACGTTCTGATTTTATTTTAGTTCTGTGAAGCAACTGGCCAATAATGATATAATAACGGAACTTGAAAAGGACTTTCACAAAACCTGAAAATGAATGTTGAAATTTGATGAATTGTTTCATTTCTGTGAAAGAACCTGTCCTAGAGTAAGGGGAAGAAAAATAAATCATTATTGTTGTGGGAGATTTTATTCCTCTTCATATCAAGGATCTTTTTTTAAAGTTCATATTTGAATATTATTACATAGTTTAATATGGAGTTCTACTAATTAAACTTGATAAAAGTTAAAAAATAAGTAAAAACTTTTTTTTCCTATTTTTTAAAGAACAATTATTGTTTTTAATAAAACATTAAAGATAATTTACTTAGATGCCGTTGTTTTCTTATATAAATGTGTAATAAAAAACTTACGAACAGATGGGTTTTTATTTTTGGGATATGGCATCACTGCGGTTTATTTATGCTTTGTTTAGACCCGTGAAAGTTTTGAAACATTTTGAAAGTTATGAATCAGAATATTACTTATAATGACGGTGATTTATATTCAGATATCCCGGATTAAAATGACATTTCTACGATTTTACCATAAATAAACCACTCGCGATTTGTCAATACTGATACGCGCAAATGTTCGTAGTATGGTTGGCAGTGTCGATTTCACGTGATTTCGCAATTGAATAATGGAAAATGAATAGTGCCCTGCGGTGTCCCATTTGACTGGATGTGTCGCGAGTTGAAATATGTTTCGAAGCTACTTAAAATACGGTTTGCTACTCGGAGCTTCTGCCGGCACGGTCGCCAGTCTTCACAACAATGATTATCAGTTGGATTCCATCGGGATCGTGAGGCTGTCCAGATCGGTCCTGACGGCGTACAGCATAGCGCGGACCTACAAGAGGGAGCTGTACGCCAAGAAGTGGGACAAGAGCACGGACGAATATAAGAATGTGAAGAAGCACGCGCACCTCCTGGCGGCGGAGCAACTGCTGGAGTTGTGCAAGACCAACAAGGGGGTGTACATCAAGGTCGGGCAGCACATCGGCGCGCTCGACCTGCTGCTGCCCGCCGAGTACGTGCAGACCATGCGCGTGCTGCACAAGGATGCTCCATCTAACAGCCTGGACATGATCTACAAGGTGATCCGAGAGGACTTGAAGGCTGAGGTGACTTCGCTTTACATAACATTTCATGCTAAATGGGCTAGAACCCTCCAATCAGCACGAGTGAACTAAAAAGTTTTATTTCTATTTTCAGCCTAAAGATTTGTTTACAGAATTCTCGAAGAAGCCGTTGGGCACGGCCTCGCTGGCGCAGGTGCACCGCGCGGTGCTGCACGATGGCTCCGTGGTGGCCGTCAAAGTGCAACACCACTTTGTGCGCGGCAACGTCAAGTCTGACCTACGCACCATGGCCGCCCTGGTGCACCTCATGTCCTGGCTGTTCCCCGACTTCCAGATGCAGTGGCTGGTGGACGAGACGCGCCGCAACATTGTGCGCGAGCTGGACTTTACGCAGGAGGGCCGCAACGCCGAGCGCCTCGCCTCCATGTTCACCGGCTACTCCTGGCTCAAGGTGCCCAGGATCTACTGGGAACACACCACGCCGCGGGTTCTCGTCATGGAGTATGTCAATGGCGGACAAGTCAATGACTACAGCTACATCCAGGTATTATAATTCATTCGGTTTTCTCTGCAGTCTCTGAAAGTAGTTACCGGCTCAAACATGTTCTGCATTTCAATTATTGTAGGTACCTACACTGTTAGTTTTTATGTACAGTTGAGAGAGAGGTGTGTTACTATTGTACCTACTCTTTAGTTTCTTTTTAATTACCCATTCTTCTTTGAAAAAAGGTTTTTTATTCCATTCTGAAGTATCCTAATGAAGCGAGTCTCCCATCCCCAGGGGGGTATAACTCCGCTTCAAAACGTCAACGCAAACCGTAGACATGGTAAAAATCTATTTTGTTTCTCGCTCACTCTACCATAAGACCCGTGTAACAGGGGGAGAGGCTTCGCAAACCGTGTTCTTGCCGCTAGGTGGCTGAAGCGTGCTTCCCGACATTTTCGCTTCCTGGAAAAAAATGTAAACAAAGCCTGGTCTGACGGACGCCATTATCAGTTTATGTCATAAGTGTTATAACATTGTGCAAACATTTAATATTTTCAAATATCTGGTTTTGTGAAACTAAAAATGTAAAAGGATGTACTGACGAAGACTCTATTCGATACGAGTTTCCAACCAATGGTGTCGGAGATATTAGGAAAATTTGAATTCATTGATTTTCTAATCTTAGCTCAATATGCATCAGTTTGTGGGTCTCATTTCGGTATAATAATAAAGTAATTAGCCGCCAATACAGCCAAAACAGTAGGTTGAATCGTTGTTTGCATTATTGACACTATTTTTCAATAGCGTTGGATGTTGAAAGAATATAACTATTATTTCCAACAGCTAGTTATATATTGATACAGTACTTCTTGGTTCACGTTCTAAATGTGTTTTGTGCTTATATTATTGTATTTCATGTGTATATTTAAGAATAAAAATTATTGTACATGTAATTATGAGTTTGTTTTTCAGCTTCTGACAAAACGCTGTCCTGAGAAAATGAGCTGTAAAGAAAGATACTTTAAGGCTCATTTTCTTCCTTAGGACAGCGCTATGTCAGATGGGACCTTGTGGTCTTGGGTGACACTTTACTTATGATTTAGGCTAATGAATTGGGTTTTCGGTAGGTTCCGAAGCAGAATTATATTGTCTATGGTTGCGCCTTTTGTTAAAATTTCCTCTATCCTTTGTCGATGGTGTGGTGTGACGTCACCGATGCGTGGTGTCTTTAAATTTTCCAGATCTAAGGTTAAAACTTGACCAAACCAATCGTATGGAAAGAGGGTCGAGTTATCAATCTATAGATAGTTGATTTATCCCCATCCCTGTGGAGGTTATAGTAATGGATGATGATGTTTCAGGAGCACAAGATTGACCCGTACGACCTTTCGCGCAAGCTGGGCGACCTGTACTCGCACATGATATTCGTGAACGGCTTTGTGCACAGCGACCCACACCCCGGCAACATCCTGGTGCGACAGGATCCCGCGGACAAGGAGGTCACCGTGTACCTGCTGGACCACGGCCTGTATGCTGTCAGTACCCGCTCCTGTACCTGTACTCCTTACTCCTTAAATATCCCCATCTGATTGAGTATATGATCAGTCAAAATCACAAATAAGGTTCCCACATAATAAGTTTTTACTCGTCCGCTGAAAACTGAAATTGTATATGGTATAATAGGATGGGGTAGCACTTATAAAATTCGTTCACAATCTCTTGACACTGTGCAAAAACTAATCATTTTAAAGCTATAATTTTTATAATCTTCAGAACTCACATTTAAAGAATTTAAGGTCAGAAAATTAAATACTCTGTTCCTATACCACTCAACTTTATAAGTGTACAAAGAAGATATTTTAAATATTGCACCATTCAGAAATACAACAAATCTCAGGAAAAATACATGTTATTGATTCTGATAAGTAAAAAATCTTTGGATCAACACAACTACAAATCCCTAGGAACAAAATTCTTAAAATAAACCAGGATATGTAAGAGCAGGTACACATCGGGCGTTGCGTTTGACACGCATTGTTAGTGTACATACAGCACGCTTAGTATGGCTTTTGACGACTTTCTCCATTTCGGCTAGCGTGCATCCACTATACCCGAAAGCGCATTCTAAACAAAATCAAAGGTTTGAAGACCTCTTGGGTCTTGAAACGCGCTTTACCAAAGCGCACTCTTTAATTAGCCTAATATGTACTAGCTCTAAGGTCCCTTAATAATATAATCAATAAGAAAACACATACGCCTTCGATGATGTCTGTACATGTATACCAGACTGAGAAACTGCCTTTTGTCTTGTTTACGCTTACTTGTTGTTTATTAGCAAGGTTTTCACGACAATAACATACAATAACGTTTGGACACAATAACAATAAGTAAAATGAAATTTACAGAATTTGACAGACAAGTTCCGCTATGACTACTCTCAGTTCTGGCTCGCCATAATTCGGCGTGACAGGACGGCCATGCGGCGCCACGCGGAGCAGCTGGGCATCACGGGGGAGCTGTACGGCCTGTTCGCCTGCATGGTCACCGGCCGGCCGTGGGCCACCATCCTGCACGGCATCGACCGCTCCAAGCCCGACCAGGCCGAGGTAATCTATTTTATCTGTTTAGAGGTCTTTTAACTAAATACAGGTAACATAAAATGTATTAAATTGTTGTTCACAATAATTTATGTATTTGGCATTTGAAGTTTGCCAAGTTGAAATATTGTAAAATACATTCATGTCGTTTAAATATTTGTTATGTACCATTGCAAATGCAAATTGTTATGTTACAAACATATTTTCAGAAAAACCAGTTCCAGAGCGAGGTCCCCAAGCTGATCAACGACATCTCCTCGTGCCTAGAGAACATGGACCGCCAGACCCTGCTGGTGCTGAAGACCAATGACCTGATTCGCAGCATCGAGTTTGCGCTTGGCACGCACCAGCGCATGTGTGGCTTCACTGTCATGGCCAAGTGCTGCCTCATGTCCGTCAACACGGAGCGCTACAAGCACGCCACCACCTTCATGCAGCGCCTGTCCAGCCGCCTCGAGAGGTACTCTACGCTGCTGTGGTATTACATCTACCAGATAGTGACAGAAGCCAGATTCAAATTTATGCTCTAGTTAAACAACCGTACCTTAAATGTTCATGACTGATTTTGTTTAATTTGCAGTAGCCAAATTTATAATAATCTCCAAAATCTCCTTTTGTTACCTTGTCATCTAACTGACGACTAACATCATTGGAATCTTGTTGATTTGCATCGTATCGGGTATCGTGTATAGGTAGCGGGAGTAATCTTGGTATTTACGAGGTTTGAGTTTACGTCAATTATGAAGTTAAACTGTCACTTGGCTGGTTGTTAGTGATGTGATTTATTAAGAGTGTGCTAATTCTTTTGTTAACGTCATCTTGGTGCTGGGCAGTTACAACTTGAGTAAATAATAGGTCATTACATATTTGTTTTTACTCACAGTGATGTGGGTATTTTTGATGGACAAGAACTTTGTTAATAATAATTTCTCTAGTTGTGTAGGAAATAGGGAGGGACTTAGTCATATAATTTTTATTCCATAAAACAAGATAAAAATTTCAATTATTGTTGTTGGGTAGTTGTTATTATATTGAATGTTATATTATTATTTATTTCATAACGCTCAATAACTCATGTTTACATACATAGAATTATGTAGTTACATGATATTTAAATATTTTGTATGATTTTACATAGTATTTATGTTGGCAGATTTCAAGTCTGATATTTTCAAAATGTAGTTATTGTTACTATGTATATGTAGCCATAATTGTTATTATTTGTGTTATTGCTCTCTGTTTTAGATGTTTAAATTGATTTTTTAATAGTAGTTCCCATTAATCCAACTAGTACATAATTGTTTCCACTCATTTGTTATTGTTTACGTTCCACTAACTAATTTTACTATAAAAATATAATATACATGATGTTGATATTGTATGCACATGCACAGTCATCCAAGGAAGAGTCCTTCTCACACATCTTGTATGAAAATCAAAGACGGAAGATACTCGACCTCTCTCTGGGACTACTATAAAGGCAAAGTATGTATATTCGTCCGGCTGCTTGCCTTGGGAAACTTGAATACATATACGTATATGTAATTTGGACACTGCAAATATTATTTATATGGAGGTGTTGTATTCTTAGAGCGTGTTTGTTAACAAAATATATTGATATGTTTGTCAAGTACACAACTCAACACAAGATGGGTTGTCGTTCCTTTGATGACCAGGTCGTATAACGGAGAAGTGTTGAATAATACTTCTTCAATCCCATAATAGGTAAATATATTTTAAACTCAATTTGTTCGTTGTTTTCATAATATAAAGGATTGGAGTCGAGTTCAGACTTGGAAGAGCTGAGACGTTGAAAGGATGGATGTGATCTAAAGTTCCCACTTCTAGACCAGAGAAAGTACAATCTGAGGAGTCAAGCACGTGCATTTTAGAAAGGTGAGAAGGAACGGAACAATGTCCAATTCTCATTAGAATAGAATAGGCTCCCTCGATCGACTAGCGACTGGCATGTGCCAAGAAGAATGAGAGAAAGATGCATGATTCGTTCTTCTCTTCTTTCCACAGATGTTGTGTCCATTTGAACTTGATATCGTAATACGTAATTAAATCACATTCCAAACGTCAACATTCCGCAAATTAAAATAATACGTTGACACCAGACTTGGTAAATGGGTCAAGGCATCGACTAAGTGATTTGTATTTGTGTCATCGTACCATTGAATGCCCACTAAATCCAATTGCCTGATTATTACTTAAATCTGCACATATTTTTGATAATAATAATGATTGGATTATTTGTATAGCGCCGTTTTCGTGAGAAAATCACCTCAAGGGCGCTTAAAATATACTTTCTAATGTGTATTTTGTAGTAAACTTAATAAAAAAAGGTTTTAACCGAAGAAGTAAACTTTGTTTCACTACTTATATTTGCAGGAGCAATTATGTTTATTTTTCAGGTCTAATGCAGTCTGCAAGTACTATAATTAGTATCTAGCCCAGCGAGCCCATTTTTACCAATTACTGTTAATACTATACATACTGTTATACTCCAAATACTGTTTTAGAAACTAGATAAACTTATATTTCCGGTGTACGCATTTAAAATAATAACATTTTAATGCCAAACGTGAAAATTGTTGTCAAAAACGCTAACTACATTTTTACTTAATTTTTTACTGCAATCGTAGAAAAATTGAGAGAACTCAATATTTCGAAAATACATTTGTTTTGTTTGGAGAATTTGTAAGAAAACTGTACCTTCACATTTATCTCGTTCATATAATAAAAAATAATTTTTAAAGTTTAAACTGATTGTTACGATATATGAATTATTGATTTTGTCTATTTTTAGGATTTTATTAATGGATTCCAGTATAAATATTTGAGGCAAACTGGAAAGAATTATTATTTTCTCTTTCTAACGTCAAAAAAATTATGCATGACGCCCGGTCATATATGACCCTCAAAGCTGGTGGGGTGCAATTCACTGTGCTATTACTGTGGAAAACATCTTAATTGATGAGTACATTGTTTTTATATTTATTATTGCATAACCCATATTATTAATGAGAATATTTACACCAGCACGAGCGAGCGGTCAGGATTAGTCTTATACATTTCATACCTATTTTGAGTAATAAATTACAGTTATAATATTTGTTAAATACGCATACTAATATTTTAAAGTTTTAGCGAAGATTGACTTCACTGGTAAATAAACACGTGAATAAATAAAATTGTAAAATTTAATAGATTCTTGTAAATAACTGTGATGAATGAGGATTCATCAGGTACGGAGCAAAAAATAGTCTTATGAGTTAATAAATCACTAGAAGTAATAAATTATAGTTGCTTCAACGTCGGCGTTATTTTCAACAGTTGAACATCGTCAACTATAATGACGTTGGCGTTGAATGGAATTATCGTCAACGCCCAGTACTACTATGCGGCATCCGCGGTCGAGGGGTAAGGCTCTCCACTAGCAAGCTGGAAGTCGTGATCAATTTGTGTTATTTAATACAATACATATATAGTATATTTATAAAGAGAAACATCAAAAAAAAAAAAATTATGTTTACTAATTTTTATATATCATTATTGTTAGCAAATATTATTATACATTGTAAACTGTTTAATTATTAAATAATAAAAAAAAAAAAAAAAAAAATTTGCAGCACGTTCCTATCGCCCTCTCGTGAGGCCACCATTCAGAATTGAAAATCTGGCCATATATCGCAGCTCACTCAGTCTTGCTACAAACTTCTTGGGTTCGTCATTAGGACATGCAAGCAGTTCAATAACCAAGATGCTATGTTAGCATTGTTCGATGGCATACTGAGAAGCAAGCTGGAGTATGCGAGCGATGTTTGGGCACCGTACCACCAGAAGTACATTGAAATGATAGAGCAAATCCAGAAAAAATTCCTCAGGAATGTCTATATGCGGACGCATGGAACCTATCCCAGGTTCATGCACCATATCGACTTACTTGAGGAAACTAATTCTGTGAGTCTGGAAACTAGGCGGAAAGCAAGCCTAGCCATTATATCTTTCAAAATTTGGAACAATTTTATTGATAGCCCATTCCTCTTGGGATGCTATGATTTATATGTACCAGAAATTCGAACACGACCTGCAGATCAGCAAAAAGCTGGCTGCCTGCCCGCATGGCAGCAGAGCATTCTGGTCGCTTGCGGGCTCAATAGGTCGAAATTTTTGCAAACCCAGTTTGCCACCTCTTACCAGACCTGACGGCTCACTAGCAAACACCGCCACCGAAAAGGCAAACCTTTTAGGGAAAATGTTTGCGGAAAACTCGACCCTCGACGACGGGGGTGCTGTTCCGCCGTCGGTTCCTCACTGCGGCTTCTTTATGAAAAAGCTGAGGATCCGGCATCGGGATGTACTCCACGTCATACGGGGGCTCGATGTTAACAAAGCTAGTGGACCTGATGGAATACCTGCCCTGGTATTGCAGAAGTGTGCTGCGGAAATAGTTCCAGTTTTGACAAAGCTCTTCAAAATGTCCCTGAAGTGTGGCACTGTGCCCTCTGGTTGGAAAAAAGCGGTAATTCACCCTATTCCCAAGAAAGGTGACCGCTCCAACCCGGCCAACTACCGCCCCATAGCGATCACATCAGTTCTGTCCAAAGTGATGGAACGTGTGATCAACGACAAACTGCTCACATACCTCGAGAAGAACAAAATTATCAACGACCGTCAATACGGATTCCGGCGGAACCGCTCGTGCGGTGATCTTCTCGCGTATGTGACGCATGTTTGGGGGCGGTGCCTGGAACGTCACGGTGAGACCCAAACGGTCGCACTAGACATATCCAAGGCCTTTGACCGGGTCTGGCACCGAGGACTTGTCAACAAATTGCATTCTTACGGACTTCTCGCATCCCTGTGTATGTGGATTGCTGACTTTTTAAGGGATAGGTCGATTCAGGCGGTTGCTGACGGTTTCACCTCTTCCTCGCACTCCATAAATGCTGGCGTCCCACAGGGATCGGTTCTGTCTCCGACTTTGTTTTTGTTGCACATCAATGACCTTTTGACATGTGCACCGATTCATTGTTACGCGGATGACAGTACAGTTCATGATAGCTTTTTGTTTGACAAGCCCCCAAAGGGCACACAAACTCCAACGGCTCGGAGGGCTTTGAAGCAGAGAATGGACGGTTATCTCGAGAGTATTTCCTCCTGGGGTAAAAATAATCTCGTCGAATTTAATGTTTCAAAGACCCAATCCTGTCTGATTACGTCTAAAAGGGATCCAAATGATAATCTAGTCTCCTTCAACGGAAGCAATCTTCCGAACAGGCCTTCCATTGATATGCTTGGTGTAACTATAAGTGACCAGCTCAGGTACGGGGGCTCCATCGAAGCCAGAGTAAAGTTGGCCTCTCAGAAGCTGGGCGTACTGTACAGGGCCCGCAGATACTTTAATAGTACACAACTGCTCACCCTGTACAAATCGCAAGTGCGCCCTACTGTCGAATTTGGCAGCCATCTCTGGTCTGGAGCCCCAAAATACCTGAAAAAAACCCTTGACTCTGTGCAGAAACGGGCGGTCCGTTTGATAGATTCCCCAATCTTAACAAACGGACTGCAATCTTTAGAGCACAGGCGTCAGGTAGGTATGCTGTCCTTGTTCTATCGGTATTACAATGGAAGATGCTCTGAGGAACTAGCGTCATTGATCCCTTCGGCACCGGTGCGTAGTCGGGATACACGCCAAACGCGCGCCCAACATTTGTACACAGTTGACACTTGTCACATGAGAACGGGTCGCTTCTACGATTCGTTCTTAAGTTCAACAGCTCGGCTGTGGAACGAACTGCCGGCCTCTGTGTTTCCTCCCTCCTACAACATGGGACTCTTCAAGACCCATGTTCACTCCTTCCTCTCCACAAAAAGACCCTCCACACA
Organism: Hesperophylax magnus; assembly: GCA_026573805.1. Taxonomy (NCBI): domain Eukaryota; kingdom Metazoa; phylum Arthropoda; class Insecta; order Trichoptera; family Limnephilidae; genus Hesperophylax; species Hesperophylax magnus. The sequence continues at coordinate 1,297,244 of JAIUSX010000092.1, read as the reverse complement.
GCATCCCCAAAGATGACATAGGCCCTGAGGGAAATTATTTTCTTCAGGGCCTCCTGTGTGGAGTAAATATAAAAAAAAAAAAAAAAAAAAAGACCATTACAGCCGAAGTCGATACCATGACTTATTCAGAGTACCAAAAGGCAAAACCGACGTCCTGGCAAAGCATAGCATGACGAGGGGAGTGGTGCTGTTGAACGAACTAGCAAAGAATTTGGATGTAAATGACTTCTCTAAATGACCTAAAACAATTATTGAAGAGTCACTTACCCAAATGCTGATATGATGTAAAATTGTACTGTAACTGGAATGAATGTTCTGTTGTACAAAAAAAAAAAAAAAAGAAACATTGCTTGAAATTGCTTTAGCCATGCCATAGTCTCACTGGCTTCAGATGGTTGAGAGCAGTTGGAACTCTTGTGCGGTATCCATTAGTAACTAACTAACCATCACGCAGTTTTCCCGCAGAGAAGACAAATCACCACTTAACTCTGTTGCGGCACTCACATCTTGCTTTATTCACATTCATGCATCGTCTCATGCGTTCCACTCTTGACATGACCCGATTATTTACTACGTATTGTGAGATGCGCGCCCTTTAGGTGATTTTGCACAAAAACGGCACTATATAAATCATTCTAATATTACTATTATTATGAGTACCCTGGATTGAGCACATTTTTAGATCTACCAATTATCACAACTTCGTTGGTTTTTATAAATGCGCCGCATAGAAATAAACTAATAGACGTTGCTTTTTGTCTTACAAGCAAAAAACTGAGAAAAGGCACGGAATGGATTGTTAGTAATTATGTAATCTTGGTGGTGAATAATATTGGATTCATGAAGCCTGTTTCATATCATAAATAACGTTTCGTACGATATTTCATATCAAAATGATAATTCGACCACATTTCGTTCCGATCGTTCTGGAAGACATAATGGTGTAACATATGTTTATAAAGAAAAAAATGTTTATCCGAGACACTATCTAGGTTATAAACCAATTTCATTAGAAACTTTGTAATCATTTAAAAAGGTAGCTGCCAAAAATATGGAAAAAATTAGTTGCACAATGATATTGTTACTTCTGAATTTTAAAAAAATGACGTTCAATAAATAGGTTCCAATGGTCGAGTGGGACTCCTGTCTTGATAAGATAAGAGATCCTGGGTTCAATTCCACTGTCTTTATTTATTTTTCTGTCTTCTTCTGTTTCAAGTTTCATTTAGATTTATTAATATTATCTTCTTCTTCAATAAAATATATTTTGGTTTGTATGACTTTTTTTTCAAGAGGTTTGAAAGGGTTATACAATTTTTAATAAATTCTTCCAAACTTTAGACACAAAAGCATTAATATGGAAAAACAATTTTTATTTTTTTAACGTGGTTAAAAACATCTATAACAATAAGAAAAACCAAAAAATACTTGAATTTAACAAAAAGAACTTAATAATTATATTATTAAATTTGATTTTAATTAAATTTTAAAAAATTTAGAAGGAGTTCTACGAATTAAACACAAAAACAATAAAATAGCAAAACTATTTGACCAATTATTTGCTCTACGACCAGGAAATAATTTTGGTTATCAATTGTTGTAAATATAAAATATAGAAATAATTCCCAGTAGTAATAATAATTTATTGGGTTTGATAAAATATTGCTGGGCGATCAACAACCCTTGCCACAAATCGAGTAAATTCAACAGAACAAAATCTTTTATTTTATGATCTCGGACAGCTTTATTTTTAAAAAGTACAGGCAAACCAATGCACAAAAAAATAATCGGCGCGGTGAATTAGTCTTAGGCAAGTACCTTTTATTTTACAACTGGCCACTAACACGATTGCATATCGCACAACATCACAAATTAATAGTCGGCCATCTTTCAAAAACGGTTTCCGCTTCCTTTTACATTTGCTCTCCTTAAAATGAAGGCTAGCGGGCAGGTAATTACGAATTTTTACGTTAAATTCGTATAATGAATGTGCCAATTTTCAATTAATTTGTTTTAAATATATTTCTTCAACTTATACAATGTTTTCGGGAAACGGTATCATGTTTTATTTGCCCGGTATTGCCCAATCCTAACATGTGGGCAACGTGTTGACGCGTGGTTTTTACATTAATTTTGTGTCCATTTATATTGAATGATGTGATTGTGAATCTAAATAAGTTCTTGAATCTCCAGTTGGCCAAATATTGAAGATTTAAACAGAATCTCGCTTTTATTTACAGTTTTCTAGTTTGACAGCTAGAAGAGGTTATGTATGCAAAACGTCGTACGTCTGAACTGATTTGTATTGTTTGTTTTTAGTTGAAAGAGTTCGAGGTGATCGGGCGCAAGCTCCCGACCGAGAAGGAGAAGGTCACCCCCCTTTACAAAATGAGGATATTTGCCCCAGAACCCATTGTAGCAAAGTCTCGTTTCTGGTATTTCTTGCGTCAACTCAAGAAGTTCAAGAAATCTACCGGAGAGATCGTCTCGGTTAAGGTGAGTCGAGTTTGAGTGCTGTACTCTGTGATGTTGGCTATATTCAAAATATATTATGTATGTGTTCTGTGTAGAGTTTAGCGAGTTCAAAACTTAACGAGTAAAACTTTATTCACGGTTCTTGGCAAGGGAGTCATCATTTTGCTAAAAGCGCTTTGTTGTCAGTCCTTCCCCGTGTGATTTATTTAATAATAATATGTAAATACACAAAGCCAATCTTTCTTTTTTTGCTTTATTTGAGTAGACAACTAGAGATTTGGGTACTTGTGTAACTGCCGCACTTTTAAGCACAGATTATGGAAATTTCACCTTGTTTCAACAATATGGTACATGCAGTGTATGTAATATTGAGTTTTCAATGCATTTAATATATGTAAAGAATTAAACTAAACCCGAATATCGAACTCGAAACCCCCAAAAATTATTTTTTAACTAATTATTTCACTTCTAAAGTTGTATGAAAATTCAAATGCCAATAAACGAGACACCATTGGCTGGTGTGATTGTGATGTCGCAACATCCTCGCGTCAAGTTGGTTTTAGGTGTTCTCGTTGCTGGTTTGATTGCTATAAACATTTAGTTATGTATTCTAAACCGATTAGTTTTTATAAAACATGTATGTAAATACCTACCATCAGTAGCTCTGACAGTCCGATAATTTGCCAAAAATCGACACAATCATTACTAGCGTTTTTGATGCTATTTTTTTTTAAACAAACCTTTCGATTAAACTGAAGGCCTCAGCACGGGCAAGCCACCCAGTGAGGCCTACATTACTGAAAACCTTGAATTGTAAAAAATATTGTACCTAATAAAATAAAATAAATAAACTTAATGACAATGATTGATGACCTCGGACCCATCGGAAATTCAGAATTTAATAGCCTCAACAGAGTTCTATGCCATATCAAGAATCATGAAATTTATTCGATCATGTAAATTGGAAAATATTTGAAAGTGTAATATTGGACAAAAGGCACCTTTTAAAGAACTTATAAATTATAATTAAAATATTGTAATTTTAAAAACAGAAGAGGCAAAAAATGACAACATTATGTGAGTCAGAAGCTAATAAATTTAAAAAAAATATATATAATGACAATGATTTTTTTGCACGATTATGAAAAATAGTGCTATTTAATATTATTTTCGTAATACACGCATTGAATCCCTCATATTTGACATAACATTACGGAAGCTGGCCGATGTGAGGTTCGATATGCAGGTACTGCCAATCTAAAAAAATCACTTAACCAGGAGTTATAAACCCAGGGTCTCCCTCGGTCAAAATTAGGTATTAAAATGAAAAAAAATATAAATAATAATGGATTGTAAAAATAGTAAACAAACCTCGAATCAAAATCACTGTAAAATTATGTAAATTATAAAAACAGAAATAGATAAATTATACATATTTTTATAATGAAACACCCCTGACTAATTTATCTATACTTTCATATGAATAAATTACATGTGTAATTAAAAAAGTGCATTTGTTGTAAAACACATATACAATTTGGGAGGCGGGTCCGGAAACCATTAATTGGATAACCAGCACCTCTACCATATGTCACCCCGTGTGGTTGGCTACGGCCGGGGACTTGGCGTGGGTGCCCGCGTTCATGGGGTGAGGATTACATAGGTCTTGTTGAGGGATAACTCGATCCATCGCCGCACTGCAGTGGGAGGGGTGAATTACTCGTACCTTTTCCCTTCCCAGATCTTCCTTTCCTTAAAAGGCCCCTGGACCTATGGAACCTCACATCGATCACCTTCCACAATGTTTTGTCAAATATAAGGTTTTATGCGTTTATTCATATTTATATTAATAATGGTAAATGCAAGTCGTTAAGTTGAATGAAAGGTTTGTTTAAAAACAAATGAGTTAATGGAGAAGAGTTGGTCATTCGACCAGTCAACGGCATCGAGTCCCTTGATTCAGCTAACTAATTCTTTTTACCAGTTATACTCTTGAGCGCTCCAAATTACATCATTCGAGAGTGTATATAATTTTACAATCATTTTCGTTTCAAGCTTCTCGTTATGTGTTTTCTATTGTCAGGTTGGCAGTTCCTACAAATAATTCCTAAATGGTGTTTTGTCAGTTTGAAGATTTTCTCGTAAATTAATATTTAAATATCACTATTTTTCAATGTCGTAAATGCAAAAAGTTTTTGTTTATCGTCATTAATTTGAATCGAAGGTTTATTTTTTTTTAAATTTACAAACGGTATTTGTAAGTAAAATTTTACCTTCATATTCTATGCCTATTTCTCAACATTCAAACTTAACTTTGATGAGAAAAAATGGAACTTAATGCATCTTTTACCATCTCCCACCATAAATAGTTTCTTGTCGTAATTAAGTTTAAACCAATTGCTATTTATAATTTTTTTGCGTATTAAATGTGAGGTGGAATTCTCAACTTAACAAATGTCAATCCATACTAAAAAATCCAAAACAGTGGCAAAAGGATTGTTATATAAAAAAATTTGAATAAAAATGCATCTTTTACTATCCCTCTCCTGACAATAATAGTCTTACAGTAATTAAGTTGGAAAAAAGTGTAATTTCCGTAATCTGAGCCTAAAAGTGAGGTGACATTATTACTGAATTTGTGCCAAAGACTAGGGACGGGTTGTTTCACAGACTTTGAACAATTCATCAAATTTCAACGCTGATTTTCAAGTTCTGTGAAGGTTCTATTCAAGTTCTGTTATTATATCATTGTTGGTCAGTTGTTTCACAAAACTGAAACGACAACAGAACTTGAAACAACCTGTCCTATGTGTTTGGTTGGTCAGATTTGAATATTGACAATTGTTGAAAGTGTTGATACACTTTTAGTAGCCACCAAGGCAAGGCGAACATGACACTAGTGAATATTCTCGGAACAGATTAGTTTGTAGTGGAACTGGTTATATAATGATTATAGAATGGTAGAGTACATTATCTGAAGACTAATTGTATCTCTCTTTGCAGGAAATCCCTGAGAAGTCTCCTCTGAAGATCAAAAACTTCGGTGTGTGGCTGCGCTACGACTCCCGCTCGGGAACGCACAACATGTACCGGGAGTACCGCGACCTGTCTGTGGGCGGCGCCGTGACCCAGTGCTACCGCGACATGGGAGCCCGCCATCGCGCGCGCGCTCACTCCATCCAGATCATCAAAGTGGAGATCCTGAAGGCGTCCAGCTGCCGCCGGCCCCAGATCAAGCAGTTCCACGACTCGAAGATCAAGTTCCCGCTGCCCAAGCGCATTCAGAACCGCAAGCGCCTCATTACCTTCTCCATGCGACGCCCCAACACCTACTTCCAGTAGGCGTTTAATTGTTAACATGATAAAAATCTAATAATAAACACTTCAAACAGTGGAAATAACTCGTTTTGTTTGGTACCTTTCCTTGTTCACTATCCACCCGCTGCGGTAAACTAAATATCTCGAAACAGGTTCGCCAGATAAACGGTTGTTTTGGATGAAAATCTAGGCTGACTCTTACGCCAAAACGGCGGACACATTCCAGCTTGAGCCCCAGTCGGTTCAATGCACATTGAGGCATATTTCTTTGTAAATAATAATGTCAAATTATATTAATTAAAAATTTTATTATTCATATTTCTAATAACATAGCTTTTTCAGAATATTCTATTGCACAATAATTAAATTATATAAAAAAATAATTGTTTCACAAACATTTCTATCGAGTAATAATTGTTTTGAATTAAAATCATTTCTGTAGGCCATATTATATGGCGCATGTCTACATCTTGAGTTGGTTCAATTTGCAATGTTGAGATTATTGTCAAGGCCGAATTACACCTGTCGAGTGCTGTCAGTTACCTGGCCAAACAACTTATTGAAGATACAACTTGTGGACGAGTCAGTTCATTGAGAATAGGTTACAGTGAACATGGTTTCTCCATAATGAAGAGTTTTACAACAACAAATGCCACACTTGGCTCATTGTATGAAGGTGGAGTGGGTACCTACTCGACTGGGTCATCGGGCCTCACTTCTTATCCACTGTCTTGCCTCGGCAGGTTATAACTCAGGCATTAATTACAACATTTCCATTAGACCTTTTTATTTATTTTAAAAACATACGGCACAACACGTGCCATTAACATAGGTATAAAGTGTAAGAAAATACAAAACTAGCTTAACTAGGTACTAGCTTTTGGTTCGCTAAACTGAACAAGTTAGCCAGGAGGCTTAATTCAAAGGCAGAATGAAATTAAAACTAAATACATAGTTTTTTTTTTCCATTATTTCTGGCTTTCACCCTTCAAGGGTGTTCTTGACCATCATTTAAAATTATGGAGAAATGAAAGGTGAATTTATATATTCATTTTATTTAAATAGGTAAATTTCAAAATTATTATGAAAATTGGGGTCTAGTTCAGACTTAGAAGAGATGAGATGTTGAATGGAGGGGAGGCAATTTTAGATAAGGCTTGATAGAAGAAAGGATATTTGTTTAGAGATGGACAACCAAAAAATATGTGATCTAAAGTTCCCACTTCCAGACCACGGAATGTACAATCTGGAGAGTCAACGACGTGAATTTTAAAAAGGCGGGGAAGGAACGAAACAATGTCCGATCCTCATTCGAATGAGTGAAGAAATTTCTTTTTTGGAAAAATGGGGGAATTGCTGACACCATGGTTTTGATGGGATAGTCCTTTGTATTGAGGCATAGCAGGCTCCCTTGGATTGACTAGCAATGTGCCAATACTCTGCCCAAACATTGCGAGATCTATGATGGAAAAAATGTCAGATAGGGGAATGTGATTTACGAGGGTAACAACAGGGTTGGACGCTCCTTGTTTTGCCAAGGCATCCGCAGTATCATTACCCATGATACCAACATGTCCAGGAATTCAAATCAGAGTTACAGTTTTACCAGAGCTTTGAATGGAGGCTATCATCTCTCGAATAAGGGATACAAAGTATCATCAGGATGAAAAAGAGGACTGGATTTAAGTTTTTGGAGGGAACTGAGAGTCAGAAAACGAGGGAATGTTCAAAATTATTTTTGATTATATATTTGAGAGATTCTATTATTGCAATGCACTCGGCTGAAAATATTGAAAATTGATTTGAAATTGAATGAAATATTCTGTCATTAGAATTATTGTGGTAAACGTTAATACCTATACCACAGTTAGGAGAGTCGGGAGATTTGGATCCATCAGTAAATAAAAGAGAAGAGTTGGGCCATTTAGATAAAATAATGTCATTGAACATATTATTGACAGTTTGGGCCGGGAGATTGGAATGACTTAAGGATTCCGATCCCTTCTAATATTGTTGGGGATAGGGTGATGTGACTATATTTTAATTTGTATAAGGGAAGTAGATCATTTTGGATGATGTGAAACTCAGAGAGAGACTTAGGACGGGTTGTTTTGGAGAATTTGAACAATTCATCAAATTTCAACGTTCATTTTCAAGTTCTGTGAAAGATTTTTGAAGTTCTGTTTTTATTTCAGTTTTGTCAAGCAACTAGCCTACAATGATATAATAACAGAACTTGAATAGGACTTTCACAGAACCCGAAAATGAACGTTGAAATTTGATGAATTGTTCAAATTCTCCGAAACAACCCGTCCTTAAAATTTTTACAGATGGCAGGAAGAGGTTTAGTTGAAGCTCTGATTGTAGATGAATGGGTTGAGTCAATGAACAACGAGACGCTGGGGATAACCTGATGACATTTAGAATTTAAACATTTAAGAACAAATTTGTCAGCAAATAGTTGACGCCTTAAATAAAGAGGAGGATCAGAACATTCTACTTGAAGGGAATTGATGGATGACGATTGCATAGCTCCACTTATTATTCGCAAAGATTTAGATTGAATTTTGTCTAATTTATCAAGTACATTTTTTGAGGCAGTACTAAAAAGTGGACAGGCATAGTCAAGATGGCTTCGAATAAGTGCGTTGTAAAGCAACTTAATGCAAGTAGGGTGAGCTCCCCACCAAACGCCAGATAATGATCTGATGATATTTAATTTTTTTTGCATTTAGTAACTAAATTATTAATATGGGAAGACCATTTAAGTTTCCTATCAAATGTTACTCCCAAAAATTTTACTTCAGAAGTGTTGGGGATTGGAGAATTTTTAAATAAAATTTGAACAGGGGGGTTTTTATGGCGGTTTGAGAAGGTGACACACTGAGTCTTTTGGATTGAAAGTTCAAGACCATTTAACGTGAGCCATGTGCAAAGGGCATTCATGGCTTCGTTACGATATTTGATGGCGAGAGGGATGATTTTGGATGATAAGAAGAAAGCTATGTCGTCTGCGAACTCAATAACTTTTACTTGTGGGGGAATAGTGACATGCATATTGTATGTGTATATATTATACAGTAAGGGGGACAATACATCGCCTTGTGGTTAAAACAACAACAAGTAAACCCTTCCAAATAGACCTACTTCGAGGAGAAATATTTGGAAGTTCAATGAAAATTTTTCTATCTAGAAATAGATTAATAATAGATTGGACAAACATGGGGGGAAGGCCAAGGGCTAAAAGTTTTTTTTTCAGGATTGGGAGGGAAACATTGTCAAAGGCGCCTTCTATATCTATAAAGATGGCAAGACAAACTTCCTGTTTAGAAATTGATAAATTAATATCAGTGCTAATGATGGCAAGGTTATCTTGAGTGGTTTTTTTTTTCCTAAATCCAAATTGAGATGAAGAGAGAAGCTGTGTACTCTCGACAACAAACTCTTTTTAATGAATTTTTCATAAAGTTTACTGAGGGTGGATGAAAGAGCGATTGCCCTGTAGTTGGATCCAGAATTTGGTGATTTGTTTGTTTTTAAAATAGGGATAATTATTTGACAACTCCAGTCATCAGGCATTATGCCAGTCTGGAGGATTTTGTTTAAGATGCTTAACCTGTTAACCGGGCGGGACGTATAAATACGTCAAACGTAAACAGTATCGGGTACGGGTAGGACATATGAATACGTCCTTGAAATATATGTTGCGCCCTGGAACGAGCGGGACGTATATTTCAGAGCATATCACACGGAAATAGAGTTTTAAATTTTTACATATTTTAATTTTTTAAACTCAAAGTTTCTCTTTTATCTGTGTGCTTTTGTTTATTTTTCTGTAATTAAAACTTTTTTATATTTTTTGTAATCTTTATAATTGTTTGTAAAATTTCTAATTTTTAAATTCGATGTTTTTCATTTTTATAATGCATAAATGAAAAAAATAATAATATGAAATTACGTCTTCCGGGCGTGATGTACTGATACGTCCCAGTGAAGGAGTTAACAGGTTAAGAAGTGGTTTAGAACATTATCATTACTATTTTTGATAATGCTGTAAGGTATACCATCTCTGTCTGGAGACGAGTCCTTGACTGTTGTTAAACAATTTTTTAGCTCAATTAAGGTGAAAGGAGAGTCTAGCCAATGATTAGACATAGGAGTATTATAGATGGGCGTTATTTCATCTATGTTAGGTACAGAAGGGGGGGAAATTTTTTCCAAGAATTCATCTATCCATTTAGAATGAGACGCTCGAGGAGATGGTGAACTGAAGGAGGATCGAAATCTTCAGATCATAGACCAAACTTCCAAAATTGGAGTGTTCGGAGATACTGAACTGCAGAAGTTGTACCACCCGGATCTTTTTTTTTGACCTCGATACCCTTTTGGCATTGGATTTGGCGTTTTTGTATATAAGATAGTTCTCCATAGTCATATTGTAACGATAGGAAAGAGATTTAGCTTTCCGAATTTTTACTACTTTGGAACATTCCTCATCCCACCAGGGAGTTGGAGGGAGTTTCTTGAGAGATTTAGTTTTAGGGGGAGGATTTGATTTATTTATTGCAGTTATGAGCATTGATTTGAAGTTATTATAGTCATCTTTGACGGAAAATATATCGGTGGCGGGTAAATTTAGTAGAAACTTGTCCATATGAGAGTTAAATTCATCCCATTTGGTGTGTTTCGTTTTAATCTTTGTCGAAATATGAGACTTGTCTGATTGGAAAGAAGTTTGATAAGTAATGGTGATCGGGAAATGATCACTGGAGCAAGGGTCGGGGAAAACCACCCACGAGGAGAGAGAAGCCAGACTAGTAGAGCATATCGAGAGATCCACTGCACTGGGGTTTGTGCTGGGGCGTGAGATCCTAGTGGGAGATCCGTCATTCAAAAGGAAAAGGTTGGATTCATCTAGGAAATCCATCACACTTCGACCATCTCGGTCGGAGAAAGCAGAACCCCAGACGGGGGAATGGGCATTAAAATCGTCTAATATAAAGAAAGGAGGGCTTAGTTGACTTATGACTGATGATTTGCAACCAAATTTGTTTATTGAAGTGGACTGTTGGGGGAAGATAGACTGAAATAAAGGATGTGTCCTTTATTTTAGCTGCAACCCTTTGGAAGTCAGCGTTGGGGGTTTGATATTATTTATTGGGGAAAATGATATGGATTTTTTAGTAAAAAGGGCAGCACCGCCGCCCGTACCTTCCGGATGATCGTCGCGGAGACAGGAATACCCTCCCACATTAAAGTGGATGGATGGAGTAAACCATGTCTCCGAGATAGCAGCCAAAGAAATAAGGTTTGAATTTAATAGGTTAAGGAGATCAGATTTGTTAGAAATAGCACTTCGGCTATTTCACTGAAGTATTCTGACATCCTGAAGAGTCATTTTGAATAAATGATTTTAATGTGGAAATAATAGAAGCAGTGTTGGACGGTAAGTTAGTTTGAGAAGAAATTAGGTCAATTAGAAGCATAATAAGAGTTTGGATAAATGAAGAATTGTCTTGGGAGAGTTTTTCAGAAAGATTTAGAGAGTTCATTGAGGACGGATTATAATTGTTTGCACACCCATTTCTGGCATTTGAAAGAGATGAACCATTGGGATTTAAGAGCAGTGAGTTGTGTTTTGGCTGATCGTATCCAGGAGCCGGTTTAGAGATAGCATTTTTGTATGTGAATTTAGTTGAACGAGAAGAAGTTGTTGTAGAGGAGGGAAGAGGGTTGGATGAGGAGTTGCTGGATAAAGCCTCAGCAAATGATTTTTTGACAGGCGGGAATAGTTTAGAAGCCTGCAGAAAAAACAAGTTCTGAGAGGCCATAGAAATTTTAATATGTTTTTGGCCAGATTGTTCTGGGCAAAAAGTGTTGAAAGCTGTATGTGAGCCTGAGCAGTTAAAACATTTAGGAGAGGAGGAAGAAGGACATTGGTCAGCTGCGTGGTTTTCTCCACATTTAAAACATCTGGGTTGAGATCTGCATGCAGCTTTGGTATGACCAAAACGGCAGCAATTGAAACATTGAGTGGTGGGATAAGTATAGATTTCAACTGGTAATGAGTTGAAGAATAAATATATATGGGAGGGAAGAGATTGACCTTCAAAGGTGATAACGACAGATTGGGAGGGCTTCCAGGAAATTATACCCTCAGAGGAGTCCTTGTAATTTAGCCTCCTGGCTTTTATGGGATTGCCAATGTGTTGGGGGGTTGAAAGTGAAGACAGAATTTCTGCGATGGACAGATCGGTCGAGATACCTCTGACCAGGCCCATGCGAGTGACATTGAAAGTAGGGATATATGCCTTAAACTTTGAATTAGATGAAATGAATATGTTTTTTATGAAACTGTTGGGAGATGAACGTGAGAGGAATTCGACGGAGATTCTGAAGCGACCCTCGGCTTTTACACCTCCAGGCTTGATTGAAAGATTCTTGCTATTTCATAGGAATTTACCAAATTCAAGAGGGTGGATGGTTTTTCCTTGCTCAGTTTTTTGGGCGTATACTATGAACGGGCCACGGGAATGAGGAGAATAAAAGTTTGTTGGAGGATGTTGAGAAAGTGCTGATGGGGACTGTGAAGTCGAAGGCGAGTCAAGTTTTATTGGGGAAGAGGGAGTAAATTTCCTTTTTTTGGTAGAAGTCAAAATGACAGAATCACTGTCGGAAATTTCTACATTTTCCCCGTCTGGGGGGTCCGGAGAGGGATCTGGGGGCTTTGTAGGGGGTCCAGGAGGGAAATCTTCCTCCATTATTCACAACGGTAAACAACTACAACAATAGTATGGAAAATGACAGAAGTAAAAAAAGTTTATAAATATCTGGAAATCAACAGCGAAAAGTGACTCCTGGAAGATCAGGAGGGAGAAGAAAACAAAAAAGAATGGTATAAAATTATTTATAGATAGAGCAAAACAAAACAACTGATGACAGCCAAATGTTATTGTTGCGAGTCCTAAATACATAGTTAATTACTATTACTAACTTACCAACAAAATTAAATTATTTGATTCTCTTTTCGAATAATGCAGGATGTCCGGGGTGGGGGTAAAGTGCACAAACTTTGGGATTTTACATGATGGTGGAATGGAAAGATAAATAACTTTTTTACTTGTAGAATCATCTCCCGAAGTTAGTGCACTTTGCCCCCTCCCGGACACCCTAATTCATTTATTGTTGCAAATTGATTCGCCTTATCAGAGTGGCCACAGAAAACAGATTTAAAAAGTCTTCATTATTAGTCTGATAATGGTCTTGAACGCCGAAACAACTGTCACAATAATAAAAATAGAAATATTTAGAAATTAATAATACTAAACATTATATATCTGATAATTTCCCTTTTTCTGATTTTCCCAGTGGCATGTTGGACATGAGGACAGTACAATACTGCCTTGCCCCAGCTCATTCTCAGCTCAGAACCCCACAATACATCTTGGTATAAAAGATCTGATATTTTTCGCAAACTCGCTTGTACCGCGTGTACTCATGTATCCATTTTTGCAGCGTTCCACGTTTGAACTATGGTAGAATTGTGCGGTTAAGGCTGTTCACAGAGCTGGGATAGGACAATATTGTCCTTGTGTGATCCTGGCAAAGTAGCCATAAGAAAAACAATCAAAAAGTCAACAATTACATAATTAATAGTTGCTTATACGAGCACCACATCAGTATTTTATTATCGACAATGCCAAATATTCTCAGTCTCAATGACATACATACAAATATTACTGAAGACAGCAACGCTTTAGCAATTGCATATAATTATTATTAATATTGTTCCAAGGAACAGCTGAGCGGCCTGTTTCATACAAAACATTTAACCAAACACGGATGTGTGCTACCTTATTTATTTGAGCTTCAAATTATAAAATTAAGGACATTCAAGAAGTTGATTTTTAGAGGCAAGTTTAATTATAATTATCTATATTAATAAAATGATTGCGATATTGCTCTCTATCTGCACAGAGAGGCTGTGTGGCGTGGCAGGCTACAGCTAGCTAGTAATAGTAATATTGACCTACCTTTTTTGTAAATATGATGAAATATAAAATAAAAATTATTATAAAAAGCATTTTGATAAACTTCACTTACAAATGACCGATTTACATAGGAACCAGTGGCGGCTCGTGTCTTTTTGGTGTACTAGAGTTAGAGTGCTAATTTAATAATTGGCATTATTGATTTTGTTGTAGCTGAAAACGATTTTTTTTGAAAATTCAATTTTTTGTATGAAAATTTTTCCGGAAATTTCAGATTTCCTGAAAACCTTCATACCAAAAATCTCATTTACTCAAAAAAAAAAAATCGTTTCAGCTACAACAAAATCAACAATGCCAATTTTTACAATATTGCAAACACTCGAGTACATCCAAAAGTCACGAGCCGCCACTGATAGGAACACAAATTTGTCAAATATAAATTTGTAATTCAAAGTTAATATTATATTCCGAAGTTCATCAACGTATTTTATTGACATAGTAAGTTGGGCAAGATTATTATTTTAATTACCATTTTACTCAGAAAAAATGAATTCTTCAATGGCCTACATTAAAATACAAATAAATAAAGTAGCACACATCCGTACTAGATATTTTCTTAATACCTTTTGCTTCATAAAATGATTTTTCTGTTTGGTTAAGTATTTAGGCTAAAAATGGGCTATTTAAAAGGCCGCACAGTCATTCCTCATGTTTTATAGGGTAACCGGGAAACTCAGGACAGCGGCAATTCAATACATTTTTGAAAAGTGATGTAAAGTAATTAAAAGTGAATGAAATTACGATAAATAGGTTGAGTTAGGTTATGTCTACTGTCTCCCTTACTGTCATGGTGAGAAATATGATCTAAACAGTGTTAGAAAGAGAAAAAAAACCATGCTTTATATTCGATGTTAACCATAGAAGAATTAAAATGTGCACCTTTATGAAACATTATGAATGCAATTTGAAAAAAAAATCGTGGAGTTTTGTGAATATTTTAATCAAATGACAAAAAAAGTGGGTTGGCAATAACATTTGTAATACATTTGTCTTTACTTGTTTTTTTACATATTTTTTCATTATCAGTAATCTTAGTTACAAAAAACGTAAGTTGAGCCACTTGTAATTTTTTTTGTGTTCGCATTAAATATTTGAATACAGTCAAACTTGGTTATAACGAGCACGAGGGGACCGAAGAAATTTGCTTCTTATAACCGTTAATCGTTCTACGATCCAAACTACGTTTTTTAGTCTAAGTCGTATGCACCTACCTACGTGTCTCTACTATTAATATATTCACAAAAGTACAGCATATTTTCAAAATACGAGTAGGTATTACTAATTAAAAACATTATTAGAAAAATACAATTTTATTACTCAAATTTATTATCAATTTTTAAAGATTTTGAAGTTTTCTTCTCAATTTCCTTTTCAAATCAACCAACGAATTATAACTATCACCACCTGGTTCAAGGCTTCCAAGAAAAATATCACTAAATTGTCTATCTTATTATCACTAACTTGTGTGTACTGTACCTAGCACTTGTAAAATCGCACTTCTCATAAATAACTAGCTTGCGTGATTGTTTTGGTTTTGGAACCAGTGATGCACAACGCGCGGTCCCATTCTTTCGTCTCGCATGTCTATTTCATACGGCCCACTTGACTATAGAGAAAAATCTAAATGTTTGAGGTTATTCTTGAAAACCCTGGCTGATTTATTAATGGAGTTTTGGTTAATTTACGCTGCATTTCCTAAATGAAACCAAATTTGAAAAACCGGTTTGCATAACAGGAAATTCAAAAAAATCAAAAGAAATCGTAACTCTTGAATATCGCTGTTTTACATTATGGCCGATGGATAGCAATGGTTCACATAGCCGACAATCTTACACAGGTAGTGCCGTAAAAATCAAAAGAAACCGTAACTCTTGAATATCGCTGTTTTACATTATGGCCGATGGATAGCAATGGTTCACATAGCTGACAATCTTACACAGGTAGTGCCGTAAAAATCAAAAGAAACTGTAACTCTTAAATATCGCTGTTTTACATTATGGCCGATGGATAGCAATGGTTCACATAGCCGACAATCTTACACAGGTAGTGCCGTAAAAATCAAAAGAAACCGTAACTCTTGAATATCGCTGTTTTACATTATGGCCGATGGATAGCAATGGTTCACATAGCTGACGATCTTACACAGGTAGTGCCGTAAAAATCAAAAGAAACTGTAACTCTTAAATATCGCTGTTTTACATTATGGCCGATGGATAGCAATGGTTCACATAGCTGACAATCTTACACAGGTAGTGCCGTAAAAATCAAAAGAAACTGTAACTCTTAAATATCGCTGTTTTACATTATGGCCGATGGATAGCAATGGTTCACATAGCCGACAATCTTACACAGGTAGTGCCGTAAAAATCAAAAGAAACCGTAACTCTTGAATATCGCTGTTTTACATTATGGCCGATGGATAGCAATGGTTCACATAGCTGACAATCTTACACAGGTAGTGCCGTAAAAATCAAAAGAAACTGTAACTCTTAAATATCGCTGTTTTACATTATGGCCGATGGATAGCAATGGTTCACATAGCCGACAATCTTACACAGGTAGTGCCGTAAAAATCAAAAGAAACCGTAACTCTTGAATATCGCTGTTTTACATTATGGCCGATGGATAGCAATGGTTCACATAGCTGACGATCTTACACAGGTAGTGCCGTAAAAATCAAAAGAAACTGTAACTCTTAAATATCGCTGTTTTACATTATGGCCGATGGATAGCAATGGTTCACATAGCTGACAATCTTACACAGGTAGTGCCGTAAAAATCAAAAGAAACTGTAACTCTTAAATATCGCTGTTTTACATTATGGCCGATGGATAGCAATGGTTCACATAGCCGACAATCTTACTTAGGTAGTGCCGTAAAAATTTGGCATTCATGTATTCAGAAATTGTGTTGACAAAATTATTTGCTCGGTATATCAGTGAATCGACCTCGTTATAACAGTCAACAATTATGTATATGAAGATAAGGCTGAACTAAAATATTCTTTTGTAATTACTCTTTATAGCTGTGAACTCGCTATTGCCGTGATCGTTATAACCAAGTTCGACTGTATATCAAAAATTACATTCTTATTTTCAAAAGTATGTTCAGTTGCCACTGTCCCGAGTTGACGTGGAACCGTTTTATAACTATGATAATAAAAGCCACAACAAGGCAAACATTTCATCTCATGAAATGTTTCCACACAAAACGACTTAAAAGTTACAAGTAAAAATAAATAGTGATATATCCCCCGGACAAACGTAAAGTGCACAAACTTCGGGAGGTGATTCTACATGATAGTACAAGTAAAAAAGATAAATAACTTTCAACATTTGAAGGTAGTTTTCAGGTATCTGTACTTGAATTGTTTGTATGGAATCACCCCCCGAAGTTTGAGCACTTTACCTCCGGACACCACAGGTGGGAAAGTTCTTATAAGCTAAATGGTGCACCAGAATAAAATAAGACTTAAAGTTACTGGAGGCCCGTCATCTTCATTCTTCAGTTGTGACGAAAAGTGACGTGCAAATAGTGATGGATCGGCTCAAAGAGTCGACTCAATTGAACGGGAGCCGTGAGCAATGAGAATACTGTGCTCGCACAAAATGACTCCCAGCGTATGAATCGACTACCGACTCATGCATATATTCGCATGCGTTTGTGGAAAATATCGACAGAATGACAATTTCTCTTTCAAAGCTTGTAAAGCTGGCTGACGGATGACGACAGATGGTCACACCCGACAGTCAAATTCATTCTTATTACAAATATTTTTTTGTAAAATATATAATAATTTTCACTAGCGTAGAAAAAGAAAGGTGTAAAAATTACACAAAACTCATAACTTGCATGTTAATATTACGTACACGGGTTTCTGGAAACTCGTAGTAACAAGTGGGAAACTGGTGAATCTACATCATATACAGAATTCAATTTATTTATTTTTCCATCTGAGCATTTAAATTTTTTTTCGGCAACTATAGGGTTAAAAAACCTTTCTTTTGGAGACATACAGCCGAAATTAACCTCCTAGTGGCCGATTTTTTTCAAATTTGACCTAAAGAATTCGAACTTCGGACTCGATTTACTCGAAAACAAAAGCTCAAATCAAATAAAGTTATACCACAAAATCGACTACAAATGTTTATTTTAATTTCATATAAATTACTTTATTAATGCCCGTTTTAGGGGCTTTTACATACGATTAGTAAAATTCATATATTAATACAGTACATATTTATTATATATATCTAAACTGTCTCAGTAACAATCTATTGTATTTGTTAAGTGATAAATTGAAAGAAAATTAAATAATTTCATCAGTTTCCTGCTTGTACTATGAGTTTCTGTACACCTTGTATAAAAAAATCCTTGATAAATTTCACGAAGATATACCATCAGGAGCATTAGCAGTTGGCCACATCGAGCATGCGGAGCGCCACCTTGGCGGCGGCCCGGCGAGCCTGCGCTGTGTTGGTCCCGAAGCCGTGCACGTGCATAGTGCGCCCCGCCACGCGCAGCTCCAGCGGGACCATCATGGTGCCGTTCCCCATGGGCTCGGACGGCCTGCATCACATAATATTGCTACACTCACCTAACTGTATATAAACCTCAAATACTTCCTAATCACAAACACGCGGAGTTTTTAATCAGGATAGGCAGTAGGAAGTAGGAAGGAAGTAAGAATGGCTAAGCTGCTGGCAGGTAGGTAGGTACTGGAAATATCAAGTATTTTTCTTTATATATATTCAATTGATGGAATGCTTCATCCACATTCAAACATCAAATCATAAATATGAAATTAAGCACACTCATCTTGCTTCATCCACATTAAAACATCAAATTATAAATATGAAATTAAGCATACACATCTTGCTTCATCCACATTCAAACATTTGCTATCCATGCATTTGCATCCACATGCAAACATCCACATTCAAACATCAGCCTTTGATACCTTATAATAGTAGGATGCTCGTAGCGCTATGATTCTTAGACAATAAATACTTAGCGCATTTTGATTTCTTGCATTGCCCAGGCTTTACACAAAGTTTTCCGAAATCGGACTTAGACAGTGTCCTTTCTCTTGTTTTTAAGGTCAAGTGTGCAAAATTTCATCAACCTCTGAATAAAACTGTAGATTTGTATACAAATTAAATCCACACCACTCTCCTTTATATATTAGAAAAAGAAGAAGTCTGTCTCTCAAGCAAGATATGGTTACAGCCACTTCAACGGTGCCTACCTAAATTTAGTTCACGTCGCTCTGACTCTTGAGTAATGAATACCTAAATTTGGTTAGGTGGTTTCAAGAATTTATTTTGAAGTTCCCGCTATCAGCTAACGCGTAAAATAGCTAGCTTAGTTAAGCTTCTGTCCAGTTCCAGAAGATGTCACTAGTGGTCATCTCATGGAATATTCTAGAAACATTTTGCTAAAACGTGTTTCGAGTTCACTTATCCGGTGAAGTGAAAATGTTGTAGATCTTCATTTTAAACATTTTCTGTAACATTTCACATATCAATTTGTTCTTTATAGAAAGTATTCCCTGTAAATACTGGAATTAAATATAGAGTGCTGAAGCGTATATTCCTCCGCCGCTGTCAGATTAATTGGTTTTCCATGCGTTTTTAGTACCGTGATATTTATTTTAACAATATTAGGTATTATAAAGAAGCAGATATAATTTTTCTTATTCCAGGATAATTTTTAGTCTGTTATTAGCAATTGAAAAATGGTATGTCACTGTGCAAAAATTTGACAATGTTGGTAAGTATATTGTAACATTTTCTAAGTAAGAATAGTAACTTTTATTGTTATGAAGTATGTCTCATTTAAAACTTTTCTAAGTAAGAATAGTAATACCTCCATCATTCAAAACATTCTTTGTTTGTAAAAGCGCTATCGTTGGAGTGGTGAAGAAGGAACCGCCTAACTAAGAGGGTTTGCCTGTTTCTTTTCTACAAACGTCCTCTTCCTTCTGCTGGCTACTCGAGTAGCTTGGCAAGCAGAAAAGGAATTATAAGTAGAATACATAATACAAAAAGCGCCATCGTTGGAGTGGTGAAGAAGGAACCGCCTAACTAAGAGGGTTTGCCTGTTTCTTTTCTACAAACGTCCTCTTCCTTCTGCTGGCTACTCGAGTAGCTTGGCAAGCAGAAAAGGAATTATAAGTAGAATACATAATACAAAAAGCGCCATCGTTGGAGTGGTGAAGAAGGAACCGCCTAACTAAGAGGGTTTGCCTGTTTCTTTTCTACAAACGTCCTCTTCCTTCTGCTGGCTACTCGAGTAGCTTGGCAAGCAGAAAAGGAATTATAAGTAGAATACATAATACAAAAAGCGCCATCGTTGGAGTGGTGAAGAAGGAACCGCCTAACTAAGAGGGTTTGCCTGTTTCTTTTCTACAAACGTCCTCTTCCTTCTGCTGGCTACTCGAGTAGCTTGGCAAGCAGAAAAGGAATTATAAGTAGAATACATAATACAAAAAGCGCCATCGTTGGAGTGGTGAAGAAGGAACCGCCTAACTAAGAGGGTTTGCCTGTTTCTTTTCTACAAACGTCCTCTTCCTTCTGCTGGCTACTCGAGTAGCTTGGCAAGCAGAAAAGGAATTATAAGTAGAATACATAATACAAAAAGCGCCATCGTTGGAGTGGTGAAGAAGGAACCGCCTAACTAAGAGGGTTTGCCTGTTTCTTTTCTACAAACGTCCTCTTCCTTCTGCTGGCTACTCGAGTAGCTTGGCAAGCAGAAAAGGAATTATAAGTAGAATACATAATACAAAAAGCGCCATCGTTGGAGTGGTGAAGAAGGAACCGCCTAACTAAGAGGGTTTGCCTGTTTCTTTTCTACAAACGTCCTCTTCCTTCTGCTGGCTACTCGAGTAGCTTGGCAGGCAGAAAAGGAATTATAAGTAGAATACATAATACAAAAAGCGCCATCGTTGCGCCAGCTTGGCAAGCAGAAAAGGAATTACAATATAGAAGATTACAAGTAGAATACATAATACAAAATTGCACAAACTTGAAGACGGGCGATGAGTGAATGTTTTCATACAACATCCGGATGGGGTTCTTGGGCACATTTTCGCTGAACATGGCGATCTCTTGGTGCATGATGCGGTAGAAGACGCGCCATACAGTCGCCAGGTCGCCTCCGCAGTCCAGAAAGATGGCGCCCGCTATGGACTCCAGGAGGTCGCCCAGCACCTGCCAAATACAGCGATGGCATCATCTCTTATGTTAGATTTCACTTTGAAGGTAAGACGTGACTATACAATAGTTGATATTCTGCAGCAGTCATTGAGAATAGAGGTGCAAGAGGGTTAATGACAGTGTCAGGTCTTCCCCTGACAGGTTTAGATGGTAATTACCTTGGGAACTTCAATATACTCGGCCATATTGCATTCGTCCTCCTGCAGCAGGAAGAGGACGCTCTCGTCGATGAGGTGGTTCCGCTGCTGCTGGTACTGGCAGAACTTGGCAATAACCACATCCAGTCCCACGCTGGAGGTCTGCAGGAACTTGTGAAGGCCGAGACGCACCACCAGGCAGGCCAGCGTGTTGTTGTTGACCAGGGCCGAGCGCAGGTCTGTCAGCTCCCCGGGGCTCAGCTGACCGCAGTGCTCGTACACATGGCACGTCACCAGAAAGTCCAGCACGGCGTCGCCCAGGAACTCTAGGCGCTGGTAGCTGTCCGTCACGCGGTTGCGCAAGTTGGACGAGTGCGACATCGCCTGTAACCAGGTGTTCAACGTGTTACAAATTCATCTTAGACATGTTTAAATATGCATTTATTTCAAATTTGGAAATAACATGGTACCTGCAACAATAAGCTGGGATCCTTGAAGTTGTATCCCACAATCTCCTCAATCTGCGGCCCTGTGTAGTCCAGCAAGAAGGCCACCTGATCCGTGGTGGTGGCGCCACTGCCTAGAGGGCTGGCCAGCTTCAGGGTGAGCAGATCCAACCACTGATCCTGGGGATACAACAATTACAGTCAACCAAAAGAGCTCTTCCGTACCTTCAACACCTGTCGGCTGATTGCTACATACATATCTATCTTCTCCTCGTTGAGCACATCATAATAGGAAGTAAATTTGTCATTATACAAGAGCTGAAATCCAAAATGGGATATCTACAATCCTAGTACTTTGGACACGTTGCCGGTCAAACCGAAAACTTGAACCTCACTCTCCATGCAGCGCTAGACCATGAGGCGTGGAGGATCCTAGGTCATCAGGGTAATTGGAGTTCCAGAATGAAGAGGCAGCTACTCAAGAAGAAGAATAGTTACCCCTTGAGGAAGCACCCTGAGCCACTGTAGCAGGCGCATGCTGCCCACCGTGCCCCCGTCCAGTAGGTACACCCCGATCAGCGCCTCCACAGAGTCTGCCACCATCTGGAACCAAATGACAACATTCACAATCAGATACTGCTTTGCATGATAGTGTCAGTATTGCTACAATAACATGATCTACCTTGTCCATGACGGCCTGGCGTCCCAGGAAGCTGTCCATACCCTCCACAAACCTCTGCTTCTCTCCTCCCGCCTCCTCTCCTTGTTCCGCCCAGTTCTTGATGGCCTCTATCACCTGCCGCCAGCTCCCAGGCGACAGCTTACCGCTCAGCACCTCCTCACGAGACAGGCTCAGCGAGTACAGTACGGAAGGGCACACCTGCATTGGTAGGAATCAGCATATAGTAAACGGTACTCATCTAAATCATTTCAAATTTGATTATTGATATTTTTTATGAAAAATAAATTTATTTTTGACAAATTTCTTTTTGGTCATAGTTTACTAGCTATAAGACTTAGATTCTGTAATTTAACCAACTTATCATTTATTGTTAATTTATCATCAACATTATACATACCTACATACTGTTTACCATTGTACCATCTTATTGCAAAAATGTTGTCATTATGTACCTGCTGATAAACTACATAAGTAGTTTAGCAGGTTTGAATGTTAATAAATAAAAAATAAAAAAAAATTATTATATATATATTCTTGTATAGCACCCTCGAGATGATTTTTTAGAAAAACGGTGCAATACAAATCAGCCAAATATTATTATTAATAGGCAACACTGTATCACATCTACGTACATGAGCACACACTTCACCACAATTTACAAATCTGCCCAGATGATAGACACTGTAATGCAGTCTGAAAGTTGGCTAAAGGAGAAGGTAGAGCAACACGGCATAATACCCCAAATATTATTATTAATAGGCAACACTGTATCACATCTACGTACATGAGCACACACTTCACCACAATTTACAAATCTGCCCTGATGATAGACACTGTAATGCTGTCTGAAAGTTGGCTAAAGGAGAAGGTAGAGCAACACGGCATAATACCTCAAAAATAAATTACTAACTTACAAGAAGGCTATAATAGCAAATAATAACTATTGTACACATATTATTCTTCTACATCACTGATTGGTTCTACTTACTTGTATAACCTAAATTTACTAAAATAGCGAAAGCACCGTACTATTTTTATGGCTACTTTTCAGCGTCCATTAATAAATACATATTTAAAAACCCCTTATGGTCATTGAGCGATTCAGTAGATACCAAAATTATTATTACTAAAGCAATATTCCCAACAGGACTTTCATTGACATGCTTGTTGAATGGGCACGGGGCTTCATCGAAGCCAGAGTCAAGTTGGAAATTATTATTACTAAAGCAATATTCCCAACAGGACTTTCATTGACATGCTTGTTGAATGGGCACGGGGGCTTCATCGAAGCCAGAGTCAAGTTGGAAATTATTATTACTAAAGCAATATTCCCAACAGGACTTTCATTGACAGAGTCAAGTCTCTCGAGCCTCTCAGAAGCTGGCCTGATAAATTCGACAGCCACCTCTGGCCTGGAGCCCCATAATACCAGAGAAACGAATTCGTCTATCTTTTGAGCACAGACGCCAGGTAGGAATGCTGTCCTTGTTTTACCCATATTTCAATAAAAGATTTATATTAAAAAAAAAATGTATTTTAATAATTCTATAAATTTGAAATGTGCATTTCTTTTGTCACTCTTTTTGAAAGATCTATAATTTTGTTAGATCTAACTCTGAATAATGATTTTTAAAGTTTACTAACGGTGTTCATTTGAATGGTAAATTTATGATTTGTCTCTAATTATTTTTTTGAAAGGCTGATCCTGAGGCAATACGTTTAGCTTCACAAATCCTTATATAATAATTGTGCAATAATTATAACATCCTGTGATTTTTTCATGGGATTACGCTAGTAACATAACAAATAAAATAAGTGAATGGTAGATTCAAGTAACCTACCCCAGCATCGTTGAGCAGCTTTTTAAGTGCCACAGGCACGGTGAAGGAGGGCACAGAACCATCTGCCTTGGGGGCGAAGTTATCCACCTTCATCCTTCCCGGGAGGTCCTTTTCCAGTCCACAGAAGTACAGGTTCCTGGAAGTAGCACAATTATTAACACTGGTATGCAAGAGAGCACACATATATGTAGTTAGTTTAATTGATTGCATTTCTAACTTGTTGCTGACCACCCTGCCCTTGAGGTGTGTGAGCTGGCCCTCGTGGTAGGTGGGGAAGGTGTGCATCAGCACCAGGCTGACGCTGAATTTGAGGAAAGAGTCTCCAAGGGTCTCCAGGCGCTCCAGGTTCACCGTGTCGTTGGACTTGGCGGCGGTGAGAGCCTCCAGGATGCGGCCCAGTTCCGGTCCCAGCACGGAGGGCCCGCGGATTGACAGGATGGATATTCTATCATTGTATCTGCAACACACATACACATTACATACAAAACGGTTTAATGCCTTTGACATGGCGCTCTGTCTCTCTTACACTGCCTGAATTCTACATCTGATGGCCTCCGTGGTCGACGTGCACAAGACACTTTATTAATTTAATAGATTTATCACTACGAGGACTTCTTGACATGGCGCTCTGTCTCTCTTACACTGCCTGAATTCTACATCTGATGGCCTCCGTGGTCGACGTGCACAAGACACTTTATTAATTTAATAGATTTATCACTACGAGGACTTCTTGACATGGCGCTCTGTCTCTCTTACACTGCCTGAATTCTACATCTGATGGCCTCCGTGGTCGACGTGCACAAGACACTTTATTAATTTAATAGATTTATCACTACGAGGACTTTTTGGACGTTCCAGAGAGAACAACCATTCAGAATCTAAACATTGCTTGAACAGTGTTTGGTGAATAGCCAGGTACTTCCCCACCTTCCTCTACTCATCTCCTTCCCCTCTCCACTACCTTCAGCCTCACAACATACCCCAATTGGGGATGCCATAGTCTCACTGGCTCCAGTTAGCAAGTAGCAGTTGGGACTCTTGCGCATAATATAAATAGATTCACATTTACATAAGAAAAAATAAATCGCTATTATGTAATGTTTACGAAATTAATTTCTGTATTTAAAATTTAAGGCCCGATTTTTGGATCACATAACACACCATTTCTTGAGTTTTTCTTTACTTTCAGCCTTACTATAGTTTAAGGCCCGATTGGACAGACTTTTGGATCACATAACACACTATTTCTTGAGTTTTTCTTTACTTTCAGCCTTACTATAGTTTAAGGCCCGATTGGACAGACTTTTGGATCACATAACACACTATTTCTTGAGTTTTTCTTTACTTTCAGCCTTACTATAGTTTAAGGCCCGATTGGACAGACTTTTGGATCACATAACACACCATTTCTTGAGTTTTTCTTTACTTTCAGCCTTACTATAGTTTAAGGCCCGATTGGACAGACTTTTGGATCACATAACACACCATTTCTTGAGTTTTTCTTTACTTTCAGCCTTACTATAGTTTAAGGCCCGATTGGGCAGACTTTTGGATCACATAACACACCATTTCTTGAGTTTTTCTTTACTTTCAGCCTTACTATAGTTTAAGGCCCGATTGGACAGACTTTTGGATCACATAACACACCATTTCTTGAGTTTTTCTTTACTTTCAGCCTTACTATAGTTTAAGGCCCGATTGGACAGACTTTTGGATCACATAACACACCATTTCTTGAGTTTTTCTTTACTTTCAGCCTTACTATAGTTTAAGGCCCGATTGGACAGACTTTTGGATCACATAACACACCATTTCTTGAGTTTTTCTTTACTTTCAGCCTTACTATAGTTTAAGGCCCGATTGGGCAGACTTTTGGATCACATAACACACCATTTCTTGAGTTTTTCTTTACTTTCAGCCTTACTATAGTTTAAGGCCCGATTGGACAGACTTTTGGATCACATAACACACCATTTCTTGAGTTTTTCTTTACTTTCAGCCTTACTATAGTTTAAGGCCCGATTGGACAGACTTTTGGATCACATAACACACCATTTCTTGAGTTTTTCTTTACTTTCAGCCTTACTATAGTTTAAGGCCCGATTGGGCAGACTTTTGGATCACATAACACACCATTTCTTGAGTTTTTCTTTACTTTCAGCCTTACTATAGTTTAAGGCCCGATTGGACAGACTTTTGGATCACATAACACACCATTTCTTGAGTTTTTCTTTACTTTCAGCCTTACTATAGATTAAGGCCCGATTGGACAGACTTTTGGATCACATAACACACCATTTCTTGAGTTTTTCTTTACTTTCAGCCTTACTATAGTTTAAGGCCCGATTGGACAGACTTTTGGATCACATAACACACTATTTCTTGAGTTTTTCTTTACTTTCAGCCTTACTATAGTTTAAGGCCCGATTGGGCAGACTTTTGGATCACATAACACACCATTTCTTGAGTTTTTCTTTACTTTCAGCCTTACTATAGTTTAAGGCCCGATTGGACAGACTTTTGGATCACATAACACACCATTTCTTGAGTTTTTCTTTACTTTCAGCCTTACTATAGTTTAAGGCCCGATTGGACAGACTTTTGGATCACATAACACACCATTTCTTGAGTTTTTCTTTACTTTCAGCCTTACTATAGTTTAAGGCCCGATTGGACAGACTTTTGGATCACATAACACACCATTTCTTGAGTTTTTCTTTACTTTCAGCCTTACTATAGTTTAAGGCCCGATTGGGCAGACTTTTGGATCACATAACACACCATTTCTTGAGTTTTTCTTTACTTTCAGCCTTACTATAGTTTAAGGCCCGATTGGACAGACTTTTGGATCACATAACACACCATTTCTTGAGTTTTTCTTTACTTTCAGCCTTACTATAGATTAAGGCCCGATTGGACAGACTTTTGGATCACATAACACACCATTTCTTGAGTTTTTCTTTACTTTCAGCCTTACTATAGTTTAAGGCCCGATTGGACAGACTTTTGGATCACATAACACACTATTTCTTGAGTTTTTCTTTACTTTCAGCCTTACTATAGTTTAAGGCCCGATTGGGCAGACTTTTGGATCACATAACACACCATTTCTTGAGTTTTTCTTTACTTTCAGCCTTACTATAGTTTAAGGCCCGATTGGACAGACTTTTGGATCACATAACACACCATTTCTTGAGTTTTTCTTTACTTTCAGCCTTACTATAGTTTAAGGCCCGATTGGACAGACTTTTGGATCACATAACACACCATTTCTTGAGTTTTTCTTTACTTTCAGCCTTACTATAGATTAAGGCCCGATTGGACAGACTTTTGGATCACATAACACACCATTTCTTGAGTTTTTCTTTACTTTCAGCCTTACTATAGTTTAAGGCCCGATTGGACAGACTTTTGGATCACATAACACACTATTTCTTGAGTTTTTCTTTACTTTCAGCCTTACTATAGTTTAAGGCCCGATTGGGCAGACTTTTGGATCACATAACACACCATTTCTTGAGTTTTTCTTTACTTTCAGCCTTACTATAGTTTAAGGCCCGATTGGACAGACTTTTGGATCACATAACACACCATTTCTTGAGTTTTTCTTTACTTTCAGCCTTACTATAGTTTAAGGCCCGATTGGGCAGACTTTTGGATCACATAACACACCATTTCTTGAGTTTTTCTTTACTTTCAGCCTTACTATAGTTTAAGGCCCGATTGGACAGACTTTTGGATCACATAACACACCATTTCTTGAGTTTTTCTTTACTTTCAGCCTTACTATAGTTTAAGGCCCGATTGGACAGACTTTTGGATCACATAACACACCATTTCTTGAGTTTTTCTTTACTTTCAGCCTTACTATAGTTTAAGGCCCGATTGGGCAGACTTTTGGATCACATAACACACCATTTCTTGAGTTTTTCTTTACTTTCAGCCTTACTATAGTTTAAGGCCCGATTGGACAGACTTTTGGATCACATAACACACCATTTCTTGAGTTTTTCTTTACTTTCAGCCTTACTATAGATTAAGGCCCGATTGGACAGACTTTTGGATCACATAACACACCATTTCTTGAGTTTTTCTTTACTTTCAGCCTTACTATAGTTTAAGGCCCGATTGGACAGACTTTTGGATCACATAACACACTATTTCTTGAGTTTTTCTTTACTTTCAGCCTTACTATAGTTTAAGGCCCGATTGGACAGACTTTTGGATCACATAACACACTATTTCTTGAGTTTTTCTTTACTTTCAGCCTTAATATAGTTTAAGGCCCGATTGGACAGACTTTTGGATCACATAACACACCATTTCTTGAGTTTTTCTTTACTTTCAGCCTTACTATAGTTTAAGGCCCGATTGGACAGACTTTTGGATCACATAACACACCATTTCTTAAGTTTTTCTTTACTTTCAGCCTTACTATAGTTTAAGGCCCGATTGGACAGACTTTTGGATCACATAACACACCATTTCTTGAGTTTTTCTTTACTTTCAGCCTTACTATAGTTTAAGGCCCGATTGGACAGACTTCTGGATCACATAACACACTATTTCTTGAGTTTTTCTTTACTTTCAGCCTTACTATAGTTTAAGGCCCGATTGGACAGACTTTTGGATCACATAACACACCATTTCTTGAGTTTTTCTTTACTTTCAGCCTTACTATAGTTTAAGGCCCGATTGGACAGACTTTTGGATCACATAACACACCCTTTCTTGTGTTTTTCTTTACTTTCAGCCTTACTATAGTTTAAGGCCCGATTGGACAGACTTTTGGATCACATAACACACCCTTTCTTGTGTTTTTCTTTACTTTCAGCCTTACTATAGTTTAAGGCCCGATTGGACAGACTTTTGGATCACATAACACACCATTTCTTGAGTTTTTCTTTACTTTCAGCCTTACTATAGTTTAAGGCCCGATTGGACAGACTTCTGGATCACATAACACACTATTTCTTGAGTTTTTCTTTACTTTCAGCCTTACTATAGTTTAAGGCCCGATTGGACAGACTTTTGGATCACATAACACACCATTTCTTGAGTTTTTCTTTACTTTCAGCCTTACTATAGTTTAAGGCCCGATTGGACAGACTTTTGGATCACATAACACACCCTTTCTTGTGTTTTTCTTTACTTTCAGCCTTAAGAAACACTTCCCAACCGTTAACAGTCTAGTTTAGTTACACATTGAGTAGAATACAATTTTTGTTTCAAATAATTGCCAGTAAAAAGATGTCTTTAACTGGCTGCGAAAGAACTGGCAACGCTGCATATTGGCAGACTGACATGAGATTACCGTTTTGAAAAAGTTAGGTTGTTTCCGACATATTATTTTTTATTTCTTCATATGAAGCGGTTACTTTGTGATGTGACATTATAATTTAAAATTAAACAATAACTTTGTAAACATCACTTATAGGTAAATACTTAATGCCGACCGGGTTTCGCTACAACACGTAGCCTCATCAGGGCAGTATAATACTAACAATCTAAAAATTTAAAATTAACATGTGTGGATTTCACAGTAAGTGGACAGTCTGAGCTACAGTGGAAGAGGTAGGGATATGTGGGAGATTGAGGGGCGAGTGTTCTTTGTCAATAGGGAACAATCTGAGTATAGGGCTTTTATGTGTGCCAAGACCAAGTTGTTTGGCGGTCCGTCCTCTCTGCCTACCCCTGCGGAGAAACGGCGTGATGGTTAGTTAGTTAGTTAGTTAGTTTATTTGGTTGTTGATGACTTTGCTATTGACGTTTTTGGCTTTCCTTAACTCTAGCGCTTCTAAGTTATCTAACCTAAGACCTATTCCGTTTTTATGTAATAGACTGACGCCAGTATTTTTGTCGAACGTATGGTTGGTTTCTATGAGGTGGTTTGCAAATTCGGAGAACCCATTGCTGGATAAACATCTTAGGTGTTCTTTGACTCGTGTTTTGATATTACGCGCTGTTTTGCCTATATAAAACGCGGGACAGTCACTACATTGCAGTGAGTAAATACCTGAGTGATTTAACGGATGTTCTTTGTCCTTAACGTTCATCAAAAATTTACTTATACTATTGTTAGTGTAAAAAGCTGGTTTGATATCTGGTGGGAGGTTTTTTATGCTTTTTTGAGAGAAATCATCGATGTACAAAATTCTACGCCATTGTTGAGGTTGATTATTATTAGTTGATTTATTATTATTATGAGGGGAGCTGTTAAATAAAAATTTACTTGTCGATAATCTTTTTAATTTCTTATTTAGGATGTTATTGACCATATTTGCATTATAGCCATTATTAATCGCGATTTGTTTAATCGTCGCTAATTCTAATAAGAAGTTGGAATTTGATAACGGGACGGTAACTAATCTATGGATCATGGAATGGAAAGCATGGAATAGATCTCACCCTATCAATCATTAACAATAAAATAGAATTTAAAATCTATCGTAAACCCACTTACACTGAAACAACTATTAATAATTCATCTAACCATCCCATCTCCCACAAACATTCTGCTTTCCATTCCATGATCCATAGATTAGTTACCGTCCCGTTATCAAATTCCAACTTCTTATTAGAATTAGCGACGATTAAACAAATCGCGATTAATAATTCTCCGAATTCTCCGAATTTGCAAACCACCTCATAGAAACCAACCATACGTTCGACTAAAATACTGGCGTCAGTCTATTACATAAAAACGGAATAGGTCTTAGGTTAGATAACTTAGAAGCGCTAGAGTTAAGGAAAGCCAAAAACGTCAATAGCAAAGTCATCAACAACCAAATAAACTTAAATAAAAGCCCTATACTCAGATTGTTCCCTATTGACAAAGAACACTCGCCCCTCAATCTCCCACATATCCCTACCTCTTCCACTGTAGCTCAGACTGTCCACTTACTGTGAAATCCACACATGTTAATTTTAAATTTTTAGATTGTTAGTATTATACTGCTCTGATGAGGCTACGTGTTGTAGCGAAACCCGGTCGGCATTAAGTATTTACCTATAAGTGATGTTTACAAAGTTATTGTTTAATTTTAAATTATTATTTTTTAATTAACTGTTACCCATTGATGTAATAAGTCTAGATTTGCCCTCTGTAGTTAATTCCAATCTGAAACTGGTCAGAAACAGAAAACAGCCCGCATCACAAGATATGGAGAAGAACTTAACAATCCAACTTGTTGTACACTTTGCGTACAAGCTTCTAAAGTCGTAAGCAAAACCAATGAAGAGCGTTCATTTTGTTACCGAGGTGTTATTGTAATTTGAATACAAAGCCGTCACCAAACCAACATTTTTTGCTAAACCAGGTCTGAATCAGGAAAGGGACTAATAAATAACACAAAATGATTTTTATTTCCTCATTTTTACTTTTTGGGTACATGTTTAACCAAAATGGGAAATGTACACATATTTACTATTAGGCAAAAGTTGAATTTAAATAAATGAATTTACAAAATTATTTATATATTAATAGTATATAATTATCAAAGAAAGCGTTTACTTTGTGGCTTGACACTACTACAACTTTGTTAGGTTTATAGGACAGCATTATAGAAAACTAGTCTAGGTGCAAACATTAATAGTGTATAAAACATAATATTAAAATAAAACGAGAGAAATCATATTAGACAAGGACAGAGCTTCAGAGAGGGTGTGGTGGGGGTGGGGAAAGAGAGGGTGGGGGTTACATTGTGTTTTTTTGTTGTTGTGTTTGTCTCCTTTTTTCGAATATAGGCACAACTTTACATATCTGCGGAAAACATGATGATTGTAGCTTCCTTCCCAGTGACTAGAGTCAACCACGCTAACAACCTTGCCAAATGCATGCCGATCGGGTAGGACCGACATTTATTTCGTATATTAACTGCTGTAATGTCGTACGATTTCAGAGAAATGCCTACTCGGTCTATTTTTGTAGTGGCATTTTT
This sequence comes from Hesperophylax magnus, assembly GCA_026573805.1. NCBI lineage: Eukaryota > Metazoa > Arthropoda > Insecta > Trichoptera > Limnephilidae > Hesperophylax > Hesperophylax magnus. Next base: position 1,265,137 of record JAIUSX010000092.1, on the reverse strand, counting down.
GTGAAATATATAGATGGTGCTTAATCAAAGATAGTAATTAAAATAACCTTTCTCGGATTAAGCAACGATACCTAATTTGTAGGTATATTACATCCTCTCCTCCACACAGCATGCCCAGAGATTATAAAGGACCTGAAGGAAATTGCAGTCTAAACGTTTGGGATGAAAATGATTTGAGAGGACATGGTTTCCTGATGGTGGTATGGACAATGTGTTCCGACATCGTGATAATTAATGTATTCGAAATTTACTAAAAGTTTAACAGGAAACCTGTTCATTAATTCGTTAAAGGCCTGCAATCCGTTTTTGAAATAAATTAGCAAATACTCATTTTTCTCTGTATTTTTAAATATACCATATATAGTAAATATTACCCAGTTATTTTCACATAATTGAATTCGGATTGCTTCTCGGTTTGTGGGGAAACCTAAGCGAAAATAAGACATTTTTAAGAATAATTATCAGAATGGATATAGAAAATATTTATTCCTATACCTAACATTTTTAAGCCTACATGGATGTTCCTTTTTATGTAACATATCTTCCACCACCTTCATCACCTCTACAGTAATAGTAATAATTATATAAATAAATATGACAAAAAACAACACATTTTTGTTATAATACAACATCGCTTGTCGCTAATAGTTGTTGCGCTTGTTAAGGTAACGTTTCAAAAATTGCTCTATATATTTAAAAAAAAGGTATGTGTCCTTTCAGTTTTGTAATATATATTTTTTTCAATAAAAAGGAAAATGTAATTAACATAGTACACACAGAATAAATTACTCAACGACACGATTTTTTCATATAATTTAATCCGCAAATAATTGTGGACGTAATACAACCTTGAATTAGACAAGCCCAAATAAATAACCCATACTTCTAAAGTTTGTCACGTGTATCAAGTAAAAACGTGTAATTTTAACCAACATCATTCAACCAATCAATAATTATCATGTGCTGGTCTCTCGCCATATCATATTGTTTATATGTATTGGTTAATAGTGTATCACACACTGCATGACGTCATAATTTGGATTAGTGTGAAGGATGACGTCAGAAACTTTGCTTGAATTAAATATAACACTGTTAATTTCTGATATTTGCTAATACGCTGCCTTCAAGCTATCTGTAAAGTACTTATATTTTTTTTGTACTACATTTTATTGATTAAATTTATTGAAATAAAGTATGCGATAGGTAAAATCTAAAATATTTGAACTTGGTTATTTTTGTGATGCAAAATAGGTTAACTCTAGACTAACAAAAGGCAAAACACAATGCACAGTGCCCATTTCGCATTGCGACACGATGCGCAGATTTTCTTGCAGATTCCATAAATAAAAGGAACTTATTTTCTACAATATTTCAACTATTGGAGTAAAATTTTTCATGTTTGAAATTTAAATATTCCAATTCATAAATATTAAAGAATTTTAATTTAAAATAAAAAAATCTGAAAGAAAATTTTATCATGCTTCTAAAAATGGTATTTGCTTTTACAATATCTTCAAAGAGAAGAGATATATCGCATACCTTGGAAATATTCCGAAATTCAATGAGAAATTTCGTTGAAATCGGTTGGGCAGTTTCGTAGATTAGCGTGTACGGCCAGTGAAGAATATATTATAGACATACTTGTAGGGGGGAGCACAGATGGCGCGGGCGGACTTGATTTGGTCCACCTGGGTGAGGGGAGGCTGCACGGTGGGCGGGCTGTCCCCTGGCGACACCTGCTGCAGCACGAAGTTCTCGTAGCACTCGATGTCGGCCACTGTCACCGTGTCAAAATTGCGTTCTATATCCACGGGCTCCAGATTTTGCTGCAGACATTAAAATGACATTGAAATATTTACTAAATCAACATTCACATGTATTCGAAAAAGTCATTGACTGTAAAATTTTAAAATTGTTTGAAAGATTTGTCAAAGTGTGTGATTTTTGTTATTAATAATTTAAGTGACATTTCTACAGTTTACAAGAAAAAACAATCGGCAGGGGACAAAACAATTGTGAAAAAAATTCCTATATTTTCGAAATCAGAATTTAAAAATGCAGTCAAACTTGTTATGACGATCACAGCTATAGCGAGTTCACGGCTATAATAAGAAATTACAAAATGATATTTTAGTTCAGCCTTATCTTCATATAATTAGTGACTGTTAAAACGAGTTCGATTCACTGATGTAACACAATTTCTGAATACATGAATGGGCCGTTGGGTCTGAAAAAATAGTTAGGAATTATTCAAGAATTACCTATCCGTTGGAGACGGATACATATTTTTATGGCACTACCTGTGTAAGATTATCGGCTATGTTAAAAAATATTTACTCCAAATATTTAGATTTTTCTCTATGGCCAAGTGAATATGAATTTGACATGCGAGCCGCAAGAATGGGACCGCGGATTGTGCATCACTGGTTTGTGACAAGTAAAATTTTCCAGCCGAAAACCAAAACAATCACGCAGCTAGTTATTTATGAGAAGCGCGATTTTACAAGTGGTAGGTACAGTAAGGTCAATGTAGTGATAATAAGATAGACAATTTAGTGATATTTTTCTTGGAAGCCTTGAATCAGGTGATGATAGTTATAATGCGTTGATTGTTTTGAAAAGGAAATTGAGAAGCATGAAAGTGAAATCTTTAAAACAATCATTGATAATAAATTTGAGTAATAAAATTGTATTTTTCTAATAATGTTTTTAATAAGTAATACCTACTCGTATTTTGAACATATACTGTGCTTTTGGGAATATATTGATAGTAGAGACACGTAGGTAGGTGCATAAAACTTAGACTAAAAAACATAGTTTGGATATAATACCCCAGAAACAAATCACTATAATTTGGATATAACGATTAACAGTTATAAGAAGCAAATGGTCCCCTCGTTCTCGTTATAACCAAGTTTGACTGTATAATTTTGTAAAAAATATATGCAATAACGCCATAGTTTTGAGTTTGGTTACGTAATGTGTTACAGTGATTATAGTTTCTTATCGTTTTAGGATTTTTTTTTCTTGAATCCTCAAAACAATTACATCTCAGATTTTGATGTCAGTTAGAAGAATTAAGAATTCATCAAAATTTTTGTTTATACTCCTGATATTTCTAGAGAATATCATCCTTAACCTTTCAGACTAATGGACTCCCTTATTGTCATAGTGAGAAACACCATGCTATATATTCAAATCTAGAAGTTAACCATAGAAGAAGTAAAAAACGCACCTTTATGATACCAAAAGTTTTTCAAATTGTGTTAATTTTTTTTATTAATTATTTTTATATGAAACGTCAAAAAAGTGAGGTGATAGTAACATTTGTAATACAGGGTTTTCCAATAAGAGGTGTTATTTTGAATAGCCCGCTATTTCGGTAGATGTTACTTTTGAAGCTGTCATTTTTTGACATCTGATAAGTAGAAACTACGCTATTAATAAAAATGGAACGATACACGCATCAAAAACGCATTGAAATTATTAAAATTCACTTGAGTGAATCAAATGCAAATCATCTTGAGTGATGAGGCCCATTTCCACCTCGGTGGCTTCGTCAACAAGCAAAATTGTCGCATCTGGGGCTCGGAAAACCCAAGAGTTATTGTTGAAAAGCCTCTCTATCCTCAACGTGTGACTGTTTGGTACGGTTTATGGTCCGGCGGAGTCATTGGACCTTACTTTTTCGAAAATGAGGCTGGAGCAGAGACATATGAATATTAATAGACTAGAACTTAAAGGTGAGGGGTAAAATCAACAGTTGGGGAATGCAGAGGGGAAAGCTGACTATGATTCGTCAATAAATCAATCTGACAGTATATAGGCATCTCGTATTATAATATCACCATTTAGTTCTTAAAAGTAAAATCTGCTTTTGAATGAATAGACATTTTTACATGGGAGCGCAAATTACTCGCCGCGTTATGAACAAATTTGCGAATTCCAAATTCGGCAAAATAAATTTCTTCTATTTTCAGAGTCGAATATTTTGTTTACGTATTTAGTTAAGACACTTTTATAAATGTTTCATAATTTACTTCCCAGTAAACAACGATGTGCACACTTGAGAATCGCTACGTTCGACCAATGTTGGGGAGGGTTGTCACAACAGCTCTGTTCCTATTAATAATAAAATAATGAAATCTTTAAGAAAATATATAACATTTCACTTTTAAGAAGATAATAGAAAAGTAAAACAACTAAAAAACAAATGAAATTATATACACACAGTTTTTACCAGCGATTCCTAAGAGTATTTGGAGTAAAAATTTGGACATCATTTTGCCGTTCGATGACACTTTTTCAATTAAAAACAAAAAACATGATTTTCTATCACGCATCGCCAATCGGTATAACCTAGCGCATTACGTGATATGCACTCCTTCTTGTTCCAGCAGTACCGTACATACGAAACAAGCGCGTACCTAACACGTGGTCCGTTGCGACGTGTGATAGTATGATACAAAGATAATATATGATCGGTAGCGACGTGCGATAGAAAAATATAATATTTTTAATTTTAATAGATAAAAAATATCATCGGACAGTAAAATGACACATCCATTTTTCATTCCAAACATGCTCACTGTATCATACGTATCCAGACCTCCAGAATCTTTCAGAGGAATTCATATTTACGTAAAAATTACAAAAACACTCAAACCCCGAAACCGCTCGATACCGTGTCGCCGACACAATTGGAAATCTTCAAATCATAATTACTCAATCAAATTATGTGCCGTATGTGATTAATCAAGATAATTACATAGAAATATAACAGCAGAACCTGAAACACATCTGAAAATAACCATCCACCACCTCACTCGGAGCCACCAACCCACGGAATGAACCACTCTAAGGAAGCGACCCAGTATTTACGTGACCCCCCCTCCATACTACCCGGAAGGAATTCCATGATGGCCGCCGAGTTTTCAACCAATCACAGCTCAGCATACTCCATTGAAGCTCTTATCAAACATTGATAACGAAATTTGATGCGACCACCTATGATGACATCAGACTCAATTTACAGGAAAATATCAGAAGATACGACCACAGAATAAATATCAACATCAAGAAATGATTATATGCTAACATAATAACTTAAAGAATTGTACCTAAATATGTTTTTTACTCTTTGGGAAATGTTCAAACCAAAGATATTTTACTTCAACCCCAATATGAAACTTTGTATAATTTATTATAAAATAAATAAACGGGACTGAAGGAGATGGTTTGGGTAAATTGAACTGACTCGGTAAAAGGTATAATATTAAAATATAACTTTCCTCTAAACAAATTAATTGCAAAGAGGAAAAATACCTAACCAACTCACCCCTCACGAAAGGGGTGAAAACTCCCCCGAGAGGGCCCGATTTGAAAACGCCACCTGTTCACCAAGCAGCGCCCAGTTTGTTTTGGACAAGGTCACTGAGAGGTACCAACACGAATACCCATCCGCCCCAGCAGCTATTGCCAACTTTCCTGCCGAAGATCGCACCAACACCACAATAGCCATCAGCAACGGGAGCCCAGAAACAGAACGAGTACTCGGACTCATCTGGGACCCTTCCACAGACCACTTCCTATACTCATTTAACGAGATGACTCCGTCCGAAGCTATCACATTACCTACGAAGCGACAATTACTATCAACAGTTATGAAAATTTTCGACCCCGTGGGCTTCATCGGCTGCCTGACGATCAGAACAAAAATGCTTCTACAAGAAGTATGGCGATCAAACATCGGCTGGGACGAATCCATCAAACCCGAACACGCCCAGAAATGGACAAACTGGCTGAACCTACTACACACAAACAACATCTCAATCCCGAGACGTTGCCTCTACAACAAACAGAGCAACCCTACATCTCTTCTGTGACGCATCAGAACAAGCCTGCTGCTCCGTAGCCTACTTCACTGAAGAAATGGAGGGAAAGACGCAGACGACATTCATTGCAAGTAAATGCGAAGTCGCACCACTGAAACCTCTCTCCGTTCCTCGCCTCGAATTGCAAGCCGCCCTCATTGCAGCCAGACTCGCCCAAACAATCCAGAAGGAGAGCACAGCCCACATACGCCGCACATGTTTTTGGACAGACTCCACAACAGTACTATGCTGGCTACGCACCGACCCACGATCCTACTCAACATTTGTGGCCAACCGACTAGGAGAGATAGACGAGCTGACCAGAATACCCGACTGGAAATGGGTACCTACAAAGCTCAATCCTGCTGACATCGGCACACGGGACCTCGAAATACCCGACCTGACGCCAGAAGGAAGATGGTTCTCCGGCCCGTCCTTCCTTACCCACTCGGAAAACAAATGGCCCAAAGAACGCGCACCCGCCCATAAACCCGATGACCTAACTCTGGAAGTCAAACCTCTCTACGTCGGACTCATCATCGAAAGAGGCGAAGCTCTACCAGCAATTGAACGATTCTCATCATGGCACCGACTGATCCGCTCGACTGCTTGGATTCTCCGCTTTACCAGACGATGCCGGATGGGCCCCAACAGAACCCCAGAAGGACCACTAATAGCGGAGGAAATAAAAACAGCTGAACACAAATGGATCAGAAGATCACAAGAAGACGCTTTCGGTTCAGCCCTACATACCCTACGAGAAAAGAAAAAGTTGCCCGCTAGCAGCCGCCTCAACCCCCTGAACCCATTCTTCGGTCCGGACGGTATCCTCCGAATGGGAACACGCCTGCAAACATTAGAAAAGGCTAAAGAAGTATCCCGGACTCCCATCATCCTGGATGGCGACAACGCGTACACCCGTCTCCTGATTAATCACTACCACAGGAAGTCAGATCACCCCAGTACGGAAAAAACAGTAGCAGAAATACGCAGCCATTTTTTCATACTCAGACTACGTACAATAAGCCGAAAGATTGCGCACACCTGCCCAATGTGCTGCATACGACGCAGCAAACCCAATCCGCCCCAGATGGGCGTACTACCACCACCACGACTGATGCATCACGTCCGCCCATTCACACATTGCGGGCTGGATTATTTCGGTCCTATGACCATAACAGTCGGCAGACACAGAGAAAAACGTTACGGAGCCATCTTCACCTGCCTCTCAACACGCGCCATCCGCCTGGAATTAACTACTTCACTATCAGCTGACTCCGCAATCATGGCCCTACAAAGGATGACAGCACGAAGAGGACAACCAACTGCCATATACTCTGACAACGGCACGAACTTTCATGGAGCCGACGCTGAGATGAGAGACGCCTTGATGTCACTAAGCCAGGATACCAAGATGATCGACGCAATAGCCACTCAGGGCATAGAATGGCACTTTATACCGCCAATGAGTCCCCACATGGGGGGAGCCTGGGAGAGATTAGTGAGATCGGTTAAAAAGGCCTTAAACGCCACGCTTAAGGAAAGGACGCCTAAAGAAGAAACTCTACGCACAGCCCTAGCGGAAGCCGAATTCATTGTGAACAACCGCCCACTCACCCACATTTCGGTCGATCCACGAGACGAAGAGCCCCTGACCCCCAACTACTTCTTACTGGGGTCAGCCGGGAAACGACCTCAATTATCGTTCTACAATAAAACAGAAGAAGAAGTGTGCCTCCGCCGTCAGTGGCGCATTGGACAACAACTCGTGGACGCCTTTTGGAGAAGATGGTTGCACGAGTACCTACCCACTATGGCCGCCCGACAAAAATGGCACCATCCAACTACACCAATTAAAAAGGACGACCTAGTAATCATCATGGATCCAGCACTGCCCCGGAACAACTGGCCACGTGGCCGTGTCATCGAAGCAGTACCTGCAGCCGATGGTCAAGTCCGAACTGTTCGGATCCAAACAAGCACTGGAGTCTACATAAGACCGGCAGTAAAAGTCGCCGTCATCCTCCCGGCCGCACTGGACGTCTCCTGCAACCCCAACAAATAGAAATCTACACAAGTGACAGAACTTGTCTATATTGACATCTCCGGACAACTACTCCCTACTTCCCACACCCGCTGGGGGCCCCTGACGACGCTGGCACTGAGCGGCTATCCCTCACTGGCACGGCGAAGTCTGGGCCGCACCCCCTCGATGGCGCTGGCACTGAGCGGCTATCCCTCACTGACATGGCAAAATCGACTCCCACTTCCTACTCCCGCAGGGGGCGCCAGACAACGCTGGCACTGAGCGGCTATCCCTCACTGACACGGCGAAGTTTGGCCTGCACCCCCTCGATGGCGCTGGCACTGAGCGGCTATCCCTCACTGACATGGCAAAATCGACTCCCACTTCCTATTCCTGCAGGGGGCGCCAGACAACGCTGGCACTGAGCGGCTATCCCTCACTGACACCACGGCGAAGTTTGGCCTGCACCCCCTCGATGGCGCTGGCACTGAGCGGCTATCCCTCACTGACATGGCAAAATCGACTCCCACTTCCTATTCCTGCAGGGGGCGCCAGACAACGCTGGCACTGAGCGGCTATCCCTCACTGGTACGGCGAAGTTTGGCCCGCACCCCCTCGATGGCGCTGGCACTGAGCGGCTATCCCTCACTGACATGGCAAAATCAACTCCCACTTCCTACCCCCGCTGGGGGCCCCCCTGACTGAGCTGGCACTGAGCGGCTATCCCTCACTGACACGGCGAAGTCTGGACAGCACCCCCTCGATGGCGCTGGCACTGAGCGGCTATCCCTCACTGTCATCGCAAAGCCTGGACAACACCTCATCGATGGGCTAGCATTGAGCGGCTATCCCTCATTACCAGGACATAACAACCTGCGGAAACATCAAAAGAAGATACGTCTGATGAAGTAGCTGAGTACAGGCAAGACTGTACGGGGGGAGTGTATCATACGTATCCAGACCTCCAGAATCTTTCAGAGGAATTCATATTTACGTAAAAATTACAAAAACACTCAAACCCCGAAACCGCTCGATACCGTGTCGCCGACACAGTTGGAAATCTCAAATCATAATTACTCAATCAAATTATGTGCCGTATGTGATTAATCAAGATAATTACATAGAAATATAACAGCAGAACCTGAAACACATCTGAAAATAACCATCCACCACCTCACTCGGAGCCACCAACCCACGGAATGAACCACTCTAAGGAAGCGACCCAGTATTTACGTGACCCCCCCCTCCATACTACCCGGAAGGAATTCCATGATGGCCGCCGAGTTTTCAACCAATCACAGCTCAGCATACTCCATTGAAGCTCTTATCAAACATTGATAACGAAATTTGATGCGACCACCTATGATGACATCAGACTCAATTTACAGGAAAATATCAGAAGATACGACCACAGAATAAATATCAACATCAAGAAATGATTATATGCTAACATAATAACTTAAAGAATTGTACCTAAATATGTTTTTTACTCTTTGGGAAATGTTCAAACCAAAGATATTTTACTTCAACCCCAATATGAAACTTTGTATAATTTATTATAAAATAAATAAACGGGACTGAAGGAGATGGTTTGGGTAAATTGAACTGACTCGGTAAAAGGTATAATATTAAAATATAACTTTCCTCTAAACAAATTAATTGCAAAGAGGAAAAATACCTAACCAACTCACCCCTCACGAAAGGGGTGAAAACTCCCCCGAGAGGGCCCGATTTGAAAACGTTCTATAAATAGAGAACCGAATTCCATACAAAGTCAGTTCAAAAACTACCCCTGAAAGAGAAACTTCTCTCCTGAAGAAACCATCTCCAAAGTCTACAAGTCTCAAGAAATATTTTCAAGTGTTTTTAATTCAGTATTAAATTCAGTTTTGCCAGTCTTAAATTCCTTTCGTCGACTCAGACTTGGGAATCAATCCCTCTCTGATCTTGGCATTAAACTCTATTAAAAACCTCTGCAAACATCCACCAAGACTGAAACACTAATACGAGTGTATCCAGCTACCTACGCATTTACAGTATTGTACGGACGGAATATTGTTTCGTACACTCACTGTATCTACATTTTACTTCCAAACATACCTATTTTTCACAATTGATAACCAACCATTTATCCTATATTAAGTGTTGTTTATGAGTTGTGTAAAATTCAAAACACGTTTAGTAATAACGCCATTAAAGTGGAATAAATTTAAAAATGATTGGTTTATTATCCTTTATTAATACGACGGAGTTCCAGCAAGATATAACAGATGAAAAAATAGAAGTTCCAAATGATACGATTATGTATTTTATCAAAGCGCAAAAGGCGAAGGCACATCCCTGATTCTTATGCAAACGGCTTTGTGTTTTGCGTCCAGATGTATTTCGATGTGATAGTATATGTTTCTACAACTGATCCATATTATACGATGTGAATAAGCTTAAAATAAAGTAAAATAATGCTTACATATGGAATGCAATACGACAATTGGGTTTATTCTCTTTTTCACATCTATTTTTACAAGTTTTCATAGCACAAGCCACCATTTTGCCGTGTTATTTCGTAAAATGAACCGATGATGCCTCGACCATAGCTCGACGCTAGTTGTGGTTGCATACTCCAGTGGACTTCTGACCAATGAACAAAACAAAATTTTCAGAGTCTTAGCACTTTTGAAAACTTTGCATATTCTTAATAAGAAACCTAGCATTCTGTAGGATTTTGAAATAATTTGTTCAATGTGCTTGTCAAAAATTAATTTGCTATCTAAGTAAACACCTAGATCTTTACACGTAGACATAGGTTGTAAAGGTTTGTTATTCAAGTTGTATGGATAGATGATTTTGTTTTTATTTCTAGTAAATGTAATCGATTGACACTTAGATATGTTTAAGGACAATAAATTTGATTCACAATATACGCACAAATTATCAAGATCGCTATTCCATACATACATTGCAATTCCATACAATCGGGTAAACACTGTATAGCTTTATAAATTTTCATGTCATCCGCGTATAAAACAAAGTAACTATTTTTAAAGCATACCTAAATGTCATTTATATAAATATTAAATAATAGTGGTCCAAGATGCGACCCCTGGGGCACACCTGAGACGATTTCCGTTAAGCAAGATGCAAAACCATTGACAACCGTGATTTGGTGCCGATTATTGACGTATGATAATAAAATTGTACCATAATTGGACTTACCTGTCTGTCGTACAATAAAAAAAAAAAAAAAAAAAAATTATGCGATCCATCTGTAGAGGTCACCGTGAATTCCTAGACCTAATAACTTTTGTAAAAGAATATAATGATTAACACGGTCAAATGCTTTAGAATAATCCGTATAAATGGCATCTACCTGGCATCGCATATACATTTGAGCATGAAGAAAATGTGTAAAAAATGCAAGATTTGAAGTTGTGGAGCGATTTTTCATGAAGCCGTGTTGATTATTTAAGAGTGAGGGTGAGATAGTAGAATATAATTGATCGTAAACAATTTATGTTTTAAAAGAAAACGTTTACCTAGCTCTGAAAGAATTCACCCTAAATGGTTTAGTGGTGAGATTCTTAGGGACTTGAATCACAAATATAACAAGAGATCGGGAAATGTTTTGTGCTCTGAGATCTAAAATCAAATGTTGCATAAATATAGCTTATAGAGATTATATAAAGAATATCGAAAGTAACGTCGAAAGTAAATAGTGATCCAACATGTTTTGAAAGATGATGGAACATCTTGACAAGGAAAGATGTTTTCTAAAGCAAATCTCATGGAATGAACGTACTCATATATGTATAAGTATACTCATATACGGACGTAGTCTATGGCGAACAAAGTGCTGAATTTGACTCATATGCTGGTGGTTACACATCATTGGCCCAAAATGTTGACCTTTTGATTTCCTAACTGCAATTAAAAAACTTAAACCAAAAACAATCTCTTGGACCAGATTTTATAAATACTGTCACATAAATATTATGTGACTAGTGCAGTTCCTGCCTATTTGGATATTTTGTCTATGGTGTTTTTTTTTTGGAGTTTGGCAATTTTTTGGGGAAGACAAATTGTTTTTTGTTTATGGTCACTTCCTCCCGGACAGCGATGGGCTGTCTGTTCGTGTTTTAGTCACTCACCATGGAGGTGTTTTAATCAAGTGAATCCAAGTTGTTTTTATCTTTAAAAAAGGGCGCGAGGTGTTTTTTCGTAACACGAATAGTTCGTGTACGGTTTTATTTTTAGTGGATGTTATGTGAATCTCACTTTTCCGGTGTTGGCAGTTGGCCATTTTATGCAAATTGTTTTTTGGACTTGAAATTGTAAAGTGATTGGTCCTGGATGTGGCTAGAATATTATGCCTGTTTAACCCCGCGTCGCGAAGTCACGGATTGCTGATGGTTCTTCCAAAATCCGTAAGTCTTGGAGACTGGTTGGACCACGTGCTTTTCGGATGGAGATTCTTGAGACAGCCTGAGGCTAGAGACACTCCTTGGAGGTGTAGCGCCCTTCTTCCCAAAGAGAAGGATGACCTAGGTTCCCTGGATTCCACGCCGTCCCCGGTTGATGAGGTCGGAAGTCCCGCCTCGGGTCCGTTCCTCTCTACCAGAACCAAGTTTTCGTTCGTCGTCCGGTGTTTTCCTACAATATTCGGCTTCGTTTAGTTAGCTTAGTGTGTTCAGGAGTCCATCTGGTATGTTTATGTTTTGTATTCTTAATGTTACATTGGTATAACTTTGCACTCCTGAACCATGATTTGTTCTTTTGGATGGTTACATTATAGTTTTATAAAGTTCATCCTCTTTTATTTACTGATTTCCTACCTACTTGACAGAAAACTAATCCCATAATCCTGAGCTGTGGTCTCTGCTCTGCCGTATAAATACCACTACATTGAACCTGATTATGTAATTTAATTTTTTATTTAATCTTTTACATATCTTTAATATTTCTCTTAACTCTGGAGATAAATCGTCTATCCGACTATATGCGAAATTATTTAAACTTATCATACAAAAACATATTTATTGTAAGGTTGAACCTTTTCTCATAAAACAGTGGCATGGATTTAGATCATGGATTTAGGTAGATCAGATCTATAACAACTAATTTAATGATATTCATGGACAACAATGTTGACAACAATGAACAAGTTGACGTTTCGTATTGTGATTTTGATAGAGATCTCTTAATTTTACTAAACAAACTTGAAAAAATTGGTTTACCACACCGACTGATTTATTCTTCCATAATTATTTGCCTAATAGAAAATAATGCGTAGTTTACGGACAGGTCGCTTCTAAACCTTACCTCACAACTTCTGGGGTCCCTCAAATGTTTAATTTAGGATCTCTATTATTTTGTATGTTTATTAATGACATAGCGCTGTTAGTAAAATTGGTTAATTTTTTGTTATTTGCTGACGATATTAAACTGTATATCGGAATAAAGACGAAAGAGACTCGATTCGTTTACAATTCGATATCGACGGCATAATAGAGTGGAGTAATTGAAATAAACTTAACTTTAACAGCGGAAAGTGTACAATGATATGCTTTACAAGGGCAAAGCATATGCTGTAATTTAACTATAAAATGCCTGGCACCTCGTTAAAACATATTTCTGTAACGAAGGATTTAGGAATCACCTTTGACTTTTCGTTCTCCTATCGATTCGGTGTGCAACACTGCTGTGCGAATGCTAGGTTTTGTAATCTGCAACATAAAATCTTTTTCTAATACGGCAGTCATAAAAATGCTTTATTTTACTCTGGTTCGTGGCATCCTCGAGAGATGCTCGGTAATTTGGGGACCCGAATTTATTATGTATTTCTGACCCTCTGACTTTCTCGCTGGAATGCTACGACTAGATCGTCTAGAAATATATCGTATTTTTACGAATTTACATTCAGATATTCGAAATAAAGGGCCGGCTGCGAAATCTCGATTTAAGCGGAAATATATCTTATTTTCACGAATATCTTAATTTAAAGGGTTGTCCGCAAGCGAACTTGGCCGCGAAATCTCATTTTTACTAATTTATTTCGAATATCTGAATTTAAAGGGCCGGCCGCGACGGTAATCGGTCGCGAAAATCAAGGAATAATTCGTATTAATACGAATTTACTCCTAAGATACTACCCGGATTTCAAGGGGCGAACGAGAAACTCGATTTTAAGCATTTAAAAAAAAAAAAATTATTCCTAAAATTTCAATTTACGTGGGAATTACGTTAATTCGAAATTTGATTTTGATGTCTCATGTATTTCGAATTAACGAGGTTCTACTGTAGTAGCACATAAGCTGCTCATTTTCTCACCTGCTGATGCTCTGGAGAGTATTACGTTTTATGTCCCCGATAACTTTACCAGAGCTAGGCAGCACTTTTTATTTTTCCAAGAGGCCGGACCAACCTACCAATGCTCATGCCTCTGGAAGAATGAATACGCTTTTAAACCAACTTCCTTCAGAGATAGACGTGTTTCAGTCAAACCTCAATGAATTCAAGAATGAAACTGATTTAATAAATGTAAATAATAGATTAATGTACTCTTAGGTATATGGAATCACTGTTTTCACAAATAAACAATAAATAAATATTTTATTTAAAATAATAAATAATTATTGAAGACAATATTAGCAATTCTTAAACGAAAATTTGAAATAGAAAAAGATACAGACGCATCTAGAACTTGAACCCAGGACCCTCGCCTTGCCGGGGCGCTGCTCTACCAACAGAGCTTTCATATTTAATCATATTTAAATAGGACTGGTGTTGTGTTGTCTACTAAATCTGCTGTCTAATTGCAAAGCGGGAATACTCCGACCTTCTGTCAAAATAAGGCAGAGGCCTGAGGAGTTAAGGGTACAATTAACTAATAATATTGACATACTATATATGTAATCTCAAATAGACCACTCCCCGAATCACTATAAATATGAGTGATTAGAGGAATGGTGTATTTGAGATTACTAGAGATAGTATGTAATCTCAAATAGACCATTTTAGCCCTACCATATCTAAACATTAAAATCATGATTAAGGTGTTAAGAAAAAGAAAGTCACCTCCCAAGGGAACTCGCTCTGCAGCTTCTTCAGTTCCAGGCGATAGTTGTCCTGCCGCAGCCCGGAGACGGGCAGGGCCAGCGGCAACTCACTGTCCACCTCCATGGACTCGTCAGCCTCGGGGGGCGAGGGATGTCGCTCCTTGGGGGCTCCACCCTCCTTCTTCTGGCTCTGCCGTACGGCGTGCGTGTCGCAGTGCAGCTCCTTCCAACTCTGCCCCGGGGGCAGGATGACCAGCCCCAGGCCCGACTCCTCGACGATGGAGCGCCGGAGCTCCTCGCACTGCAGAAGCATTGTCATCCTGTTGCAGAAACGCAGAAGGTTAACCATATACTTTGTTAGTCCGGCGCCAAATTGAGTATAACTCACTGCAGCAATAGTTTTATGTAATAACAAATCGTTTTTAATTCCCGTATACACGATATTTACACAGCTTAGGTAACCAATATGCAGAAGAAGTAAATAGTTTTGACAGCTGCCAGGAACAAATTTCTGATATGCCTCTTTTTAATACATCTCACTGTGCTCAATGAAAAAAGGCAACACATGATAAAGATTTACGCTGGGCCAAGTGTAATTTATGTTACCATACACTGTTGGCACCTAGCATCGTGTTACCTACACCTTTCCTTTTGATCTCCTTCGAACCAACTCCTACCTCTCCTATGCCGACTTAGTTGAACTTGAGTTGAGTTGAAAAAATCATCCTGTCAGCAACGTGTGTTTACGGAGCCCCCTTTATCGACCGTGTCGAAACTTAAAAGCCATCGTGAGCTCGCGCATTGTGGTGAAATTTAGTGATTTGTGTATGAACCAGCGCAAAGGATAGAAAACCGTGGAAGAATAGAAAAAGGTAAGTCGGCATATTGCCTCTAGGTAGTTTAAAATACTTAATTGGTGATAAATTTGTTAATATTTAAAATAAATTGTTGTATTCACTCGGCATTGTTTGTGCAAATTAATTTCTCAATAAAATGGCTGAGAAAAAAGTACTTTTGATGCAAGCCCGACGTGAGCGAATAATATCTCGTATTCGTATCACGCAAGAGCTCATAGCGAGCATTTATGATGATAGTAAGAAAAAAAGTACGTTTCTTGCTAGATGTGAAAAGATAAAAGATTGGTTACAAGAATTTGAAACAGTTCAAAATGAGATTGAGGAACAATAACTGTCATTAGACAAGATTACAGAAATGTCAGAACTAGGAATCATTGCGAATAATGTTGATTCAATGTAATTCGAGATCATGCAAATGAAAAGCGTTATCACTAGTAATAATGAAAATTCAATTCCTAAAACGGCAAGTAATTCGATGATTCGTGCACCAGTGATAAAGCTACCCACTTTTGATAGTGAAGTGTAAATATCAATCAATTTTATTAATTATTTTTGTATTATAAAGAAAAAATGTTTATTGATATGAATATGAAAAATATACATTTAATATCAATATTATTGTATTTTATTTCTTTTTGAAAATAAAAAATCTAGTAAAAATAGCTCTACAATTATGTTTTGCCGCACAAATAGCGTGTAGACCTTTCCTACAGCGAACGCAAATAAGGCGTGATCGTTTATCCCACTCCCTCTGTTGTTAAACACCGCGCACTGGCTTAAGTTAACCCATTACCTCCATGACGATGTCTATAGGCATCAAAAAAATAGAAGAAAAGTATGATTTTTTTTCACTGTGAATAAAGCTAAATCCCACCAAGTTATTATGCAGCATTTATAGATTGGTATGTTAGCTTTCAATAATTAACATAATTCAATAAATTTTATTATTAATTATTTTTTTACTAAAGGCCTAAAAATAGAACCATTTTGAAAATGAAAAAAAAAAATTTAAACGAAAAAAAATAAAAAAAGTGTGAATCACATTTTGTTATCAAAAGATTAAATGGTCGGCAACACTGTTTCAACATAGTATTATACGCATAAGATGACCGCTAGATGTGACTGAAATCAGGTGATGCCTGCGCGCAACCTTTGGAGGTTAGCTGTGAGAGTGTTTACATACGTTTTTGCTTAGCTTGCCTTCAAATAATATGGTTTTGTAGTGTTTTTATGAATGATTTTTAGGATTAAGAAGATCAGTCATGCCATGACGAGCATGAACCAGATGAATTCACTAATGACCTTGACTGGAATCAGCCTTCGACATCGTCTGGTGTGAGTCATAATACCTTGCAAATATCTATTTCAAATGCATCACCATCCAAAAAATCAAAACTACAATACAAAAAGAATTCTCACTACAGTAGAACCTCGTTATTCGAAATCCACGGGACATCGAAAATCAAATTTCGAATTAAGGAATTCCCACGTAATTCGAAATTTTATGAAAAAAAAAAAAAAAAAAAATACGCCGAAAATCGTTTTTCTCGGCCGCCTCTTCAAATCCGGGTGGTATTTTAGTTGTAAATTCGTATTAATACCAATTATTTCTTTATTTTCGCGGCCGATTACTGTAGCGACGGGCCCTTTAAATTCAGATATTCGCAATAAATTCATAAAAATGCTATATATTTACGTGTAAATCGAGATTTCTCTGCCGATTTCGGTCGCAGCCTACCCTTTAAATTGAGATATTCGTAAAAATACGATATATTTCCGTGTAAATCGAGATTTCGCGGTAATTTTCCGTCGCGGCCGGCCCTTTATTTCAAATATATGAATTTAAATTCGTAAAAATACGATATATTTCCGCGTAAATCGAATTTTATCGTCAGTTTTTCGTCGCGGCCGGCCTTTTAAGTTCAGATATTTGAAGTAAATTCGTAAAAATATGTCATAATTCGGCGTGAATCGAAATTTTTCGGCCGATTACCGTCGCGCCGTATTTTTTAACTCGGATATTCGAAGTAAATTTAGTAAAAATACGATATATTTCCCCGTAAATTGAAATTTCGCATCCGATTTCGGTCGCGGCGGGCCCTTTAAAATTCAGATATTCGAAATAAATTCGTAAAAATACGATATATTTACGCGTAAATCGAGAGTTCGCGGCCGATTTCCGTCGCAGCGGGCCATTTAAATTCAAATATTCGAAATAAATTCGTAAATATACGATACATTTACGCGTAAATCGAAATTTCGCGGCCGAGTTTCGTCGCGGCTGACCCTTTAAATTCAGATATTTGGTGTAAACTCGTAAAACTATGACATATATCCGCGTAAAACGTATTTTCTCGGCCCTTCAAACTCAGATATTCGAAATAAATTTGAAAAAGTACGACATTCCAGTGTAAATCGATTCAGATTTACAAAATAAAAATACTAATTAGGACGATGTATAATCACGTAAAAATACATTTTTCGGCGTTTTTTCGGCGTTTTTCCGCCACGGCTGACTTTTAGATTCAGATTTACGAAATATTATGATTTATTTTCCCAAAAATCAATTTTTTTCGAATTACACCAACAAATTTTCGTGCGAGGACAAAAATAAATTTCGAATTACGAATTAACGAATTTCGAATTAAAAAAAAAATTGTATAAAAAAAATTTTCTGCGGAAATTTTTTTGGCGAAAATTTCGAATTGCGCTTTTTTTTTAATTATCGGGGTTCTACTGTATAAACAAAGTGGTCTAAGGCATTAAAAAGTACCACCAGCCATATCTGTTGCGTTCCTAAACCGCTGAATGTTGTGCATAAAGATATGTACGAAAAGCTGAAGTCTTATAATGCTTTCTAATTGTTTTCATTATTTTTTGATGACGAAGTGCTTCAGTTCATTCTTACGATCAAATACGCTCGATTTAAAAACAATACCGAATTCCAGTTAGATAGTTGACCGGCTACAATACATTGCCATCTACCACAGATTATTATTCATCTGACCCGACATGGGGTGTAAGCATCATCAAAAAAGGAATAAAATGTCAAGTTTCGAGCTTACAAAGCGCTATATACATTTTTGCGATAACAACACTGTAGATAAAACCGAAAGAATGGCTAAGGTATAGTAGCCATAACATATTATATATTTATTATTCTTCGACTAACGTTAATCGTTCCATCTTTCTATGTAGGTTCGTCCATTGTTCAACATGCTGAACGTGAAAAATCTTCAATTTGGTGTTTTTGCACACAAGCTTTCCATCAAAGAGCAAATGGTGCCATATTTCGTTCCTCATTTTTGCAAGATGTACATTAAGAATAAGCCAATCAAATTTGGCTACAAGATTTTGTGTTTTGCTTCCTCCGAAGGCTACCTGTTCCAAGCAATGCCGTATTCCGGAGCATCTGATACATATGACCCCTAATTAGGTTAGGGATCATCCGTTGTACTGTCTATAATGGAATATATAGAGTTCCCCGCACGCCATGAGCTATTTATGGACACTTTCTTCACATCTCACCGTTTGATGTGTATCCTGAAGGATAAGAGAATGTGCGCTACTGGCACATGTAAGCCAGTTCGCTTCCCTAACCTTGAAGCTTTAGGCAAGTTTTTCAGTCAACATTTTCTTTTATATTTCCCTTGCGCATAGCGTTCATTTACCTAGTCAAAGTGTAACTCTCACCGCTCTTATAATTACAGGTGAATTTGATGCGGTGGTAGACGTAGAAACCAAATCCTCGTATGCCGTTGGCAGGACAACCGTGAAGTAACAGTGGCCATGAACTATGATCGAATGGAGCCTGTAAGTCAAGTGCAGGGTTGGCAGAAATCGAAAAAAGACAAAAAAGGCAATGTTTTGAAGGACGCACGCAAAAAAAATCGATAACCAGGCGCCAATACGAAATTATAATTTGGGAATGGGTGGAGTAGACCTCCATGATAATGGTATACAAAATTATCGGGTCAACGTTTGGTCAAAGAAGTGGTACTGGCCTTTATTTGTATCTTGCCTCAGCAGTGCTCTTATAAATGGATGGAAGTTGCAATGCTTCTGGAGGAAGTACGAGCATGATATGGGAAACCAGATGACTAGGCCACAGAGAAAACCTTCCCAGAAGGCATTCCGTGTGGGGGTTACCCGTACTCTTTTATTGTCTTTTCCAAATCAGGTCAATGCCGAATTCCGAGAATCTCGGGTGAAGGAAGAAGATCATGACGCAGAACATGGGAATCGTGTGCCTCGAATGCAAGAATTTAATTTGCCATATCGTGGCAAATCTCGTATTCATTGTGTTCTCTGCAAAAAAATCCAACTTTCTATCGGTGCCGGGCCTACAACCACGCCCTTCATTTTGACTTCTTCGAAGGGTATCACTTAGAATAATTTGCTTAGATTTGGTTAGTTTTCATCATTCTACAATGTTTTTTTTAATATTGATTTTTTTGTTATTTTGCGTATTTTCCATTAATAATTTTTTTTCATTGAATTATAAACAAAGGCAATTATTTATGTTATATTATCAATATAAATCATACAGTTTAATGCATTTTTTCCATAGTTGACCTAAATTTTGCTTAGGGGGGTTACCTCCAAGTGTTGCGTTTAGGCATCAATTTTCTAGACGCTCTGATGAGAGGGTGGGCGGGCGGAAAATTCTAAAACTGATTTTGTGCTCTCCTTGAAGTTTATACTATCGGGTTATAATGATGATTCAAGTTTATAAAAATTAAAATAAATTCATGGAGGTAATGGGTTAAGTCCTGGTAATTTTTCCAGTGCTAATGTTTTGTTTGATGAAGATGGTTGTGTTGACACGCTATTTTTATGATTTATCCACTCCTTTTCCAGATCCTCAATAATGTTTTGTTTGATGAAGATGGTTGTGTTGACACGCTATTTTTATGATTTATCCACTCCTTTTCGAGATCCTCAATAATGTTTTGTTTGATGAAGATGGTTGTGTTGACACGCTATTTTTATGATTTATCCACTCCTTTTCGAGATCCTCAATAATGTTTTGTTTGATGAAGATGGTTGTGTTGACACGCTATTTTTATGATTTATCCACTCCTTTTCGAGATCCTCAATAATGTTTTGTTTGATGAAGATGGTTGTGTTGACACGCTATTTTTATGATTTATCCACTCCTTTTCGAGATCCTCAATAATGTTTTGTTTGATGAAGATGGTTGTGTTGACACGCTATTTTTATGATTTATCCACTCCTTTTCGAGATCCTCAATAATTTTTGATGTGAATTGGAGCTGGGTCATTTTTTTCTCGGTAGTGTTGGAAATATAAGAGTTGAGCACCATTCTTCCAAAAATGTAGAATACTACTTTTTTCCAATATTATAGGGTTCTTCGCTAGTCCAAATACACGTACAACATTTTTTCAGATTCGTCCACACCTTCCATGTATTTGTTGTAGTCATCAATCATGCTTGGTTTCACCTTTTCGTATTCAAAATTCCCTTTCTTTTTTGTTTCTGAATGAACACATCAAAACATTTTCACATGCTAGCTTTCACGTTCGAAATAATAGCATGTGACATGGTTATTTTTTTAAAATAATATAAAAAAATTATTTTTAAATGTATAAGAATGCACTCTCGTTACAAATTTCGCGCGAGGTTAGCGTACGTCCACTCCTGCGGAGCACCAAAAACACACTGAAGCTCGCAGCGCTTCTGCATTCAATGGTTAATATCTTTGCTATTTATCGCACGCATTCTTCGGTTCTTACTGCCTACATAGAAGAATGAAAAAATGTATTACTACATCATGAAATCAAAAAAAAAATAATTAAAGAATACTCCTCTAACGATAAAGAAAATAATAATATTAATATTTGGATGACTTGTATAGCGCCGTTTTTGTGCAAAATCACCTCAAGGGCACTGTACAAATTTATAATACATTTGTACAGTGATCTATGTTATTACATACTAACTATTTATGGAGATAATATACAGCACAACACTTTCCTGGTAGGTCACTTGAGATTAACACTTAATTAACATTAACTAATTGTTTATTAGTAAAATTTAGAGACAGGATTTAGGACATAATTGGATATAACTGGACTTTCTCTCAGGAGTGGTATATTTAATTTAAGGGCATGACAGCAAAGGTAAGTTTTTAGTTTAGACCTGAATTCTATTGGACTTGTTATGGATCTTCGTTCCGGAGGGAGTTTATTCCAAGACTTCGGCCCAGATACTCTGAAAGCGCGATCACCAAACTTAGTTTTTGGCTTGCGCTTTGGTTCCATCAGTCTGCCTACAGCTGCTGATCTAAGAGTTGACTGCCTCAGACCAGTGTTTTCCAGGACGCATAGTTCAGATATGTAGGGTGGGGCCATTTCATTGATGGATTTAAACACCATCCAGCACAATTTGTACTGGATTCTTTCAGAGCACTTGAGCCAGTGAAGGTTACAAAGGTGTTCTGAAATGTGCAAATATTTTGAAACCCCGGTTATGAGCCGTGCTGCTGCATTAAACACTGATTGAAGATTGTCAATTTGATATTTTGGAAGGCTGGCATAAATGCCGTTGCAGTAATCGAGACGTGAGACTACGTAAGAGTTGATAAGTAGTTTTGTTGCTTCTGTAGGAAGATTTATTCGGACAGACTTGAGTTGTCTTAGGTAAAAAAAACCGGTGCTTACAGTCCTATTTATTTGACTTTTAAACGAAAAGTCTGAATCTAAATTTACACCAAGAAGTTTGACTGATGTTTTTGGGATGATATCGTTGCCGTTAAGTGAAGTGGTGCATACAAAGTGTTTAATTTTCAGATTATTAAAAAGACACCACAAAGTAATTTTGCAACTATTGAAGAAGTTACATATTGTTTTCAATAGCCACATTGTAAATTTTAGTTAATTTGAATCATGTTAGTATATTTACACTGTAACCATCTGCTGTCACTAGGCTGGGAAGGTGATGAATTTACTATCAGAGTTGCAGTACCTGTGCAGTACGGCAGGCAGCAGAGTGCCCTTGAGCCACAGCAGGCCCGGGAAGCCATAGCGGATGCAGAACTCGGGCACCAGGAACTCGTCCGACGGTGCTTCCTGGCCGTCCTGGTTACGCTTGAAGCGAGAGCTGCCGCTGCTCCCCGCGTTCTTACCGCCTTTCAGCGTGATGGCGCGCGGCAGCAGAGCGTTCATCTTGCGGCTCAGGTAACGTACCTGGTGGGAAATACACATTGTTATTATTATTACACTCTAAGACAATCTGCATCACTGATGTAACTGAGGTAAATGGGTGGGTACCTGAAGCAGGGGCTGGTCAGCGGGCCCCAGGACGCTGAGCTTGTACTTGGTCTTGTAGTAGGCTGCAAAGGACTCTATGGTGGGGTCGCAGAACGGGGAGTAGGGTGTCATGTACTCACACACGTTCACCACTATGTACCTGCAGTGCACAGTGGTGCAGAATATCAGTCATTAGTCACAGTTTAAGCTTATCACCCCACACTGGTGTTTAGTGAGAGTTTAAATGTTGCAGTAAACAGGGTATAACAGCAAGTGTCCACCGGATTTTAACCAACGATTCCCGAGCAAATACAAAAGTAGCTGTCATTTTGCTGTTCGATGATATTTTGTTTTCAATTAATATATATATCCCACATTGTGGATCAAATTATACGCGCTCTGTCTCATTTGTTACCGTGCTGCATGGATGAGACAGAGTGCGTATCACATGACCAGCTAGGCTGTATCCAACTACCCAAATATGCTCGTTAATCGCTGGTTAAAGTCTTTTGGATATGTGTTGTTACACTCTGTATAGCTAGTCTACCAAATGTTCATAGAGTAATAAAATATTCATAAAAAAAACAATGACTGAAACCAATGTTAAGGATGTCAAATAAATCACTTTTCATATAAAATAACCATGTCAAAGCTCCATAAGTGGGCTCCAGATTTCCCAGTTTTCAAGGGTCTTAGTGAAGGGGATTACTGTAATTCAGATTCATAAGTAGATTAAGCATTGAATAGCTCAGTTTCCATACCGGGTTTGTTGGCCACTTCTATACCAGGGTTCCACCACACTGGCCCCGTAGTAGTGGGCGTCTGTTCTGGTGGCTCTGCGGGTGTCCACCTCGGGCTCTGCGCAGGGCTCCACGCTGGTGTGCCCGCACACGGCGTCCCAGTCCACACCCAGCGAGGGGCCGTAGCCCTGCGAGGCCGCCACCAGGTAGCTGTTGGGGCCCACGCCCCCATCCCAGCACATGAAGGACTTGACCATGCCCAGCACGTCAGAGAACAGCAGACAGTGGAATCTACAGTCAAATATTAGTGATAAGCTTCTCTATAAGTCAGGAGGCGATCACAACAGATAGGAATTGGAGGTGAACTGTACAAATGATTCAGTCTATTCCAAGCTCAATTGCGGGGAAATTATTAAAACCACCCTTATCAGCGTTAATCTGTGAGAAATAGTTAGGATGCAGCCGAATTCACCAATTAATGTTTTTGTACTGTCTGTATCTGTGTTTTCTCCAATAAAAAAAACACTCCGGGAACCATTAATTGCGTAACCAACTTGGGTGTATCCAGGAGTGGCGGTATGAGTTCATGAATTATGTATGAATTAGTATGAATTCATCCTTCTCACTTAGGTTCAAGGCAATGGGTCGTGAGACTCCTGCTGGAGTGGTAAAAAGATCTCCTTCAACCAGCCTCTCAGAGTCATTACGCCAAGACCTAGACAACCCGGGTACCCCTGCTAATCCACTCGGGGTGACTTATGGCAGAGGTGTTTGTTATCCAATAAATGGTTCCCGGGGCGGCGGTACGGTACCCATACCCGCCTCCCAAATTGTGATGGTTTCATACGTCCGTCACTCCTGGACAAACTGACCCCTAGATCTTAAGCTTATCTTTAGTTTTGGAGCCACACTCCAGAAATGCAATCTCAGAACTTGGTATAGGTGTGTCGTCATATTGCAAAACATTACCGATAGAGCACAAACTGGAAACAATGATTTAAAGAGAGCATAAACACTAACGCTTTGATATCATTCAGCTGGTCCATATTCAGGGTGATGGTCTTCTGGTTGACCATCAGCCTCACCATGTTCTCCCCAGAACTGAGGTAGAGACGGAAGGGCGGCAGCTCGGGCAGCGGGCTCTGCGTCAGCACGAGCAGGCCGGCGTCCTGCTCCAATAGGGCGTACAGTGTCTCTGCCGTGGGGTCTTCGCGCACCGGTTGAATGTGGATGCCGTGCAGGTAGTATGTGCTCTTTCCAGTACCAGCCGCGCCATCCAAACAGGCCGGCAGCTGACCAAGAGGTTCATTGACCAATATTAATTACTGTCTTTTTGTACACAAAACACCGACAGCATTAGAGTATTTTTGTGTACGTCATCAACAATCTGATACATGTGTATTCGGGTTTTAAGAAGATTTCCGAGTAAAACCAGTACATAGTACAAACGATCATATAAAAAAATCAACATGGCTTTTTCAGAAAACGGTCGGTCGAGACCAACCTGCTGGAATATTAATTTCTATGGGAAGTAAAGCCTTTAAAAGAAGCTGATAAAAACCGGGATTAAGACGGATCAAGTCGTATGTCACAAACAGAAGTCAACCAGTTAGAGCTGAGGGTTTCTTTTTACGTTTCTATAATACACCATCAGAAACTCAGCAGGAATTCAATCTTAACACGTTTTTTCCTTCTATAAAATAATGTGTTCTATAATTAAACAATGTAATATGAAATTATGATATGAACTAAATTTGTCAATTTGACTGGCCTAAAAAAGGATCCGTTGCGGCTTGGAATGGAATGTGTGAACAACCAACTGTTCCTTAACCTGGAAAAATGTAACACAATATATTTCACCAAAAGCATTAACCCTCTAATATTCCCGTACAAAATCAATGACGAGAACTAAAAATATGTAGTGAAGTAAGGGACTTGAGTATAATAATGGACTCAGGAATGTCTTTCCGATCACATATAAATTTCACCTGTGACAGGGCCTACAAAATTCTAGGATTCATCATAAGAGTGACAAAACCATTCTATGTCTCTTTCGTTCGCTCAATATTAGAATTCGGATCAGTAATATGGAATCCCCAATATAAAGTTAGGACGGGTTGTTTCAGAGAATTTGAACAATTCTTCAATTTTCAAGTTCTATGAAAGTTCTTTTCAGGTTCTGTTATTATTTCAGTTCTGTCAAGTAACTGGCCTATAATGATATAATAACAGAACTTGAATAGGACATTAACAGAACTCGCAAATTGACGTTGAAATTTGATGAATTGTTCAAATTCTATTAAACAACCCATACTTAGACTTAAATCCTTCCGACCACCACAACATTTAAAAGACTCATTAGCTTTCCACAAACTATCAACATAGACGAGATATATACGACCAAAAATTTATATCAAAATCATCCAGAACGCTGTTGACAACGACTACCTTCTGGACAATGTTCATTTCCACTGTCTAGTTGGAAACACACAGTCAAACAAACTATTCCTCATCCACAGCATTCAAAAACTAACTACACACAACATTCATTTTTCAGACGCTGATATTTTCCGTTTGTTCTTAGTTTTTTTTTATTTAATTTAATAAAGAAAGACAAACATTCCCGGGTTACGAATAACCGGACAATATTTGAAAATCTCCTACTACCACCACAGTAAGCTGAAAATGTTGCTTGTGTTGTGATGGAGGACTTAGCCAGCTGAGGAATTGAACACACTACACCTGAGTGGGACTACACTACGCCCAAGCGCGATGTCAACTCGGCCACTGACCGGTCGATCCAGTTCTTAGTACTAAATGCATATTGGAGAACGTACCCTCTCCCCCGGCTGTGTGTAAGATATCCAAGTTATTTTCTTATTTTCGTTAACTTGTTTTTATGTTTTCACTTTGTTTTTTTCTGTATGTAATATGAATTTTACGTGGAAACTTTACTGGTTCATGCAAACATGTAAAATGTTATTATTTATATAAAATATATATATGTATAACTGTTTGTTTCCCCAATAAACTAAAATAAAAGCCGAATACTCGGATGAGAGTTCACTCGAGTTGCAACCAGTACTCACTGAGGAGGACATTACATCTGAAGACAATGACTTGCACTCACTGAGGAGGACATTACATCTGAAGACAATGACTTGCACTCACTGAGGAGGACATTACATCTGAAGACAATGACTTGCACTCACTGAGGAGGACATTACATCTGAAGACAATGACTTGCACTCACTGAGGAGGACATTACATCTGAAGACAATGACTTGCACTCACTGAGGAGGACATTACATCTGAAGACAATGACTTGCACTCACTGAGGAGGACATTACATCTGAAGACAATGACTTGCACTCACTGAGGAGGACATTACATCTAAAGACAATCCCTTGCACTCGCTGAGGAGGAAATTACATCTAAAGACAATCCCTTGCACTCCTGAGGAGGACATTACATCTGAAGACAATCCCTTGCACTCACTGAGGACATTTTACATTGCATTCATGTTGCCAAAGATTTGTCAAAGTTTGGGAATTTTATATTAATAATTTTTATCCGAAACTAAAAAAGAGTGAAGTGATAATAACCTTTACAATACGTCTATGTTATTGAACGTTTTTACGTTTAGTTTAAAGTGGTATTTTATATTGTTCAGTAAGTGAGAAAATAATCATGAAAAAATTCCTCTATTGAAAAAAAAAACCACTTTAATTGCATAAAATGTCCGTTTATAATATGTATTATAATCGGAAAGACTATTTAGTCTGCTTTCCAAAATAGTATTTCAATTTGGGGTACATAAAAAAAAAAACAGCGCATCCGCAGAATGCTGCTTGCTCATTAAATAATAATAATAAGATTACCTTTTAAACTTATTGTGAAATCAGATAGGAGCGCATCAGCAGAATGCTGCCTGCTCATTAAATAATAATAAAAAGATTACCTTTTAAACTTATTGTGAAATCAGATAGGAGCGCATCAGCAGAATGCTGCCTGCTCATTAAATAATAATAAGATTACCTTTTAAACTTATTGTGAAATCAGATAGGAGCGCATCAGCAGAATGCTGCCTGCTCATTAAATAATAATAAGATGACCTTTTAAACTTATTGTGAAATCAGATAGGAGCGCATCAGCAGAATGCTGCCTGCTCATTAAATAATAATACAGTAGAACCTCGTTAATTCAAAATCCAGCGGACATCAAAAATCAAATTTCGAATTAACGAATTCCCACGTAATTCGAAATTTTATGAACAAAAAAAAAAAAAAAACCGCGAAAATCGAGTTCCTCGGCCGCCCCTTCAAATTCGGGTGGTATCTTTGGAGTAAACTCGTATTAATACCAAGTATTCCCGTTTAAATCGAATTTTTGCAGCCGATTTCCGTCGCGATCGGCCCTTCAAGTTCAGTTATTCTAAGCAAATTCATAAAAATACCACACATTTCCGCGTAAATCAAATTTTCGCTGCCGATTAACGTCGCGGCCGGTCCTTTAAACTCGGATATTCGAAAAATACGATATATTTAGCGTAAACCGAAATTTCGCGGCCGATTTCGGTAGTGGCCGATCCTTTAAATTCAGATATTTGAAGTAATTTTCGTAAAAATACGTCAAATTTCCGCGTGAATAGAAATTTTGCGGTCAATTTCCGTAGCGCCGGATCTTTTAACTCAGATATTCGAAGTAAATTTAGTAAAAAATACGATATTTTCCGCGTAAATTGAAATTTCGGAGCCGAATTCCGTCGCGCCGGATCTTTGAAATTGAGATATTCAAAATAAATTCTTAAAAATCCGACATATTTATGCGTAAATCGAAATTTCGCGGCCGATTTTTGTCGCGGCCTACCCTTTAAATTCAAATATTTTAAGTAAATTTCCGCGTAAATCGAAATTTTTGCCGCCGATTTCCGTAGCGCCGGATCTTTTAACTCAGATATTCGAAGTAAATTTAGTAAAAAAAATACGATATATTTCCGCGTAAATTGAAATTTCGGAGCCGATTTCCATCGCGCCGAATTTTTGAAATTCAGATATTCGAAATAAATTCGTAAAAATACGATATATTTACGCGTAAATCGAAATTTCGCCGCCGATTTCCGTCGCTGCCGACCCTTTAAATTCAGATATTTATAATAAATTCATAAAAATACGATATATTTCCGCGTAAATCGAATTTTCTCGGCAGATTTTCATCGCGGCTGGTCTTTTAAATAGAGATATTTGAAGTATATTCGTAAAAATATGTCATATTTCCGCGTAAATTGAAATTTAGCGTTCGAATTCCGTCGCAGCCGACCCTTTGAATTCAGATATTTGGTGTAAATTCATAAAACTACGGCATATTTCCGCATAAAACGAATTTTCTCGGCCCTTCAAACTAGGATATTCGGAATAAATTGGAAAAAATACGACATTCCAGTGTAAATCGATTTCGATTTACAAAATAATAATACTAATTAGGGCGATGTATAAACACGTTAAAATACGATTTAAGATTTTCACGGCCAAAAGTATTTTTGTTATTTGTTTTTGGGGTGTTATGCCGTGTTGCGCTAACTCCTTCTTTAGCCAACGTTTCGGACAGCATTGCAGTGTCCATCATCAGGGCAGATGTGTTATTGTTATTGTGAGGAAGATTTGAGGAAGATTTCTATGGGGAGGAAGTTCACACACTGGTACGTCGATTGGAGAATCTGAGAAAGAGAAGGAACCATTTATTGGGCAGCCTTGCTTTTCTCAAGAGGTGTAAAGAAGAATCGATTGTACCAGTACACATCCAAATAAAAAGACACATCACATCCCGGAAAGCAGATAGAGTATTCCAAAGAGCGGAGGCTGCACTATTAAAGGAGAGGATCCACAATGTGCGAGGCGAGCTGGATGGAGTATCTCGGGACCTTTTCGCTCTACATCTGAACCTAAGTGCAACCCTTACCGAAGAAGACTGGAGAAAAGTTGACAACATGACTTACCAACAAGCAGTAAGATCTAAGCAGTCAACAGATGCGAGACAGAAACAAAAGTTTGAAAGGCTCAACCGAGACAAAAAAGGTGATCGAAAACAACTCGATCAAAATAAAGTTGTCATCAACATTTCGACCCTTGCGTTGAGCCCAGACGCAACTTCTGTGCTGGCAAAGGGGATGAATTTTGCAGTGGCCCCCAAAAAGATACCTGTGGAATCCATCGTATGTGGTGTAGAGACTGCACTACATACAATGATGAAAGTACACAAAATGTCAGAGGTGCAAGCAGAGGACATCCGGCAAGAGACTTGCCATATTTTGAAAAGGGCTGAAATACCCCGCCCCAATATCACGAAAGGAGAGTTTGCGGCCCTAAAAGAATTACGCGCCAATGAGGAAATCTTAGTTCTGCCAGCCGATAAAGGAAATGCCACTGTCGTAATTAATACGGCAGACTATACAAAGAAGATGGAAGACCTCTTGTGCGATTCAGGCACCTATAAGAAGATTAAAAACAACCCCACCAACAAGATTGACATAAAGACAAGGGAACTAGTGAAAGCTTCTAGCATCAGGAAAGAGGATTGGTCTAAGCTTTTTGTAAAAGCCTCTAGAACTCCTGCCCTGTACGGTCTCCCAAAAATACATAAAAATGAAATCCCAATGAGACCGATTGTCAGCGCTATTGGTGCTCCTACATACAAACTTTCCCAATACCTCTCGAGATTACTGCAGATGCAAACAGGAAAAACCGAATCGTGGATTAAGGATTCTACAGATCTGATTAGTAAGCTCAAGAAAGTTAAGACTGAGGAAGGAGATATTCTGGTCAGCTTTGACGTCGTGTCACTTTTCACAAATGTGCCTCTAGAAGACTCCATGACAATGCTCAGGGAGATATATGAGGAAGACATTTGCAAACTTTTTGAACACTGCCTCAAAACGGGATACTTTGCGTTTCAGGGTGAACTATTTGAGCAATTGGAGGGAGTTGCGATGGGCAGTCCGTTATCGCCAGTACTAGCCAACTTTTTTATGGAGAAGTTTGAAGAAGTGGCACTCGACACAGCTTCGGCTGTCCCTAAAGTATGGTGGCGCTACGTCGACGATGTCTTCGCCATTTGGCCTCATGGAACGGAATAGTATCCGGTAATTGACGGCTACACCAGAGCTAAACGAAGAAAACCACTTTAAATAAAAAATGATACATTAATGTTAGCTCAGAGGGTTGGAGCTGGCAACACGGTATCACAACCTCATACATAAGCTCACATTTTAACACAACCTCAAATAACACATCTGCCCTGATGATGGACACTGCAATGCTGTCCGAAACGTTGGCTAAAGAAGGAGTTAGCGCAACACGGCATAACACCCCAAAAACAAAAAAAAACAAAAAAACGTAAAAATACACTTTTCGGCATTTTACCGTCATGGCTGTCTTTTAGATTCAGATTTACGAAATTTTAAGATTTATTTTCGCAAAAATCGAAGTTTTTCGAATTACACAAACACATTTTCGTGTGCGGACAAAAATAAATTTTGAATTACGAATTAACAAATTTCGATATTAAAAAAAAAAATTGTATGAAAAAAAATTTCTGTGGATATTTTTTTGGCGAAAATTTCGAATTACGCGTTTTTTCGAATTATCGGGGTTCGAATTAACGGGGTTCTACTGTAATAAGATTACCTGTTTATTATATATTCTCTTATTTCTCTTAGTTCCCAGCGTGCGGTCGACATCTTCGGGCTGCGGCTTCCAGTGAGAGAAGAACATGGCCTCAATCTTGGGGTCCAACAACTCGGTGAACCTGGAGCGGACCAACATTTCTATAGTTTTATGTAAATACATATTCAGAACAACACATATCATCCAGGTACAGAAGTGGTTTTCTCTAGTGTTTGTGTAGTGAACTCCCTTGAGGTGATTTTTCACGAAAACGGCGGTATATAAATTAGCCAAATATTATTAAGAACATGGCCTCAATCTTGGGGTTCAACAACTCGGTGAACCTGGAGCGGACCAACCTTTCTGTAGTTTAGGTAATTTGTTTTAACAAACAGTACATACAAAGCAAATATTCTTCAATGCATACTTAAACATATTAACCCGTTTTAGCTCGATTCATATTGTCTATATTGCTGTCGATGATGATCTTACCATTTTTATGCAAGTATGTAATTTGTGGGATTACAAGGTTTGCAGTACTCTTCAGTCCGACCGCGGGTCAACTGTATTATAATTTTACCCCACACTAAACAGCGTGCCATTCAAATTCCCGAATGAATCCCATATGTGCATTTCAACTTCAGCGACTGGCAAACCATGCGCGTGTGCAATTAGGATTCCGTTAGCTGCATAGATGCATGGATCCACAGAATAGTATTTTGCAAGTGTTTTAAGTTGTTGTTCAAATAAGTTACGTACTGAAGATGTCACGTTTTTATATTCCTATGACGTTATAAAAATACAAGACTCGTTATATTCATAACTAATCGAACAAAAAATCTAGAAGTGCGTAAAAGGATAGCGATTCAAAGAATATGTGAATCCTATAATTCCTATACCCGCTATATCCGATTTTTTATTAGAAAAAATTCTCCAATCCCCCGTATATGCGCGCAATATAACACGCAATTTAACAATATCGATATTCTTAATAATACTCTTGTGAAATACCGAAACGAAGTCAAGCGTACGACCACAAATGTTAATTAAATCAATGCACAGTTATAGAAAAGGTACAACATGAGCGTCTCCTGTCCCCATCCCATCTTCCTCTGCCTCTTGCCCTTTCCTATTCCTTCTTCCTTATAATATATTTATATGATTCTAATTTTGTATTTTTTGTTAATTTCATTTTCAGTTAATGGTTATAAACAATTACAATTTTGTATTATATCACATTAACCAACATTAGCATAAGAAACTATTTTGGCTTACCTCATATTTAACCTCTTGTATAACTTATCCTGTATAAAATTGCTGTTTGTTTCTTACAATAAATAAATAAATAAATAAATTTTTTGACAAAATGATGTGAGTATCTTGTTCACATTTTTGCGAGCAACAAGAGGAGCCTAAAATTGAGTTTCAAAACCCTCCTTATCACGACCAAAAACCATGTTAAAACTGCGAGTGAGAAACCAAATCCGCTATATCATACAGAAAGTTACTATCAAAACGCGCTATATCGGATTCAACCAATCACAAGCAGTTTTTTTTTTTTTTTTTTAAATTTATTTATTTCATCAAAAAATTACAGAATATATATAATATATCATTAGTAAGTTGTATAATTATATGTCAGTTAGAAACAATGAAATTGTTGAAAGAATAATGTTACAATAATACGGCAGTTTCTAATATAAGAAAAAATATATATGAATGTAAGAGTGTTATATAGAAATGGCATAATATATTATATTTTAGGTTGTGCATAACCTGCCTCACTAGGCGAACCTGTATTGAGGCAGAATTTTTAGTTAATTATTTCTTCATTTTGTCTATGGTTTGCTAATATGTAAATGTTTAATATGGGTTCCCATACAGCAATCCATTATTTTAGGTTACATTATTGTTTACATATTGAAGATACAGATAGAATAAGTTTAAACACAATACATACTATAATAACTCAGTGTGACAAGGCATTTGGTTACTTTTCATTATTGTTTGCATTTACACAATACGTATATAGTAAGTTTTAGCACCGTACATACTGCAATAACTGTCAATGACAAGGCGTTTGGGTGAGGGCACCAGTGTAGGCTCGATCATTTGAATAAATCCAAATTTTAACATTTTTTTTAAACTCTTTCCGTGTTTGACTCTCTTTAATATTTTCCGGGAGCATGTTGAAGATCTTTGTGGCAAAGTAGCCAAAGCTACGTTGACCAAAGGTGGAAGAAAGTGCTGGAACTTGCAACATGTCTTTGTTCGAATTACGCGTAAATCTAAAGTTAGTTTTTTTTTCGTAAAGCACGTGTTTGTTTTTAAAGAGATGCATGAGGATAGTTTTTACATAGATCTGTCGAACATCAAATACTCTCATTATGTTGAAAATTAAGTTACTGTTTGCAGTTTGAGGAAGTTTGAGAATAATTTTCATAATTGTTTTCTGCGCCTTTTCAACAGGATCTAGAGCTGATGAAGTACCCCCTCCCCATGCAATGATACCATACTCAATGATAGATTGGGTTAATGCAAAATAAAGTTTTTAGAATTTGTAAGTTAAGGAAGTTCCTTACGGATCTGAAGAAATGTATTGTTTTCCTAATTTTATTCGCAATGATCTGAGTATGTATATTCCATTTGAGGTATGGGTCAATGGTGAGGCCGAGGTACTTCATCTGTGGAGTTCGCTCTATACAGGGGCACTCATTGCATACATTGGAATTCGTACAGTTATGTATTTTTATGGAGTAATCATCATTAGGTTGGCCTGCAGTATTGATGCTTGAAGTGATATATTTTGTTTTTTTCGTGTTAAGGGTAAGCGTGTTTATATCTAACCATTTTTTAACTAAGTTAATATTTTTTTCAGCTTTTTTAAATACAGCTGACCAATTGTTGCCTTCAAACAGTAAGACAGTATCGTCGGCAAAGCTAACAATGCTTCCCTCAATTTCAAGGTTGCAAAAGTTGTTTATATATAGTAAGAACAGAGTTGGTCCCAATACGCTTCCTTGTGGAATTCCATAGTCAGTTGAGCGCTGGTTACTGAGGGTATTGTGTATTTTAACCTGTTGTTTGCGTCCATTTAGGTAACTTTTAAAGAAGTTTAGCTCTTTGTCCGTGATGCCGATTTTTTCAAGTTTTTTAATTAGTTTAAAGTGTGATATTGTATCAAAAGCCTTAGAGAGGTCTAAAAAGATTGAAATACATTTATTTCCTTTATCAAGGCTTTTTACAATGAAGTCTGTCTCCCTGGCAATGGCATCGTAAGTTATTTTGCCAAAATGCAATATGGCCGCCGCTCTGACTCCACGCTCGAGCAATGTGTTTACATACGTCAAGTGAGTGTTTAGCTGTCCCATTTTTTAACGATTTTACCGGGAATGTAATTCTCCAGAAAACGATCATGAAGAAACTGATGTTAATGCCGTAATTTAGTAGTATTTTTGAAATTTAATTCGTTTTATTATGTTTTTTTATTTCTAATAAAAAGTCCGAAGGGTGAAGATAAATAATCTTTTATTTCGAAATTCCGATATCCTTATTATTTATGTAAGTTGTTAAATATTTAAAAAAAAATGGGACGCCCATGAAATCGCTGGAATCGTGTGTCAAAATGATCTACGCATGTGTTTCTAAACCCTCCGTGTCGGCTCAGTTGACTTTCAAAAGCCTCTATATCACGAAGTGAGTATCAAAATCCGCTTTATCCATTTTATTTATCGAAATTACTTAATTATTACTAGACATATATAGAAAAATAAATGCTTTTCGAAATTTTATTACTCCAATTCATTATATAAAAAATTGTAATGCAATTACTTATGTACGCTAGAGATGTGACAGTTTTTTGCGGTTTTCTCCAAATCGATGAAAGTTGATATAGCGGGTATAGAAATTACACGACTCATGTATATGAACGGTCCACTAGATCTAGTTCAGCGAAACCAAGCGCATTGTCTCAGTAACATATCTTCACTCTACTAAGCATTTCTCAAGCAATCCTCAAGTCCTTTTTAATCTTCGGTTGAACTCCCATAAAGAGCATCTGTCCAGGTATGTACATAGTTGATATAAACAAAGAGGGTTGTCGATTGGATTGGTGGCCAGCGATAGTTTGAAGGCTAAAGGCGACCAAGAGTCTTGGAGGGCGTACCTGTCCCGGGGCAGCAGCTTGTCAGTGAGCTCCCCCGCCTTGTGCAGCAGCTCGCACGCCTTTAGCGCCGCCGCTTTCTTGGCGTTTTTCAGCCCCAGCAAGGCCACTCCCTGTAACCAAACACATTTACTTTCAATCTTCGCGGCCTCAATTATAATATTGATTTATTTATTCGTGCCTTGAAGACTTTCACATAAAAGAATATAGTATTTGTTGACTTATTTATTATTATTATTTACTTATTTCTCTTTGTGAAAATGCTCCTCAATTTAAATTTAAATTGATTCTATTTTTTATATAATCATAGATAAAGAGAATCAAATACCTACATAATGTACTCAATTATAGAAAATATTATTATTACCACCTCGAAACTACAACCGGTATACTAGAATTACAACCCCTAAACTTTACTCTAAACCATTAATAATTCCGAGCAACGCCGGGATCACTTCAGCTATTTATATAAAGGAGGTTGCCTGTGGCAGCCGGCGTTTGTTTGGTTTACTAGAATTCACATCCCCTAAACTTTACTCTAAACCATTAATAATTCCGAGCAACGCCGGGTTCACTTCAGCTATTTATATAAAGGAGGTTGCCTGTGGCGGCCGGCGTTTGTTTGGTTTACTAGAATTCACAACCCCTAAACTTTACTCTAAACCATTAATAATTCCGAGCAACGCCGGGTTCACTTCAGCTATTTATATAAAGGAGGTTGCCTGTGGCGGCCGGCGTTTGTTTGGTTTACTAGAATTCACAACCCCTAAACTTTACTCTAAACCATTAATAATTCCGAGCAACGCCGGGTTCACTTCAGCTATTTATATAAAGGAGGTTGCCTGTGGCAGCCGGCGTTTGTTTGGTTTACTAGAATTCACAACCCCTAAACTTTACTCTAAACCATTAATAATTCCGAGCAACGCCGGGTTCACTTCAGCTATTTATATAAAGGAGGTTGCCTGTGGCGGCCGGCGTTTGTTTGGTTTACTAGAATTCACAACCCCTAAACTTTACTCTAAACCATTAATAATTCCGAGCAACGCCGGGTTCACTTCAGCTATTTATATAAAGGAGGTTGCCTGTGGCAGCCGGCGTTTGTTTGGTTTACTAGAATTCACAACCCCTAAACTTTACTCTAAACCATTAATAATTCCGAGCAACGCCGGGTTCAC
The DNA here is from genome assembly GCA_026573805.1 of Hesperophylax magnus. Taxonomy (NCBI): domain Eukaryota; kingdom Metazoa; phylum Arthropoda; class Insecta; order Trichoptera; family Limnephilidae; genus Hesperophylax; species Hesperophylax magnus. Next base: position 1,228,320 of record JAIUSX010000092.1, on the reverse strand, counting down.
TTCAGCTATTTATATAAAGGAGGTTGCCTGTGGCAGCCGGCGTTTGTTTGGTTTACTAGAATTCACAACCCCTAAACTTTACTCTAAACCATTAATAATTCCGAGCAACGCCGGGTTCACTTCAGCTATTTATATAAAGGAGGTTGCCTGTGGCAGCCGGCGTTTGTTTGGTTTACTAGAATTCACAACCCCTAAACTTTACTCTAAACCATTAATAATTCCGAGCAACGCCGGGTTCACTTCAGCTATTTATATAAAGGAGGTTGCCTGTGGCGGCCGGCGTTTGTTTGGTTTACTAGAATTCACAACCCCTAAACTTTACTCTAAACCATTAATAATTCCGAGCAACGCCGGGTTCACTTCAGCTATTTATATAAAGGAGGTTGCCTGTGGCGGCCGGCGTTTGTTTGGTTTACTAGAATTCACAACCCCTAAACTTTACTCTAAACCATTAATAATTCCGAGCAACGCCGGGTTCACTTCAGCTATTTATATAAAGGAGGTTGCCTGTGGCAGCCGGCGTTTGTTTGGTTTACTAGAATTCACAACCCCTAAACTTTACTCTAAACCATTAATAATTCCGAGCAACGCCGGGTTCACTTCAGCTATTTATATAAAGGAGGTTGCCTGTGGCGGCCGGCGTTTGTTTGGTTTACCAGAATTCACAACCCCTAAACTTTACTCTAAACCATTAATAATTCCGAGCAACGCCGGGTTCACTTCAGCTATTTATATAAAGGAGGTTGCCTGTGGCGGCCGGCGTTTGTTTGGTTTACTAGAATTCACAACCCCTAAACTTTACTCTAAACCATTAATAATTCCGAGCAACGCCGGGTTCACTTCAGCTATTTATATAAAGGAGGTTGCCTGTGGCAGCCGGCGTTTGTTTGGTTTACTAGAATTCACAACCCCTAAACTTTACTCTAAACCATTAATAATTCCGAGCAACGCCGGGTTCACTTCAGCTATTTATATAAAGGAGGTTGCCTGTGGCGGCCGGCGTTTGTTTGGTTTACTAGAATTCACAACCCCTAAACTTTACTCTAAACCATTAATAATTCCGAGCAACGCCGGGTTCACTTCAGCTATTTATATAAAGGAGGTTGCCTGTGGCGGCCGGCGTTTGTTTGGTTTACTAGAATTCACAACCCCTAAACTTTACTCTAAACCATTAATAATTCCGAGCAACGCCGGGTTCACTTCAGCTATTTATATAAAGGAGGTTGCCTGTGGCAGCCGGCGTTTGTTTGGTTTACTAGAATTCACAACCCCTAAACTTTACTCTAAACCATTAATAATTCCGAGCAACGCCGGGTTCACTTCAGCTATTTATATAAAGGAGGTTGCCTGTGGCGGCCGGCGTTTGTTTGGTTTACTAGAATTCACAACCCCTAAACTTTACTCTAAACCATTAATAATTCCGAGCAACGCCGGGTTCACTTCAGCTATTTATATAAAGGAGGTTGCCTGTGGCGGCCGGCGTTTATTTGGTTTAATAGAATTCACAACCCCTAAACTTTACTCTAAACCATTGACAATTCCGAGCAACGCCGGGTTCACTTCAGCTATTTATATAAAGCAGGTTGCCTGTGGCGGCCGGCGTTTGTTTGATACAATTTTTTTTTTATACAAATCAATAGTTTCATTCCGAGATTGATGAAATTTTGCACTCTTGACCATCAAAACAAGAGGAACATCACTGTCTAAGTGTGATTTTTAAAAACTCTGTCCGAGCAACGCCGGGGAATACAGCCGGTAATATAAAAAAATTCAACCTCCACATGTTTGGACTCGCAAAACTCGAAAAACAGTCGACCGATGTCGATGTGCAACTTAAAATTAAACCCGAAAAATTAAAACGCGTGTCAATGGACACCGGGTTGTGAGTTTCCGTTTGAGAGTAATCTACAAAAAAGGGCGGCAATCTTCACTCGCTTCGTGCGTGTTGACTGTCGGGAACGGGCAGTATTGCCAATTTTATCGGATGGGTTGCGTATTTGGGGACGGGATCGCCTATTACCCACTTTACCACGCACGCCTTGCAGGCAACGCAAATACATGGATGGATGGTCACCGGAGGCAATTGGAGAGGATCTGGTAATCCCTTGGCTGGGGACTGAACGAGAGACGGAGCTGGCGGGCTGGTCGCCCGCGCTGAAGCAGTCGTGGACCCTTGGAGGAAGGCGTCTCCATCCATCCGCAGCATTAGTTAGTTAGTTAGGGTTTCTGTAAACGGTCTATGATGGGGGTAAGTTTTTAAAAATACCTTTTCTGTATGTAAACCACTTATAATGTGAAATAGAGGTTATTTGTCATATTTGAAGAACTTGCCTTTCATTGATACACTTCATCAGTTCTACTTGTGAATAAGCAACTACCACTTGCCTCACAAAGTAGGGACAACACATTCATATCAGCTCAACATATGCCTACCCAAACCCACGTATCAGACATTGTGACTATAGGATCGATAAGCTCGGGAAGAATGCAATCCATTTAAAAATTGGTGAATTTAATAAGCATTTTTTCTTCCCAGAACTTGTCATCTCCAAGTATACATTCAACTTTTAGAGGGAAGTGTGAGCCAGTCCAAACGGCAAAAGAGCAATGACTTTTATTACTATGTAATGTGTAATTGGCCCTGTACCTGGAAATACCAATCGTGATTTTGGTTTACGCGATACTTTTTGTTGTCTAATTTCCAAAGCGTCTTCAACAGACATACCCTTTGCAGAAGATGGGCATTTAATTTCGACGATACAGTTATTACCGGACAAACCATCAGGTGTAGCTCCAAAAAAACCATGTTCAGGGTCTATAAATAAGCCACTCTGTTCAATAGTTATAGATTCTTGTTCACATAACTGCCGCATTGCGATTGGCTCATTTATTTTCCCATATCCAATTGATTCAACATTTTGCAAAGAACGTCCATACAGTAAAGTTTTTAATGGAGCACAACTAATCATTCTTCTCTTACCAAACCACGACGCTGTCAAAAGATTTCGACGCCTTTCTAACCGTTAATCACTCATTTTTTTTTGTTTTGTACTTATAATTTTGGCTAATAAGTCTTCTATGTTTATTTGCTTCAAAACTTTTCAAGACATTTGGCGGGCTGCTATCAAAAACCGTTTTATGGAGAATGTAGTGTGGCCGTTTTGTATTAAACGCAACAACAGATGCTGCGCACCTCCCAGTATAAGACTGTTTAGTTGAAAAAAGAATTCTTTTCCCACCTACCATTTTGGCGACAATGCTGTTATATGATTCCGCAATTTTGCTATCAACATTATATATTAAGGCGTCTTAACCAGCGGACGAGAATTCAAATTTCGTTAAAAGACGGTCTCGCGATCGGACGTTTTTTTAGAACGAGACAGAAATACCGAATTCATTCCACTGCGAGCCGTACACTCGCGCGGCTGACGAAAACTACAGCATGGTTCCGATGAAATAACAATTATTGTTGTTGAATTCTTGGTTGTAGCTTTCTTCCTAATAAGTAGTTACATACATATTTGTAAATTATACATCGGAGTGCGTAAACATAAATAAATACAAATGCAGTTTGTTGACATGGTAGATATAAAATATGTAGGTATATGAATATACATTTAAAAAAAAAATTCAAATATTTCTTTAATTTGTTTTTTTTTAAAATATTTTACATGAGTTTTCCAAAGGTGAGTAAAAATCTTTTGTTTTACTTATTTATTCGTTTGTCCAAAAGGTATTACCGGTAAGTTTTATTTCTAATACTTATCTTTAAAGTATTACTTGATTTGATATGTATGACACTGAAAATAGGGTTTATTCCTTAGGCTAGCTTTAGACTTGTAAGTTTTTTTGTAAATTTACGACTTCTAGCCAATGGGCATATTGGATTTTCAAAATGCAATATGCCCATTGGCTAGAAGTCGTAAATTTATGAAAAAACTTACAAGTCTAAAGCTAGCCTTACAACTGAAGTAGTATATATATTAAAACTACCGGACAGTATTACCGTTACATTACAGTATTATGTGCCGAAAGAAAAACGTTTGGCAAAGACAGAACATTTGCCAGTAAGAGCAACCCACGCACTTGGATTATGTCTTTCAGAACTGCAAAACTGCTTCCACGACTTCCATAAACAATAATTTTCATATATAAGTCGATGGTTTCACATTGTTAATAACTTGACTAACTAACACGTAAAGTGGAAACAAGCCCAACCACTTGAGCAGTAAATATCTGCACAACATGTAGAAATTAATAATCAACCATACCTTGATGGGCTTCTTGATGGGGCAGAAGGGGGGCAGCAGCACCGATACCTGGAACAACTGGTCCTCCACCAGCTTGGTCTGGAACCACTCGGGCTGGAGGCAGGTGAACTTGTCCTGCGGCAGGGAGTTGCAGTAGCGGTGCACCAAGCTCATGGCCGTTTCCAGCGTCACCGAGGCTAAACATACCGCACCACTTCTCAGTACTCTCAATAGTTACAATATTACCATCTTGTAGTCTACTTAATAAGAGAAAAGAGGGTGGCTGGTATGGAACCATTAATTGGATAACCAACACTTATGTCACCGCAAGTGGCAAGCTACGTTTGGAGAGGTGCCTGGGTTTATGGTCTTGGCGGCGGTTGGGTCTCTGGCCGGTTCGGGAATCGGGAGAGACTGGTTGAAACAGACCTCTCCAACAGGACTATCTCGACCCATTGCCTTGCACCGCAGTGTGCATAATGATCTTAACAAACCGCTTCCCGCGTGTGCGTTAAGATCACTACTCAGTTTAAAACTAATTGAGTTACATAAATATATTGTTTTGAGCAAATGAACTGTCTTCGATGGTGGTCGATGTTTTCATATTCCTAATTGTTGATTTGCGCTCTTAATCATTGACAGATGTTCTCATGGTAAGCAGTTAGGTTATACCTTTCCTACCATTCCCCATTTGTATACTACATTCACTTCCACCCAATTCAATCAAACATCATTGTAGTTAAATTCTGGGGGTTAACGCTACAAGTGCCTGTGTCAGTTTTGGAATTTGATTTGGGTACCAGAAAGTACTCTAAAACATGCTTTTTGATGTAATGAATGAATATAATAATTTTTTACAGTTCATTCACACAAAGGTGTATAAATTCGTATGCAGTTTCAGGTGTAAAAGGACTACACCCAAGACAACTCGGAATACTCCCGAATATAATCGGAAGCGAGACTTAAGGTACCCGGGACACGAGGTGGTGAGATCACGCGATGTTAGTACTGCGCAGTGTTTTGAGTAGTTGAGGTTGTGTGTTTTGTTTACATCTATAAGGCAGTATTAATCAATTACGATGAATACATCATGGCTGAGTGAGGTTACGTTAGGTTAATACAACGACATTCAACAAATAACTTCAGTTATGAGCAATATTTACCGTTTCCACAGACGTACGGGGGACACAGTTTCCTGAACTTCTCATTGAGCTCAGCGGTGGAGGGAAAGGTTCGTCCATCCACATCGTGCACCAGAACCTGCGCAAATATGATACTTTTAATATTACTGATTACTGAAGATTCCTGTAGCAGGTTGAAGCCGGGCCGGAAACCACATGTTTCCAAACCAATCTTAGCTTTGCAATAAAACACTGTTTTTGAAAGGTGATAAAATACGCTTTCAAATTTTAATATTACAAACTTTATTATCACCTCATTTTTGGTTTCATAGAGGTGTAAATTTAAATTTTTCTGTGGTTAATTTCTAACTTTTTATCTTTCTAACACTGTTTAAATCATATTTCTCTGAAACCATATGAACTGTATCGAACGACCAAATAGAACAACATTAACCTGTCCTACAGATAGGAAACTAATGTTTGAAAACCTGCCCTGCCGGTTAACGGGACATTTTATCAATCCGGCCCAAAGAGCAGTTGTCTCGCCTTAACTCAAGCAACCATCTTAACCATCGCTATACAATCGCTGATTGGCTGAGCAAAAGGGGCCTGCTCCTGCGGCCAACAGGCATCTAAGAGATTTGAAAAATATCAGAATTTGCAAGCCTTTTCTGTAATAATAGAAGACAATGTTAATTAAATAAACTCGCATAGAAATAAAATATATCACACGTAAGATAATTATGTACTAACTAGCGAAACCTCAAAATGTTAATATCATATTTTCTGGTCAGCTGTTTAATTAGTGATGGGGCGGATCATCTTCGAAATTCGGTCACCGGTTTTATTTTGGAACATTGTGAAATAATATTTATTTCTAAAGACTTTAAAAAATTATATTACCAAAAAAATAAACCTACTATTCAAATTAACAATCTTATGTTTTTATAACAACTTTTCAAGTCAAGACAATACCGTGTTTGAATTTAAGCAAAGCTATCTAATTTCAGTTAAATATTATGGGTATGTACACATTACACGCTTATCTGAAATTTTCTTCATAAAAGCAGTTCTAATTTTGAATATGACACTTAAATTCAAAGGAAATTTGAGTTCATGAATCATGAATAATGGTGCGTTCAAAATAATTTATTTTTAAATGTAGTAAAGTGCAAAACCTTGACTTTCTTCAGAAACAAAAATCCTGTTTTATTCGAATATTCCATCAATAACATAGCTTTAGAAAGAGTCACGGAAATGAGAGATCTTGGAATTATTTTGGACGAAAAACTAAGTTTTACCAATCATATCCATCAAATTGTGAACAAAGGTATGAAAACACTAGGCTTCGTATTAAGAACACCTAAAAACTTTAATTCTTTACAAGCCATTAAACTATTATACGTATCTCTAGTAAGAAGTCTAATTGAATATAACTCAGTAGTTTAGTCTCCATCTTACAAAATTCACATTAACAACATTGAGCGAATACATTTCTACGTTTTATAAATTTTAAATTAAATATCCCTATCGAAGACTTAAAATACAATTTCTTATTAAATACTCTAAAAATACATACATTAGAAGATAGACGTAAAATAAACGATTTAACGTTCTTATTCAAAATACTTAACTCTAAATTCGACTGTTGTGAACTCCTGCAACTTATAAACATACATTCACCCACAGTAACAACACGACAAAATACAATATTCTACAGCAGCACACATAAGCGTAACTACATTGCCCACTCTCCGATACAACGACTTCACACCATGGGAAATCATCACTTGGGTGATGTTGACATATTCAATACCAACTTGGCAAGTTTTGTGGATCATTTAAAACATTTATTTCAACAATACTCCTAAACACATCATGTTAACCTACAAATAGCTGTAATTTTCTGTTTTTGTTTCTTGTGTTTGTATGACTTGTTGCATAGCTTTTATCAAATGTAATTGTATTCTTATTTTTTATGTTTCAAAGTATCTGTCAAATTAAAATTATACTACCAACCATGTAAAAGCCCTCTGGGCGTTAAATAAATAAAAATAATAATAATAATATTACTCTGGAGTATTTCACATTTCACTCATATACAACAGATTTTTTCAGCCATTTATCATTTGCTATACTTTTGTGTTCTAAATTTGTAATCTTCTCGGTAATATTATATTGGTGTACAACTGTTTTGTGAAGACTATGAAAGATACATTTATTTGACATACACCATTTTGTAATTTTGATATGTAAATTATATAAAGTATTCGTCTTATACCGTGTGGCCCGGGAGTAAAGGGCACTAATTTCGGGAGGTGGTTCTATATTATTTTATATATATATATAATTTGTACATTTATTTATAACAATTACAGGTAATATAGCCTAAGACGTTATAATTGTACCATTTATGCAGTGTATATGCAATGCCAAAAATCTCGCAAATGCGCTATAGGACACAAAAAATAAATCTATTTTTTTAACTACTGCATTCAAAAAGCACGTAGCTCTCCCCACAGGTGAGTACATAAATAAATTAGTGCGGCTTGCTCTACTATATATGTATATAGAAGATTGTGATGACGTCCTCGAGAGTGAGACTCTGGTACAAAAAAATTTAGTTGGGCCAGTATCTCATTATTAGATAAGTGACCGTTTATTAGTTGAAAAAAATATTTAAGCAAAGCAATACCTCTACGTGTCTCTAGGGAATGGTAATTGGTAATGCCTAATATATAAATCGATGGGTAAAGCCAATAATGGTAGAAGTAAACAAAAAACATAAAACTATTTTCGAAATTTCATTGTTTTATCGGACAATGTTTTTTTCATGGAAGTTTTTAATCCGTACAAACAATTAAAAATTTTAATCTGATAACTACCTTAAAACGTTGGAATTCCAAAAAAAGTTTTCAATCTTTTTTACTTGTACTTTCATGTGTTGAACATCTCTCAAGGTTAGTTCACTTTGCACCCGGACACTTTGTTTACCTACTATCTTACCTATATGTCTGCATTATTACGTAATTTGAATTGATTAAGTAAATAATTTTTAAAAAACCACCTTTTAATAATTTTTTTTTTTTAATTTAATGTAAATCTAAAATTAAAACATTTAGTAAATTTAAAATAGATCGGAAACATTCGGAAATTTCATGAGAAATTCGACCGCAGTGAAGACTTCTTTGAATACATATTTAAAATACTGAAGCGTTAAATACGTTTTTTAGTTTCGTGTAAAGTGGTAATTACAGTTTACACAATTTGTTCCAAATTTTAATATTTTTAATTGCAAATGCCCATTTGTAATACCAAAATTTTAATATCTTTAAATTGCAAATGTTAATTTGTAATACCAAAATTTTAATATTTTTAATTGGAAATGTTAATTTGTAATACCAAAATTTTAATATTTTTAATTTCAAATGTTGATTTGTAATACCAAAATCTGAAAGAGCTTTCATGTGCTTTGATAAAAAAAAATTATTTGAAATCGAATGTCAAGTGGGAATATTTGATGACATGATGTTATTTTGTCGAGGCCCAAGGGGTAAAAAGACAATAAACAGCTGAGGGTAAACTCATAGCCATCGATGTTATTTTGTCGAGGCCCGAGGGGTAAAAAGACAATAAACAGCTGAGGGTAAACTCATAGCCATCGATGTTATTTTGTCGAGGCCCGAGGGGTAAAAAGACAATAAACAGCTGAGGGTAAACTCATAGCCATCGATGTTATTTTGTCGAGGCCCGAGGGGTAAAAAGACAATAAACAGCTGAGGGTGAACCCATAGCCATCGATTTTTTAAAATTTGACTTGAAATTCCAATTTTGGAGTTGATGCTCGAAAACGAAAGCTCAAATCAAAAAAGTTATACTACAAAATCGACTCCAAATGTGATGCAGATTCACCAGTTTCCCGCTTGTACCACTACTTTCCGGACACCATGTTTATATATTTATTTTATTTTAGGTAAATCAAAAGTTACACAAATAAACTTATACGTACTGGTAAACAATTATTGAAATAAAAAAAAATAATTAATTAGAGATTTCCTCGTTGTAACCAACTCTTAACTTTTTCATCTACCGCTATATATAATAACTTTTTTGAATTATGTCAATCAAGATGGGATGGTCTGATGCTCTGTAGGGCACCCTAAAGTTTATGTTTAGACTTACAGAATTCAATACTTTGTTTGTGTGAAAGCACTATGAAGTCTTCCAGAGCCTAGTGCACCATCACACATTTGCCATGCAACTCTGTCTTCATGAGAGAACAGAATTATCTCCTGTATACATAGTCCCAATCAATGGAACCACAAGAATGCATCGCTCGCTAAAGGATCAATCGCAATTGTTTCTTGCATGTTTCTTTGACATTAAAACCGCAGTAACAATCCGCGCGATTCTGCGGTGATGCACCGATCCCAAGATTAAATCGAGATTATCCTGTCAAAAAACGTTTGCGACCATCTTGACCATTCTGTTCTGTTTCCTTTTTGACAGACAATCGCTAGAGTTCTTTGCCAGTGACAACTCACTAGTACGTACTCGCACGCAATATAACGTCTTTTATAAAGGATTAAGTCCAATGGATTTTCAATTGGCTTAGAAAAAATCATCTGGGGGCTGACTCTGTATCTCTCACAAGCGTCCGTACCGCGGGTTTACGACTGACAAACCCGTTTTCACTAATTTTGGTACTCTTTAGCAATTCGTAAACCCGAATTTAATCGAAAACTCAAACTGACAGCTCAACGTTTCGCTTTAGATCGACGTCTGCCGACGCTCCCTGTATTTTGACAGTTCTTGTTAACTTTGGTACTCTCTACCTCCGAAAGCTAGAAACATTATAGCTCCAAAGGCTTGAATGTCGGGTTTATCAAACTAGGTCGAACTACCTCTGGTTTGGGACCGTTTAGAGCTTTATATCGCCCAACGACATATTTTTCGAAGTTAATAAAATCGAATTTACTAGTTTGAAAAGGTAAGTAATTTGATTTATTTCGAATTAAACAATACCTAAACCGAATTGATAAATATATACCTAACCGATGCACTTTTAGGCACAGATTATGGAAATTACACTTCGTTTCAACAATTACTACAAGAAAAAACTATTTACGTAAACAAAATAGATTATTAGGTTCTTAATTTGGGTTATTTAAGTAATTTGTGCGTAATTTAGATTGGAAGGAAACTTTCGCAAACGTCAAACGCTGCAAAGGGATAGTTTTATAAGGAAAATTTTTATGTTGAATAAAATAGAATTTTAATGCATCTTTTACCATATATACCGATGTAAATAGTTGTTTCTTGTAGTTAGCTGAATATTTTATCTTATATGCCCAATAGGTACATGGCTGTTTCAATCTTATTAATGTTTTTTTGTGTACCTACATTAGCCACAATGGGAGGTTATCTCCGCCTGCTATTTATAAATAGAGCTTTGCTCGCGGAAGACCTCCGGGAAGAGAGAGTCCGTAGACGTGAGTTGAGGGATCTCTCAAATCCGTTGAATATACCTGCAACATTATTTATTTCCAATTATCGGCTGTCGCAGGACATTTTCACAACTTTGTGTGAGGAACTGAGGCCGATACTCCCTGTACGTAGGCGAACAACCGGAGTGCCCTTGGAACTTAAGGAGAATACAACATTATTTAATTCATCATTTTTTTCTTACAATATCTGCAAATCCCCAATACTTAATCCCCAAAACTTAACAGCACTTTCCGGTGGAAATTACAATTAGAAATTAAAAATAATTCTTTTTAGTCCATTACCTGTACCTAGGTACTCTTTCATTTATACAGTTTGTATTGTTTCTTTCTGCCTATCTTATCTTCTATTGCCGTGTATTTGCCGTACTCATAATACATTATCTATTTTTAAGGTTCTAACGACACTCTCATTTCTTGCGACAGGGTCATACCAAAAAATTGTAGGGAACGATTTTCACTCAAGCCTGTCGCAACAAACAGTGAGCCGACACTTGAACGAGATTGTGTCGGCATTAAACAGTATAATGCACCGGCACATCCCAGGAACTCCCAGGAACACAACAAGACAGGAATTCGGTCAAACAAGGGTTTGTTTTGATCTATTGTATTTTATTGTTACTTATCTTGTTTACCCGAGGATTGTGGCATATTCGGATGACAGACTATAACGTCTCCACTAATGAGGAATGAATGCATCAACATGAATATTATATTGGCATACAAGCGTAGTCTAAGGCCAATTTAAATAAATAATATATCATTATCGTCATAGAATAGAAGAACTGTAAAAATGCCATCCATGTAGATTTGAATGGAAACCAATATCGCCACTGACTTGGTACCTTTTGGTTCTAACCATAGACATATGAATATTAGTAGACCTGCCCTAAGTGATTAAAAGCGTATTATCCCCACTCCCCATACCGGTTCCATTGGAACCGGCTGTGCTCGCGTATGACCTCAAGTGAAATTTGAAAACGTGACGTCATCATTCTTGTGCGAACTATGGTCGAGGCATCATCGGTTCATTTTACGAAATAACACGGCAAAATGTTGACTTGTACTATGAAAACTTGTAAAAATAGATGGGAAAAAGAGAATAAACCCAATTGTCGTATTACATTCCATATATAAGCATTATTTTACTTTATTTTAAGCATATTCACATCGTATAATATAGATCAGTTTTAGAAACATATTATACTATCACATCGAGAAACGTCTGGACGCGAAACACAAAGCTGGTTGGTTGCTGGGAAGTAAATTATGAACATTTATAAAAGTGTCTTAACTAAATACTTAAACGAAATATTCGACTCTGAAAATGTAACCGAATTTTTTTGCCGAATTTGGACTTCGCAAATTTGTTCATAACGTGGCGAGTAATTTGCGCTCCCATGTAAAAATGTCTATTCATTCAAAAGCAGGTTTTACTTTTAAGAAGTAAATGGTGATATTATAATGCGAGATGCCTATTTACTGTCAGATTGATTTATTGACGAATCACAGTCCCTTCGTTCTTCAACAGTTGATTTTACCCCTCGCCATTATCTTCTCGTCTATTAATTCCTATGTCTGTGGTTCTAACCCATTTAGCACATGCTCTATCTTTCTTTCACTTGAATTTCATGATGAAACAGATTGTTTTTGAAATTTAAGCAAAGAACGGTCCGTCTTAACGATTAAAGTAATATTAATTTTATAACATGTTGTCTGTATCGAGGTTGAAGGAAGGAACAATAAGAAATACAAAAAACAACTAAATTACGTATGTGCTGTAATATTTTATATTTGTACATTTATAAGAAAACAACAGATATTCATCTTTTTACAGCCTCCATACAGTTACCAATGTATTACAGAAAAGATTATGCATTTAGAACACGTACAGTAAATGAGAAATGGTAAAAACATATTTAGATAAACAAGTAGTAGCAATAACAAATGCATGATACAGTAAGTACATGTGTATATTATTACATACTAATCCAACTAAACGAATCATTATATTGATACTAATCCAACTAAAATGTTGCACCGCTTACGAAAAGTAAAAGCCATTCAAAGAATGTGTGTACAAATGAAATAGTTATGTGAACGGCCCGCTAAAGTATTGCCACTTAGTCAAAGCACGTTTGTCTCAGTAACGTATCTACACTCTATTCATATCATCTACGGTATATTGAACATTTAATATAACTCAATATGAATAGTGATGTTACTTTGGAAAAATTGTGTAATTTGTCATTTGAAATAAAACAAAATGTTACACTAAATTTATGGTTTACAATGAAGTAGGGAAGTATTTAAGTACAAATCTTATGACTTCAGAAAAAAAATTGGTTTTGATTTATTAAATACATAAAACAAAATCAGAAACATACTTTTTCAGATGCGAGATCAAAAAGTAGATCATAAAACTTATAGCGATAAGTTGGTACAACTAGAAATGGTTGATAGGAAATAAGTAAGAGTTATAAAAGTACCTTTTCTACAATGGGTACTAAATGGTAAAAAGTGATGGTACATGTGCCAGAATCGGCTGTTAATTAGTCATATTTCAATAAGGCGTCGCATTGTCGCGTCTCCAATACATAGTAGTGCTGCAAGCACAGCTCTCAGCTTGTTGTCCTGAAACCATAAAAACAACTAAATTATAAAAACTGTATTGATGGTTCAGTATCTATATCGATTTTAATCATAAAACTCTATATATGTTTCAGATTTTATGAGGAATATCAATTTCCGGGAATAATTGGATGCATAGACGGAACCCATATAGCAATAATAAAACCCAAAGTCCACGAAGAGGCATATTTCAACCGAAAAGGTTTCCATTCGATGAATGCTCTCATGGTAAATAAATATTTTTTTTTTTTAAATATGTACAAACTAGCTGATACACCTATCATATAAAATATATCATGCTATTTTTCACCTGTAGATATGCGACTCAAACCTAAAAATAATAGCTATATGTGCGAAGTATGGGGGTGCATCACATGATGCACATGTATGGGAAATGATGGCAATAAAACCACACTTGGAAGAAGCAAGTAATCGAGAAGCTTTCTGGCTTTTAGGTAAATTTCATTCATGTTTTTAATAAAGTGGGCTATTTTTAATGTATTTGTTTAAATGTGTGTATCAAATATTATAATATTTCAGGAGATTCAGCATTTCCGCTTAGGCCATACATGATGACCCCAATCTTAAATGCGGTACCGGCATCACCAGAAGAGCATTACACGAAATTGCAATCCAGGGTTAGAAATTGTATAGAACGCTGTTTTGGGATTTTAAAAGCAAGATGGCGCTGTCTTCTAAAACATCGTGTGCTTCATTATACCCCAGTAATGGCAGTGAAGATAACGAATGCATGCGCTGTTCTTCACAATATTGCCATTGAAGCTCAATAATAACATCCTCTGGTTCTGGCATTTGAGTTTTAATGGCAATATTGTGAAAAACAGCGTATGCATTCACTATCTTCAATGCCATTACTGGGGTATAATGAAGCACAAGACGTTATAGAAGATGGCGCTATCTTGCTTTAAAAATCCCGTACCTGCTTTTGCTACTATGTTTCATTACTGCTACAATAGATTATAAGGTGTATTATTGAGAAATCTGACTCAGAATGTTGTAATTTTTGTCTCATCTGTTTTTAAATGACAATATTAATATATGTACCAGTATATTGTCATTATAATGTCTAATATACAATAAATCATATCTTACATTTCCGTTTGATCACCTCTGAGAGTATCAGAGCCATCATCTCTTTCATTTGTTTGAGATGTTCAATCTTCTCCTGCTCGACCAGTAGCCTCTCCCGCTTGATCTGTACCTTCTCCCGCTCGATCTGAAGGAATTCATCCATTCTATGTTTGACTGAAAGTGAAAATATTTATGTTATTTTTTTATAAATATATTTGTTACATACGATTCTTACTCTTTTTCATAGCATAATTCCTATACACCCCAAGATATTTCAGTGTAAGTACTTACATAGTCGTTTTGAAACGTTGTGCGAGGCCTTTCTTCTGATCCAAGCCCTGGAACCTACCGGAAGCCATGGCAGGCCTCTCTGTGAGCCACGCCACCAACAACTCCAGCTGCACACTCGATGCCCCTTGTTTAATAGTCTGTAGGAGAATTATCATGTATTATATAACTAACAATGTAAAATAGTAAATGAACATCACGCAAATGAGGTGACTAATAAAAAACTGACAAAGGCAAAAATACACACTACCTAGTGAATATAATATAATAACATAATGAGTAGCGTCATTAGGTGAAAAGAAATCTACAAATAAATGTCATTTGTACGTATAAAACACCGTTCATTCAAAGCGAATTTGAGGTTATAAAGTCCTTTACTTCTTGGAAAGGTTACGATAGCTTACGGAATACATTTACCAATGTAAAAAAATACAGAATAAACATGAAAATTATAAATAATTGTACAACTTACGGTCATTTTTCCTTATTGAGTGATAAATTAATCAATTGTTGTCAATGGGTGATATAAATTCAGCGAACTAATAAATATGCCAATATTGCCAATAGACAATTTTGGCATTTCTGTATTGAGTTATGTGAGATGCAAACGTATCCGACGCCGACGACGCTAAAATAAACCAAACTTTATCCATGTCGTTACAGAGTACTGTTTTAAGTCCGATGTGATAAATTTGGCCAAACAGAAACGTTTTCGTTTGTGAAATCGAAATTTACCGAGTAAGCCCCCTGGTAGATTTGTCTACTGAAAAAAAAATGTGACAATTCATAATTTTTTTTTTCATTCATAAATTTTTTTTAACAAATAATTATGTGAGATCACTTTTAAGTTTTGAAAATATTTTTTGTTGTTGTTGTACTTAACAGGATATTTGAAAAGTGCGATAATCGGTTAAACTTGATTAAACTGATATAACGCAAGTCTGGAATGAAGATACTTACATTGTTGAGCAGTTGTTCTATATTCTGGAAGTCCTGGTAGCTGGAGCGAAACTTGGGCAACACTTCTTCGGCCACAAGCATGGCGTACACGGCCTTCTTGTGGCGGCCGCGGCCCTTGGCCTGGATGTAGGAGCGGTAGTTTAGAATAGGGTCGAAGCGGAGCACCAGTGTACAGCACGGCACGTCCATGCCCTCCTCCATCACCTGTGTGCACACCAGGCAGTTCAGCTGTCTGAAAATGGAAATCACGTGCGAATGATTTCAGAGTTTGGGTTTGAGCAAAGTAAGCAGAATGAGCGATATGTACTTACTTTGAAGTGTATTTCATGACGACCTCCTTGTTCTGTTTCTTCTCGAAGAGTCCTTCACGCGTGTCGGATAAGGGGTTGACGTTGAAGCCCACAGCAAAGTCTGCCTTCAGGTACTCCAGCTCGGGGCAGTTGGCTGCGGCATGCTTGAGGATGGTACCCAGCACCTTGCAGGCAAACCTCTCTTGCACAAATACCATGGCGGAGAGGCTCTCCTTGAACTTGTTGAACTTGGGCACTGAAAACAACGGCATACATTGTATTATATATGTCCGACTCAACAGTTACCAACAACCAAGTGAAATAAAGGTAGAATCTTACCCGCATCGGAGGCTATGTACTGGGGGGAGTACTCTTTGAGGATGTTCAGCACATGGCGCACGCGGGGCGAGGAGAATCTCTCAATGCGATCGAAGCCGTGGTGGCCGCCCATGACGCGCTCCAGGACGGCGCGAGAGCGGCTGAAGGCCGTGATAGCCAGCTGCAGAGCAGCCTGACGTGCGGCCGTGTCAGAGTGCAGCTTCAACCGCTCAGAGGACACGGTGTACGCCAGTAGGGCCAGTGACGCGCCGTACACTCCAAAAACCTCAAAGTAATGCATCACACTCTCCGTGCAGCCTTTTATGAATTTCTTTATCTGAAAACAATTTTAACAAGTCATAAACACGAGCACCTACTGGGAGCACCTACTGACAGCACAGACTGCCAGGTTCGATTTAGCTGGAATATTTCAAAACCCGAAAGATTTCTCATGAAGTAATATGGGATTTATTTATTTATACGCCTAAAGAGGCTTTTACACAAAAGATCACCGACGCATGAAATCATAAGTACACAGTGTACATAGGAGAATATCTCGCACATTAACTTTAAAATCGCCGTTTTGAGTTTGGATTCTTGAAGAAAACAAGCACTTGAGTGTTGAACCAACTCAAACTCTTTTCAATGCACTACATATTTGCATTAAATAATATTTCACTCAAACTGTTAAACAAAAGCAAAACACATACCGACCCTTCCTGCATAAACTATTGGATCTTCAAAATCCTGATTGTGGAGGAGAGCAGTTTTGGTCATACAGCGCTAAGGAGAACTAATATACAAATATAGCTGAAGTGATGAACTGACTCAGAGAGCTAAATGTATGCATGTGTGGCACCTTGTCAGGCTTGGCCTTCATCTTGACAGCGTTGGGCACCCGTGAGGAGGGGGCCAGCGGGTCCAGGGTCATGATACCAACCACCGCAGACAGTCGGAGCAGGCCCGCGCGTACCACCTCCTCCACCCCCAGCGGGGAGGGCGCCTTGTAAGGGATGATGAACTCCGTGGGGTTCGTTGAGTGCCTGGTGGCATGTAGATAAATAAATAGAATGACTGCCAAGTGTTAGCAAATGCCCAAGTGTTAGCATAAGTATGTACTGGTGCGATCATCACTACCTTCTGTCGCCTTCAGTACGAATTAATTTCGATAAAAGTAACATTGTTTAAATAATAAAGCGGAGACGGTTTACAGTAATAAAGTTCAGCAGGGTTGTCATTGGATATTTGGCTACGTCTCCTGCTTCCACAATGTGTCTTCCCAGGTATCTGAGCCTTGTTCCCAACAGGGCGTGACATCGGCATCGTAGGTGAATTACAGTCTCTTCACCAAATGTTTTAAGAAGATTTTATAATGCATAATACTCCACAATGATATAAAATCATGTATGAATGTGAACTCACACCCGATAACGGATCATAAGAATCATGAACTATGTTATGAAGCATAAGACCATTGGAAGATTCTGTATATGTATTGAGGAGGCGAATGGCAGGAGACCACAGCCAGTAGCACAGCAAGAGGCCAAATCCCAACCGTATATGTACATAGTGATGATGTTGGCAAGAGACCACAGCCAGTAGCACAGCAAGAGGAGGCCAAATCCCAACCGTATATGTACATAGTGATGATGATGGCAAGAGACCACAGCCAGTAGCACAGCAAGAGGAGGCCAAATCCCAACCGTATATGTACATAGTGATGATGATGGCAAGAGACCACAACCAGTAGCACAGCAAGAGGAGGCCAAATGCCAACCGTATAAGTACATAGTGATGATGATGAATCATGTATTAGAAAAGCACTAGAGTAAAAGGGACAGAGATTTGAAATGGGTACCGAAATGTCAAGTTGGGCCACAGATATATACATAATAACAAAAAAACAATCTCACATGATAACTTGGGACATGTGTTCGGGATCCGTGGAGCAGATGATGGCGTTGTAGGTCTTCTCCAGTTCCCGGATCTCCTGCTTCACTCGCTCGGGCTTTATATTCTTGTTCAGTAGAGTGGCCGTCAAACCTGAAATAAATACATTGTATGTGCTAACACAGTTTCAACGCAACATTTAACTATGGGCATTCAAACTGTAGTGAAGGCGGGCAGCAACTTATAGTGCATCATTAGATGTTCAATTGAAGGTTGAAGAGAGTTACCGATGATCTTGGGGTGCAGCTTCTTGGGGACTCTTTCAGTGGCCTTCATGATCTGTCGCATGGGGTGGTCATCCACTCCGTGGTGGCACTCGTCAAATACTAGCAGGTTGATCCTCTCCAGCGGCACGAAGTTATGGTTCAGCATGTCCACCAGGATCTGGCTGGTCATCACCATTACCTGCGGATGTTCAATAACACTATGCATCATTCATCTTCGCTTAATCTAACATATTTATTTTATTTTTTATTAAAGCGGTTCCCGTGAGCACTCGAGCCACGGGCCCATTGTGCAGGTCTTGTAGCGGTAAGGGAAGTTTCCCTTTGTTTGGGTTTTCTGAAGGCCCCTTGGGAGAAGAGTCTCTCCACTTCCCCTCGGTTCTGAGGTGGTCTCAGCTCTCCTCTCCACTCCCTAGCGATGGGTTTGCCACGCTACTAATTCTGTCAAACTGAATACTCGTCAAACCAAATCAATCCAACTACCCAGCTACACTGGTAACTACACTGGTTCCTGCAAATATAGTTAAGAATTTAAAGGATATAAGTATACCAAGAGGACTGGAATGAACAGAACTGAAGCAGATTTCTGAAGGCCCCTTGGGAGAAGAGTCTCTCCACTTCCCCTTGGTTCTGAGGTGGTCTCAGCTCTCCTCTCCACTCCCTATCGATGGGTTTGCCACGCTACTAATTCTGTCAAACTGAATACTCGTCAAACCAAATCAATCCAACTACCCAGCTACACTGGTAACTACACTGGTTCCTGCAAATATAGTTAAGAATTTAAAGGATATAAGTATACCAAGAGGACTGGAATGAACAGAACTGAAGCAGATTTCTGAAGGCCCCTTGGGAGAAGAGTCTCTCCACTTCCCCTTGGTTCTGGGGTGGTCTCAGCTCTCCTCTCCACTCCCTAGCGATGGGTTTGCCACGCTACTAATTCTGTCAAACTGAATACTCGTCAAACCAAATCAATCCAACTACCCAGCTACACTGGTAACTACACTGGTTCCTGCAAATATAGTTAACAATTTAAAGGATATAAGTATACCAAGAGGACTGGAATGAACAGAACTGAAGCAGATTTCTGAAGGCCCCTTGGGAGAAGAGTCTCTCCACTTCCCCTTGGTTCTGAGGTGGTCTCAGCTCTCCTCTCCTCTCCACTCCCTAGCGATGGGTTTGCCACGCTACTAATTCTGTCAAACTGAATACTCGTCAAACCAAATCAATCCAACTACCCAGCTACACTGGTAACTACACTGGTTCCTGCAAATATAGTTAAGAATTTAAAGGATATAAGTATACGAAGAGGACTGGAATGAACAGAACTGAAGCAGATTTCTCGGAGTCTGCCTTTATCCAACATGACATCTTCTGCCTTGCTATGCCTACCAATGAAGAGAACTGAAGCAGATTTCTCGGAGTCTGCCTTTATCCAACATGACATCTTCTGCCTTGCTATGCCTACCAATGAAGAGAACTGAAGCAGATTTCTCGGAGTCTGCCTTTATCCAACATGACATCTTCTGCCTTACCCAAATCTCAAAGCCACCAATAAACAGAGATGTTGAATATTTTACTATGTCATCGTATTATTGTTGTTGCACAGGCATAGGCTTACGACAGCTCTCTCAGTAGACTGATCATCGCTGCGTGATTTGTTGTGTAGCGTGTAGACCAAAGTGAAGGTAAACACAATTCTTAGTAAGCTACTACATATATGTAGTAATAAAATAACATTTATCATAGTGGCATTTTAAATTACTCCCTAGATTAGCTATCTTTATTTTATCAGTTGATGTTCTTATCAATTTCAAATTATCCATAACCATTGAACAAATTGATTTCATTAAATAATAAATACTTGATTTAACTAAAGTTAGTTAACAACTCTATGGATGCACCTGACTTACAAATCTAATAATACTAAAAAATAAATAAAAATTATGTATTGTTATTATATTATTCTTATTTGTATTAATGTTGTCACCATAATATGTTTATGTATTGTTATTATATTATTCTTATTTATATTGATGTTGTCACCATAAAATGGGAATTCGCAAAGTTTGGGGTATTTTTATCAATAAATAAAGCCGATGAGTCGTTCATGAGCGAGTCGCACAATTGAGCTAGCTCTTTTTGATGAGCTGAATTGGTACGACTCCCGGTAAACCGTACTACCGCTCAATTAAACGGTTACCCTTTTTAATCAGTTGTTATTGCGTACTCAGAGATGTGTCTGATAGTGCGACATCTGGACTTGGACGTATGTTTTTTTTTTTTTTTTTTTTTTTTTTAAATTTGTGTATTACAGACTTGTGTCCATTTACAATACACATGTAACATTAACTACACAATGTAAAGAATAATAAATAAATGATACGAAACAATAAAAGAAAAAGAATAGAAATAACAAGTTATAAATAGTGATTTTTTACATTCATATGCCTCTTGAATTCTTCAAGGCTACTATTAAAAATATCGATAGTCTTGGAGGCGTTGTTTAACAGCGCCATACCTCGTGTCATGCTATGCCGAGCCAGTACGTCCGTTCTGCCACGTGGGATACATAGCAGATCATGGTGCCGTCCCTGGATGTAGTTGTTCGGTACGTATAACTTATAGCATTCCAGAAGGTATGGGCTATCTATTAAATTATTTAGAATTTTGTACGCCGTTACTGCAAGGGCCCCACTCCTCCTCGAGTGGAGACTTTGGTAGCGCGTTTCGGCAAGCAATTTTTCGTGATGCATGAATTGCGGGTACTCTCCGTGGATTCTCAAATACATGTATCTCAAAAACTTTTTTTGAATCTGTTCTAATTTTTCAATGTATTTTTGTTGGTATGGGGCCCATACAGCGGAGGCGTATTCAATTTTATAATGCAGTTGTACAAAGTCATCATTGCCTCGGGATTGGAAAATTGTTTGCAGAGTCTTATGACAAATCCGAGAAGCTTGTAGCATGATGTCGTCAACTGCAATATATGGTCCGAAAACGTAAGTTTGGGATCAAAGACTACCCCAAGGTCCTTGATGGATTTTACTTTTGACAATATATCATTTTTGATGCAATAATCGAATTTGATAGGGTTTCTCGAACGTGTATACGACATAGCGACACATTTTTTTGTATTAAAAAATAATTTATTTTCATCAGCCCATGATGAAATTGAATCTAAATCAGTTTGCAATTTGACACAATCTTGACCATCACAAATTCTCTTAAGTAATTTTAGATCGTCAGCAAAAAGCAGGCAAGTGGAATGTTTGATGCATTCTTGAATGTCATCAATTAAGATTATAAATAGTAGAGGCCCTAGGTTTGACCCCTGTGGCACTCCAGAGAATGCAGAAAATTCTCTAGACCTGTATCCGTCGATGCAAACATATTGTTTCCTATTCCTTAAATACGTGACAAAAAAATTTAGGAGGGGTTTGTCGAAACCAATTCTATGTATTTTTCGTAGCAGTACGTCATGATCTACTCGGTCGAACGCCTTGGCAAAATCCGTGTAGATCACATCAGTTTGATGTTGAGCATCTAATCCTCTTGCTACTCTCTGTGAGAGTTCTAGAAGATTAGAGACGGTGGACTTATTTGATAGAAATCCATGTTGGTTTCCCCAAAGAAACGGTTTAATTTGTTTGTTTAGCTTTTCGCAAATTATTGTTTCAAATATTTTTGGGAGTATTGACAGAACCGCTACTGGTCTGTAGTTCTGGACTTCCGTTTTTGTTCCAGATTTATGTATCGGGCTAACCTTGGTAAGTTTCCAGGATTGAGGAAAAGTGGAAGTTGAAATGCTGAGGTTGAAGATAAAGCATATCGGGTTAAACAAATGTTCTTCCAACATGATAATGATATGAGGTGGGATTCCATCTGGCCCCGTGGCCTTGTTGGGCTTTTGTTCCCGAATACACGCTTTGACTTCCTCTGGCTTAATTTGTTCCAGAGATATTGAACCTGTGTTTCTAGGCACCTCAGCCCGGAGACTTTCTACATCTAGGTGAGGGCTCACATGGTTGTATACCGACTGGAAATAGTCCGCGAATCTCTCTGAAACTTGTTGGGGACATTGGATTATTTTATCGACATTTATAAGTCCAATAGGAGTACCCCTACCTGCTTTTTGTGATCTAATATATTGCCAGAAATTTTTGGGGTCTTCTTTGATCCCATTTTCAATATCGGATAAATATTTGTTCTTTTTTAGAGACATCTCTTTTTTGAGATCGGATCTCTTTGCAGAAAATAATAAATAGTCTGATTTATTATTAGTAGCTTTGTACTTCCTGCGAAGAGATTCCTTACATTTGATTTTTTCTATAATATTTTTATCGAACCAAACTGGGTAGCTAACATTTGCTTTTGATAATTTTTTTAAAGGTACACATAATTCAAATATACTAAATAATACAGAGTAAAAATATTCCACAGCTTCGTTGACAGATTTCATGTTGTATAAATATATCCAGTTGAAGTGTGAGAATATTTTTAGACATAGATTAATATTAACGTGTTTAAAATTAAATTTGTTAAAGTTCGAATATAAATATAATAATGTCTTTTGTTACGAGGCGGCTGTCACGTCTGATGAGCAAGGACCCTTGTCAATCACCAGGGCTATGATGGGGCTAAGGCAAGGAGGCAGAATGTGTGAAAGCATTGAAGAACCTTGATCATGTTGTCATGCTGAAGGTGTTTGGAGAGTCCGCTAGCGGTGAGCAGGACGACAGGTCCCCGCCAAATCCGTATGAGTTAGCTCCGGGTAGAGATTCGTGGGAAGAATCCATTGAACGTTTGGCAGGCTACGCGGGGACAATGATGACTCATCTCTGTGTCACCCCGACAGCATGCTGGGCAATCCAGTGCAGTCTCCAAGGAATTACACTTCAAAAACACTCATAAATAAAACCATTTTTAATCCAAATAACTGATTGTATATTTTAATCTCACCAAACAACAACACTCGAACAAAGAACAGGCCGATCTCTTGCAGGAGTCAAAACGTTTGTTTTATGTTTGGTTAGTCTACACGGAAAGTCTGTATCCTTCAACATTTCAATCTCACCGAACAACAACACTCGAACAAAGAACCGGCTGATCTCGCGCAGGAGTTAAAACTTCTGTTTTATGTTTGGTTAGTTTACACAGAAAGTCTGTATCCTTGATCCGAAGGATCGGTTCATGGTATCCGCGTGTTCTTTTCCATTTTTTTTTCAATATCAATTTATCTGGCAAAACGCAACGCACACCGCGGACTCGTCCTCTCCCATATTGTCACCCCGATCTCCCTACCCGCGTTATTTAGCCCGCTCGTCCAACCGATCGCAGGGCAGCCACCCGAAAAACTCACAACAAAACAATAATCGGGCACTACCCTGGCAATCCAAACATGCACAATTCTTTAACGTTACATGGCGTACTGGTAACAAGAGTCGTAAGTTCATTCATACCCTGCGAGCTAGGAGCCGTATCTTGCAAGTACAGTATTTTCATTGCTCAAACGCTCTGAGCTCTTATTTATCTCGTGTTACGAGGCGGCGTACCGGTAACAAGAGTCGTAAGATCATTCATATCCTGGGAGCTAGGAGCCATATCGTGCGAGTACATTATTCTCATACACTCTGAGCTCTTATTTGTCTCGTGTTACGAGGCGGCGTACCGGTAACAAGAGTCGTAAGATCATTCACACCCTGGGAGCTAGGAGCCATATCGTGCGAGTACATTATTCTCATTGCTCATACGCTCTGAGCTCTTATTTGTCTCGTGTTACGAGGTGGCGTACCGGTAACAAGAGTCGTAAGATCATTCATACCCTGGGAGCTAGGAGCCATATCGTGCGAGTACATTATTCTCATTGCTCATACGCTCTGAGCTCTTATTTGTCTCGTGTTACGAGGTGGCGTACCGGTAACAAGAGTCGTAAGATCATTCATACCCTGGGAGCTAGGAGCCATATCGTGCGAGTACATTATTCTCATTGCTCATACGCTCTGAGCTCTTATTTGTCTCGTGTTACGAGGTGGCGTACCGGTAACAAGAGTCGTAAGATCATTCATACCCTGGGAGCTAGGAGCCATATCGTGCGAGTACATTATTCTCATTGCTCATACGCTCTGAGCTCTTATTTGTCTCGTGTTACGAGGTGGCGTACCGGTAACAAGAGTCGTAAGTTCATTCATACCCTGGGAGCTAGGAGCCGGGAGCCGAATCGTGCGAGTACAGTATTCTCATTGCTCATACGCTCTGAGCTCTATATCTAACTGGCTACCGTTCAATTGAGCCATTGTTCCGTGGCTCCCGCTAGTAAGAATGTTCTGCATTATGTTTAAAGGCTTATTCTGGGAAATCTCTAGTTGGGACTTGTGTATAAGGCAATAAGCCAACAGGCAATTAGCTCGTAGCTCATTTCAATTTCAACAATATTATTATTAAACCTACATAAAGCAATGTTTGATCAACACCCATATTTGCACTACTTGGAACTTGCTTATGTATCAATATATTGAAAGGAAACATCAGCAACAGCATTACGGGGCTATAAGAACAACTAATCTCAGTATTCGGTTATTATTATAAGGTGTAAAAAACGTTACAACAACCTTCATAATACGTTTGTGTAATTAAAAAGGTTTTTTAGTAACACATAAAGTGGTATTTTTACAGCTTATTAACCTCTTAAGGACCACGCCGGAGTATACTCGGGCGGCTATTATGTGCCAGAATTCGGAATTCATACTAAAGAAAAATTATTTTTTCACACTATGCACCACAACATCAATATTCAGTCACATTTTGGGCCCGAAATGGCTTTTATATGAGGATATTTTGAGTAAATAAAATTCATTGATAAAAAAAGGTGTTTTTTTTTCCATTTTTAATTTTTAAATGATTACTGAAGGGGTTAAAAAAAAAACAATCACAAGCAACAAAAACATTTCAATCCCTCCAAAAACTTAAATCCAGTACTCTTCTTCATCCTGATGATCATTTTGTATGCTTTATGCTAGTGCTGATGGCCTCCATTCAAAGCTCTGGAAAAACCTGATTTGGATTCCTGAACAGGTTGGCATCGCGGGTAACGATATTGCGGATTCCTTGACAAAACAAGGAGCATCCAACCCTATTATTGATTTATATAATGTTATACGCAATTGTCAGAACGTTTTTCTATGAAAAAACGGCGAAACCAACATTACTATTAAGTATGTCAATTCTACACCAAAAATCGTGAAGGCTCAAACAAAAAACTATCAAAATCTAGCTCACTAAACCTTTACTATCAAAATGTACGTGGACTTCGAACGAAACTAGATAACTTTAGAATTTGTATACCATCAATAATATGTGAAGCTGTGGTACTGACTGAAACATGGTTAGATCCATCCATCAATTCTTCTGAACTAGGATTAGCCTCCTATAATGTTTATAGGATGGACAGAAACCACGTAACCAGCTCTAAGTCAAGAGGAGGTGGTGTCCTCGTCGCAATAAAAAAGAAATTTTCTTCTAAGAAATTAAAAACAAAAAACAGCAACGTTGAACAATTATTTGTATTGGTGAAATGTAAAAGTGAGAAAATAATAATTTGTTCTGTATACCTCCCCCCCTCAGCCAACATTGTTATATTTAAAAACCATTATGAAGACGTGGAAATATTTAAAGCAAAATACCCTGGTGCCAAATTTATTGCCGTAGGTGATTACAATCTTCCAAATGTAAATTGGGATATGCACAACCCTGAACTGTCGAATACTTGTAATTTAACTACCTCCGAATGTGAAAGAGTAATACTCGATATGTCAGTATATTTAAACTTAAATCAACATAATCTTGTTAGAAACATTAACAATCGTGTATTGGATCTCGTTTTCTTCAATTCTCAATCTATAAAAGTGAGTAAAGCCATAGAAGTTGTCATACCCCCTGACATCCATCATCCTCCATTAAATATTTGTATAACAGACTTTGGCGAAAAAATTCCGAAACCTACGAGATCATGCTATAATTTCAGAAATGCTGATTATTCAGGTATGTGTGACTCGCTTACATTAGTAGACTGGTCTTTCTTAGAAAGTGATGATTTAAATCATAATACTGAACAGTTCTACTTAATTCTAAGTAATCATATAAACCGCTTTGTCCCTTACACTCAATATAAGGAATCTAAATATCCAGTCTGGTTTAATAAAGATTTGATTAATTTAATTATACGTAAAAAAACAAACAGCTCACAAAATGTATAAGGATCACGGAACCTCAAAGTTGTACATAGAATTCTCTAAAATAAGA
Source organism: Hesperophylax magnus (assembly GCA_026573805.1). Lineage (NCBI taxonomy): Eukaryota > Metazoa > Arthropoda > Insecta > Trichoptera > Limnephilidae > Hesperophylax > Hesperophylax magnus. Next base: position 1,201,394 of record JAIUSX010000092.1, on the reverse strand, counting down.
AATGATTGTAATAAACTTTCTAGGGCATGTTATAACGACTATGTAAAGCAGACAGAGAATGATATTTTTAGCAATATAAAACGCTTTTGTCGATTCAGTAAAACATTAAGAAGTGGAGACTCTGATATACCAAATACTATGTATCTTGAAGACCGAAAGGCTGATGGTATCAAAAATATTGTCGATCTTTTTGCCGACTTCTTCAAGAACGTTTACGATAAAAGTCAACCCAAACAGTTCTCCTTACCTAACTATTCTCCTAATTTCTATATAAACCTGTCACATGTGCACATCGAACTAAACGAAATTATTAAACAAATTAAACTTCTTGATCCCAATAAAAATGCTGGTCCTGACAACATTCCACCACTACTCTTACAGAAGTGTGTCACCGTTCTTGCTTATCCCCTGTACACACTCTTTAGTCATTCTTTATCGAAAGGTATATTTCCCGATCTATGGAAACATAGTTATATAACACCTATCTTCAAGAAAGGGGATAAAAACGAAGTAACTAATTATAGACCGATATGCATACTATCAACAATTCCAAAACTCTTTGAGAAGCTTATCCTGGATAAAATAATTAGTTCATTTAAAGATATTATATGTACTGAACAGCATGGTTTTATAACCGGAAAATCAACACTAACTAACCACATTCTATATCAAAATTTCATTTCCGATGCAATGGCGAAGAAGCTTCAAGTTGATTCCATTTACACTGACTTCAGCAAAGCGTTCGACAAGGTTTGTCACGCTATTCTCGTAGAAAAACTGTTTAAAGCTGGAGTTCGTGGAAATATGTTGCATTGGTTTATAAGCTATCTTTCAAATAGAAAACTTAGTGTTAAACTAAATGGGGAATCATCATATGATTTTTTTGCATCCAGTGGGGTACCGCAAGGTTCCCACATTGGACCTGTATTATTTATATTTTTTGTTAACGACATTTGTAATATTTTTAAAGGCATCGACGTACTTATGTTTGCAGATGATTTGAAACTTTTTAAAGCAATTCGAAACCTGGACGACTGTTATATTCTCTCAGCAAATTTGTCAAAATTATTTCAGTGGTGTAACGATAATAAGCTATACCTTAATGTTAATAAATGCACAACTATGAGATTTTTCAAAATAAAAAATCCGATTTATTTTAATTACTCAATAAATAACATCATTCTCGAATCTGTTTCCCAAATAAATGACTTAGGTGTTACATTCGACACCAAACTTAGCTTCATACCTCACATTGAAAATATTTCAAAGAAGGGTTTAAAAATGTTAGGTTTTGTACTAAGAGTGGCTAAAGATTTTACCAACATTAAAACATTGAAACTTCTTTACACATCACTAGTGAGAAGTAAGATTGAATATAATTCAACTGTATGATC